>JAVJGH010000050.1:7354185-7364967 GCA_035590175.1 Aviceda leuphotes
CAAACTTCTTCACACCATTGACAGCTACCTTTTGAGCCTGATGGTCCAGCCAGTCTTTCACCCATCTTGTAGTCCACTCACCCAGCCCTTATCTCCTCGGTTTGGCTGAGAGGAGAAGTGATGGAGCATTTGATGTTGAAAGCCTTGCTAAAGTCCAGGTAGATGAAATGGGCTGCTGTCTGCTCATCCGCAGAGCCAGACATCTCAGAAGATGAGTTGCTCAAGAGCAAATAAGTGGTGGCTGCTGTATGTCACCTTGCTCTTCTTGTGCCTGGAGATAGTTTCTGTTAGGACTTGCTCTGTCTGCTGCCTGGGAATTGAACTGGGACTGGCTGCCATCCCCTGGATCCTCCTCCTTGCCTATTTTTTCAGCATAACAATCTTAAAGTTCTGTTTCTGATCACAGCTGAAGTTTGACCTGGTAGGTTCAAAGGGTCTCTGTAGCGACACCAATGCTTTTTTCCCTGAGTGTGCTATGGAGCTTGTGGCAGATGCAGTTTCATCAGTTGCTATTGTGAACTCTTTATCTCAGCTTCTCATGTTTGGGTGGTTTTGGGGTTTTTTTTTTTTTTTTGAGATGACAGTTGTAATTAACTTCTTTGTTGCTTCACTTTTCAGCTACTTTCTAAAATCACTAATACACCAGCAACAGTAGTCCCAGCACTGTTTCTTGATTGTCTCTTCATTAAAAAAAAAGACAAAAAACCCAACCAACCAAAAAAAACCCCAAACAAAAGAGAACACCCCCAAAATACATAAATGCCCTTCATTTTCTGTATTTTACCAGTTATTAATCTTTGGAGAAACCACTTCTGACCTAAGGCACTCTTATAAATGTCATCTAACAATAATAAAAAATAAAGATTTCTACATAAATTCTATTAAAACAAGAATTTCCATTACAACCACTTTACTCATTTATGTGCATGCTTTTTGTGTAGATATAAATTTACTTGCATGATTCATTGACCTTTGTGGTACTAACTCTGCAGTCTTTAACATTAAGCACATAAATAAGTGTTTTCAAAATTGAGGTTGTAAATAATAAACTGTTTCACAGGGAGAAATGTGTCTTACTGATGTGGTTTTTTGTTTGTTTGTTTTGAGGGTTTTTGTAAATTTACAGTTCACGTAAATAACTTATTAAAGTCACCATTAACATACCAAGTCATTGCAACACTGTTTTCTTATTTCAGAATAATCAAAATTAAGAGTGCAGAATAATCTTCAAAGAACAAAAACCTGCGCTGCCTTTTGCTCATGCTGACTTTAGAGAAGTGAGACCTGCAAATGAGGATCCCTTACTAAATACCAGACTTCCCCAGCTGCTGCATGCTTCAATATTAATTTATATCAGTACCTTCAAAAGACATTGTTGGATATTTTATATAAATAACTGAAACATTTGCAGTAATGTTTGATTTTTTTTTTTTATGTGTGTGTAACTGTTCTTTGTTTATGTTTTGGTCTCCTCTCAATTGTTATCTCAAACTGGAGATGTTACATTCCTTATTTGCCTCCAAAGAGTGTGATGTTGGGCTGCTGGTGGAAGCACAATCTGCCTCATGTATGGCTGGCCATTTTGGGAAATGGCAGTTGTGTTCACGTGCAGCCTCCTGGAAACCATATGTTAGAAGATATTTTCATGTTGTTCAGCTATCTTGCTAATTCTGATCGTGACTGTTGATCGGTGCTGTGATACTGGGTTGACCCTGGCTGGATGCCAGGTGCCCACCAGAGCTGCTCTGTCACTCCCCTCCTCAGCTGGACAGGGAGAGAAAATATAACAAAAAGCTTGTGGGTTGAGATAAGGGCAGGGAGAGATCACTCACCAATTACTGTCACAGGCAAAACAGACTCTACCAATTAGACAAAACTAATTGGGGAAATTAGTTTAATTTATTTCTAATCAAATCAGAGCAGGATAATGAGAAATAAAAACATACCTTAAACCCTCCCCCCCCCCCCCCCCCCTCCTTCCTGGGCTCAACTCCACTCCCGATTTTTCTCTACCTACCTCCCCTCCAGCGGCGCAGGGGGATAGGGAGTTGGGGTCAGTTCATTACACATTGTCTCTGCCGCTCTGTCCTCCTCACTCTTCCTCTGCTCCAGCGTGGGGTCTGTCCCATAGGAGACAGTCTTCCATGAACTGCTCCAGTGTGGGTCCCTTATATGTGCTGCAGTCCTTCAGCCACAGACTGCTCCAGCGTGGGTCCACTGCGGGGTCGCAAGTCCTGCCAGAAAACCTGCTCTATGGGCTCCTCTCTCCATGGGTCCACAGGTCCTGCCAGGAGCCTGCTCCAGCGTGGGCTTCCCACGGGGTCACAGCCTCCTTCAGGCATCTTGCTGCTCCGGCGTGGGGTCCTCCCCAGGCTTCAGGTGGAGATCTGCTCCACCGTGGACCTCCACGGGCTGCAGGGGGACAGCCTGCCTCACCATGGTCTTCCCCACAGGCTGCAGGGGAATCTCTGCTCTGGTACCTGGAGCACCTCCTTCCCTTCCTTCTTCACTGCCCTGGGGGTCTGCAGGGTTTTTTCTCTCAGATGTTCTCACTCCTCTCTCCTGGCTGCTGTTGCACAGCAACTTTTTTCCCTTCATAAATCTGTTCTCCCAGAGGTGTTACCACTGTCGCTGATGGGCTCAGCCTTGGCCAGCGGTGGGTCTGTCTTGGAGCCGGCTGGCATTGGCTCTGTTAGACACAGCGGAAGCTTCCAGCAGCTTCTCACAGAAGCCATCCCTCTAGCCCCCCCTGCTACCAGAACCTTGCCATGCAAACCCAATGCATCTCTTTTATAAATGCCCACCTAAAATCTGAGCGAAGTAGAGTTAGGAATGTTCAAATAAGATCAGCACATTTTGTAGCAATGAGGGCATAATTGCTGTAAGTTCAAACTAAACTTTTCACTCAAGTTGAAGGGGAAAGAGGAGGAGGAATAGGAGGGGAAATCTTTTACAGCCAGTGTCATCATTAACCTTTCTTTTTGTTGCCCTCTCTTTGTATAACAGTAATTAGCAATTATTTTTGAAATAAGCCTGACTTCTGTAAATCAGGTGCACTCAAATTCTTACTCTGTATATTTATGTACTGATTTTCAGAAAGAATATCCAGCATGATATCAGTCCTTAGCATGGGGTAATAGTAGCCAGCACCATTATTAGCTGGTAGGGTTTTTTGTTTGTTTGTTTGTTTTAAGCAATTGACCAGACCTCCCAAGGAAACAACCTAAAATCTAGTGCTACAGCTTTTACACCTGGCATTCATTCTGCCAGCCCAGTTCCACTTCCAACGAAGTGGATTATACTGTTATTTCCTTTGGTATTGAGAAGAGAGAGTAACAACTTTGAAAGTGCCTCCCTTATGCAGGATATTAACGTCCATTCAGTTATGTCCTGATGTATTGAAAACTGAGATCTGTGCTGCTTTTAATGCAGATTCTTACGTGCTTAAATTCTGGCATTAGGCTCTGACATTCAGGTCATCTCCAGCCAGTATTTCTGATAACCTTTGGAGAATCTTTTGTAGAGAATTGGATGTCTTTCCTTAAAATTACGCTTACAAGTTAGACAAAAAAAGTAGGTAGAATAAAGTGTTCTTATATAAAACTAGAAGCTCTGTTGGTGTTAACTTGATTGATCTGAGAACCTGGATTTTTCAGAGTTGGAACTGGCAAGACAAGGTTGGGATGCATATAATCCGCAAGATCCAATTTTCAATTGTGTATTTGTTTAGAATTTTAATATAGATATAGTATTTATTATAACTTATTCTGCTGCCTAACTACATATTAATTTTATTTGAAGACTGGAGACTTGTTAGAGAAAACCCAATCTGCCTTGTGTCACCTCTAAGCATGTAACCTTTTTGTAGTGGAAATATTACTTTGGTCAGAAGTAGGATTTCATATGGAAAATAACAATTTTTTTAATGGTGTTGAGCCAGCCGGTAGGACCAGAACTATACGAACTTCTGAATAATGCCATCTGGCACTCCTGAAGTCTGCCTCAGAAGTATTTGGCAGTTGACTTCATCAGGTCATTATGTCATTCTCAGATCTGTAGAGTGGAAGAAAATTGGTCTTCTTCCAAAATTCTGTCTTTCAATTTAGAAACAGTATTTCTATCTGTTGCATTTTTTTCCAGAACTAGTAAAGTAGGATAAAACTTTGTCAGATGTGCCCGCCACTCTGGTAGGAGCTTGGCAAACATTTAAAGATGGATGTTTAAATTTTTTTTTTTTCCCCCTTCAACGTGGTGACACACACAATAAATTATGGTCTTTGCAATTGGAAAAACATCTGAACATACTGTGAAAAATAACTGTAGTGTAAATCTGTTACTGGCTTGGGTAACTTAGAAACAAGATTTCAAGAAGAGATGGTGGTGGTTCCCTTCACTTTGCCTTAACAGACTCGCATGGGATTTAGGAAACTGATCAGTTCCTAGCCCAAGAAGATTTTTGCAGGATTTTCAAACATCTCCTTTTTTCCATGAGGAAGGTAGCCCTTTGCTGATAGAAGTGCGTAATGCTTAGCTGTAGTTCAAGCAGGAGCCCAAGTTCGGCTGTGACACGGTGCGCTCGGTGCCTGCCTTGGCGAGCTTTAGGCAGTGCCCTCCCCCATGGGGAAGGACCCCGCTTCCAAGAAATCTGCCTTTCTCCACGGCCTTGTGCTTAGCATGGGTGTACTGGGGCCTGTGGGCATTGCAACGCTTAAACCTACGCGAGTCAAGTGGGTACCGCAAGACTGCTCGTTGCAGGTTTGCATCGGTGTTTGCTCTCGTTTTAGCCTGTTTCTGGTGTGCCTGGGGTCACTGTGGGCCGGGGGCTGGTCTGCCCAGCTTACCACAGAACTGGGCGCGTGCTGTGGGAGTCGCAGAATGAGTTGGCTGAGGCTGGATCCAGAGCAGAACCATACTACAGGGTTTAGAGCTGGAGCTTGTTTATCAGCTATAGTCCAAGAAAGAAATATTTTGGGTTGTTTTTTTTTTTTTTTGTTCTGTTTTGTTCCCCCCCCCCCCCTTCCCCACACATTTAGGGTACTTTTGAACTTGTGCTTTTTTTGTGACTTGAAAGCTCAAACCAGATGAATTACTCCAATATGCTTACTCTTGGAAGCTTCAGCTGCTGCGAAGCGAATGCCAGCCTGCCTGCTGATGGGCACATCTGTTATATTTTATCTGTTTTGTAATCCAAATCTTTCTGAGACCGTTTCTGCCCATATACAGTCAATCCAGTTGCGCCATTAGTGTTTGAGTACAGATGGCAAGTGTGCTCGTAATAATGTTCCTGACTATAACTTGGACTCTGTGAGACAAGAGTTGACTTTTACCATTTGTGAGCTATGCAAACAGAGAATTATTTTATTTTGTTAGACTTATGCTGGGCTTCGGGCAGATGTAGTCTGAAAAAATAGTTTTACTCTGAAGACTTTTTTCTTTGAAGATGCTGCTGATTCAGCCTGTCTGATATTCCTGAGGAGCAGATCCCACTAGACTTAATCATTATGAATAATGTGTTTTTCTAAGAGTATTCACCAGGGAGATGGCAGAAGCTGTCTCTTTGTGCGTCATTTAGATCTTGGTGAGAGTTGTAAGTTGCAAGAGTGATTACAGAAATCAGAGACCTCACAAATAGTAGTGAGAATAAATACTGGGTTAGTATTTAGACTGGAAAAGCTCTCAGATATTTTATACAGACATTTTTTTTTAAAGTGTATTTATATAATACAGCTATCAAAAATTATGAATATTTACATATAGTCTGACAGAAAAAAGGAGGTAACAGCAGGATGTTAGAATCCTACTAGGTTACCCCCATTAGAGCATAGGAACAGCACCAATGCAGAACAGGACATAAGTATCCTATAATTAATCTTGAGAGTTGGGGGGGGGGGGGTTCTGCTGAGAGCTATTTTAAAAAAAAACAACAAAAACCCACAAAACTAAAAAACCAACAAGTGATCTCTTTATCCAATAGTAATGCAGCCAAAAGGGAAATTACGTTTGCCGTATGAAGTATCTATTGAGAGTAATTTGTCACTAGCAGCAGACGTTAGTTAACACTGTAGGTGCCACTATGATTCTGACTAAACAGCGCTTGTTAAGTTTGGTTTAATTACTATAGTAGTAATTATGTATATTATAAGCTTCAGCATAAAAGTGACTGATTATGTGTCTTTTCTAGAAGAGATGAAAAGTGAAAACAAAATAGTTAATTATGATGTAGACTTTTTGTAGCTTGCACAGCTGTACTAAGAGAATGAAGACAGCTGCAAGAATAAGCTTTAAAAATAGTTTGTTTAGCTTTCCTGTTTCCTAACTACACACACATGGTAGCCTGTCCTTCTGGAAGGAGGCACCTGGTACCAAAATGTTTCATCTTTGTACCTCTCCGAAAAGCACACACAGCACCTTATTGGTGGCTGTAGAAGCACGGGGCTAGTATTAAATTAAGTAATGTTAAACACCTGTACACATGCCTGTGTGTGGAGTAATCTTCCATTGTGATACTGTAAGACATCTATGCTAATATTTCTAATTCTTAGGAATAGTTTTGTGTCTCAATTTTTAGACTTGTCAGTAATAGTGATAGTTACACAGAGAAAGAAGGAAGGTGAACTCTTAGGAAAAATGCTAAAAACACCTTTCTGAAACAAAGACACAGTGAATAAACTTTCGAGTGTTACTGTTTTATGAGCCATAATTTGAAGTTGTTTATAACAGGCAAATACTTTTTGACCTATATTCTGCTGTTGACTAGATTTTTATCTTTCTAGAGAGATGAAAGTAGCTTAAATGAATCTGCTACAAGAATGGAAAGCAACTTGAGGGGTTTTTATTTTGGAACATAAGGTTGATCTGCAGAAGATAGGATAGTTTGCATAAATTTGGTTAAAGAAAAAAGGCCTTTGACTTCTGCTCTTAAATGAGAATATATATGATTTTCCATGCTTTCTGCAGAAAACTTTTAATTTGTCCATGTAAGTGGAAAACATCAAATGTAATGAGATTTATATCTAAATTTTAAAGCAGTCATCTTACAAATCAGAAATGTTTCAACTTGTAAAAATAATTAATTACTTATGAAAAGGTTTTGATACTGAATTGTGTCATGTAAAATGGCACTTTGTTGTTAAAAAATGAAGAAACAAAAAGCCTAGAATAATATGGAATGAAAATGATAAGTTACTTTTCACAGTTAAAAGTGGTAAATAATCATGAATACAAAATTTTAGGAATGTTGAGTCATGTTTTCACACTTCTACTGTTTTTTCTGGAATACAATCATCAGTAAACCATTACTCTACAAAATAAACTGGTGCCCATTTTGATAACATCACTTATGTTTTACTGTAATGTATAAGGTATAATCCAGTCTATAATCAATTATGTTAAGTGGTCAGTTAGTACTTGTTAAGCTGGGTCCTCGAAGGGCATTACCCAGTTTTGCTGCTGTGCTGGGAAAATTGAGAACCCTCAATACCCGTGGAATAGTTTTCCTAGTAGAAAATCTTTGCAATTGACTGTGGTTGCAAATCCAAACAAACCCAGTAAAATTATGATCTGACAATGGAAAAAAGAAATAGCTTGAGACAAATTACATCTGTGTTCCTTGCACAGTCCTACTGCATGGAGACCCGTGGAAATGAGGAACTGTAGGTTGTTATTACCCTGGCTGTTTCAGTATTGCACTGTCAGCCTCTTCTTGTGCTTTGTGATACACAGTCGTCTTCTTAATTCATTTGAAGCATTTCTTTTTTGTTACATCCCCAGTAATCAGGAGATATGTACCTATCAAAGTTTTCTTTAATTCTCTGTCTGATCTTAGTCACTCTTACAGTAGTAGGATGCTGCAGTACTCACTTTGTAGAAATGCCTTCAGTATTTTCTTCCTATAATCTTAGACCAATTCTGAGTATTCAGAACTTTGCTGCAGCCTCATATTGAGCAACTGGTTTACTGTTCCTTGCATTCATGCTCACACCTTTATTATTCAGCTGTGTCAGACTGTGCTTAGCTGCTTATTTATGCTAAAATTCTGCAAGACCACCCTGCAGCAAAAAAATGGCAACTGGTGCTGCAGAGTTGGGCAGCTGGCTATCGTCGTGTTATGGAGAGTCCCTGCATGATATCTTGCTCAGAATTTCTCCTAGGTGCTAAGTGTGCTGCAGGCAGGTAGGTGATCCCTCCTGAGCTAGAATTTAGGCAGAACTGTGTGCATTTTCCCAGGGCACAGTACATCTCCACAGGCATGCTCACAAACATAATTATTTAGAGTTATGTATAAGGTGGGTTTATGTGTGTGTATATATATGTATATGTGTGGATGTGTATGGATGTATATAAATAAAAATAAAGAGAATATATCTTAATGAAGTCAAAGTAATTTACTGGGTTCTGCATCATAAATGGCAGAAAATGTTTACTGGTTGCTTCTCCGCCTTTCCTTGCAAAGATACCAGTCTTGGGAACAAGTCTGGTGTGATGACTAAAGATTAAGATTTGACAGTCTTGTAGGTAGTTAAAAAGAGGATTCCACAGTGCCTTTCAAGATGAAATTGCTTAATCAAAAGTGGACATCGTTTCTTTTTCTTGTGTCTTCTTTGATGGCAATAGAGTTATGACAGTATCATTTTGTGTGTAAGTGTGAAGAAGAAAATTGGGATAGTTTTTTTACTATCTGGATGTAGACTGACTAATATACCAGGTTTAACACAATCATTTCATAATTTATCATCAGTTTACCTTCTAATTCAGTGTTGGACAAATACAATTTTTCATTATATAACACAGGTTCAAACACTGATATTTGGTACTTCATATTCAACTTCACAAATCTGGTATTTGCATAAGACTAAACCCCATCCGTGTCTTTTTTTTTCTTTCTTTTCTATAAATTGTGCTTAATATGATGGTATTCTATGCACATATTAGTGCTTGAGTTTCATTTATTTTTGTTATGTTTGTTTTTTTCTACTGTGATTAATCAATATTTCCATTTAGTTTACCTAAAAAGTATGTTGTGAATAGAAACAATATGATTCTGTGTTAAAGGAATGAAATGGGAGAAAAATTAGGGCTTTCATTTTCATTAATGAACTAGGACTGCAGATTTAGATAAGACTTTGGCAAACCTTGGAAGAGAACATAGATAACCAGCTCTTATATAGTGCTTTTATGTATGCGTGGATCAAAATGAAAAAGTAAAATGCAATGAATAATGACTTTATAGGAAAAAATAGCCACAAAACTGATACACAGAATAGTACGTTTTGTCATTGAATGAGTAACTTGATAACCAACAGGTATCCAAATTTAAGTCAAGAACTGAGTTTGGCTGGGGGTTCTTTTTGACTTTTGTTAATGAGGCATAGCAGCTGACAATTTTTTTTCAGTGAACTGATCTCACAGACATTGATAGTATAAGCATTTTCTGTGTATAAGTAAAAGCACTGGAGGCTTAGATAGAAGCACATATTTGCAGCTGTTTTACATAACATCTGGATTTCATCCACATTACCAGCTGTAATGTACATGGAATAAAAGAGGGAAAGACCAGATGAGAAGGATTCCAGTAGATTGTGTCATCAAGCGACTACGGCTAATTTAAACACTCAGGTATTAATAGTGGTACAGTACTCTGAATTAAAGTGCAAAAACCCCACAACCAACCAACCACCTGCTCTCACTCCCCAATAATAATAATAAATAACAATAATAATGATAAAGGAAGATTTAATGAACTTCTGGTGTTCTGGTGCTAAGGTAATAGTAAAATCTAGACTTTAATTATGAACTGTTTAGTGCACTTAAGAAAAAAAAGGATGTTTAATGGGTTTTTTTTAGCTTCGGCGATCATTAAATGTTTCAGGTTAAGTTTTTGCTTTGACTTAAGTTAAATTCCATTCTACTAAAGGTGTAAGATTTTGTTATGTTAGCAATCTAAGACTGGTCTTCTAGCCCAGACTGGTTAGTAATTTGAGCCTGGTGAAAAGATAATTACATGCTCTGTTGAAAAAGGAGATGGTTCTCATCATCTTTGAGGATTTATCTCCATGAATAGATAGACACAGCAAGTATTTATCATAAGTTGCTTTTTTTCATTTATATTTACACAAAATGTCCTTAAACTTGTTATTTTAACTCCTGCCTTTTCACATTGAGACACAATTATTTTGGCTTGTAACCAGAATTTGAATAAATATTATCAAAATTAAATTTGTAGCACAAATAAGGAAGTGGCTTTTTCTCTTCTCTTCTTGCAGGAACTGTAAAAGTTAAAGCTTTAGAAGACAAATTAAACAAGTCCCTGACCTATTTAATTGGGAATTGCTGATAAGTATTGTTATTGCTCAGTATTTATGTGGCATTATTTTCTAGTAGCCCTAACAGGGAAAAAAAAAAAAAAAGTTGTTCTGTGAAGACAATTATTAGACTAGGAAACTTGAACGGATATAACTAAATGCCTTTGGTGAGTCCAAGAATATTGTCTTAATGAACGACTTTGGGGTGAACTGTGAGTAGATGTACATTTTTGCTGACTTCTAATCCGTAGTGATCCTGTCCTGCGCTGGGCATTAGAGCTTGTGAGGGTTGTGTGCTGGGGGAACAGCACATGTGTCTGTGAGTAAGGGAGTGTTTTTGTTATCAGCCTGAGTTTTAACAGCAATCACAAGGAAAGCAAGAGATTTTGCAAATGGATAAAGCAGGTTTACTGTCGTCTGCAGGATGTACCAGAAAATGGAATGAAACCCGATTTTCCGACTGTTGGGGGTTGGAAGGAGT
>JAVJGH010000050.1:7384421-7395224 GCA_035590175.1 Aviceda leuphotes
TGTAGTCCCTTGGGCTGCTGGGCTTCTGTGAGTAGTCCAGTCTTGCATTTAGGTGTTTGCAGTCACATTTCTCTTAGCTCCACTTGAACATCTGTTCTGCTTTCTGAACAGCAGTTGAGGCTTGGGTTTGAATAACTTTTTGCCAGCAAAGTAATACTTATCACTTTTGGGTTGTTATTACTATATAGATTTTTCAAGCAGAAATTCCTTGCAAGATGAAGAAAATCAAACAAAACAAAATCTGTGCATACTATACAAACACTTTAGGAAAAGGAGAAGAAATGAGTATTCATGCATCTGTTTTCTGTCTTTACTATAGGCGTGCAGGACCCTCAGCATGAGAAGATAGTTACTGTGACTACTAATGGAAGTATTCACAGCCCCAAGTTTCCACACACATACCCACGCAATACTGTACTAGTGTGGAGATTAGTAGCAGTAGACGAAAATGTATGGATACAGCTTACTTTTGATGAAAGATTTGGGCTTGAGGACCCAGAAGATGGCATTTGCAAGTAAGTTATTTTTCCTTTAACTTAGAAAAATTGGAAGGGAGGTGTGGGGGATAAAACAGAAGCTGTTGCTCAGGTTTTGCAAAAGTATGACACCTGCATGTCAGTATATTTATAAAATGCATCTTTTAAAATATTAGTCCGTGATTTTCTTTTGCAGTGCTAGAGAAGGATTTAATGCTTGAAAGCTTTGGGTTCCCCCCATTTTTCTTTCTGCATTTAGTATCTGGGCCACAGATACATTATGATAGAAAAATATTTAATCTCTCTCTCAAATAAAATGTTGACATCTGGGAAAAAATTCTTGACAGAATTTTAGAGAGATGAATATCTAATTTTTACAGAGAAAATTTGGGTAAGCAAGTTACCTGAAGTGGAATTCAGGTAATGACACAAATTACAACATCCCTGTACAAAAAACCCTGACACCCTACTGCACAATATTTTAATCGCCTTTAATGGTCAAGTACTCAGTCTTCTATGAAAAACAGCACTTACAGCATTGCATTAATTGACATTCTTTAATGGTATTCCATTTTTCCCAATTTCAATAAGTATTCTGCCTGCTTGATCACTGGCACAGGTATCTGTGGAACCTGTAATTCCTTCCTATGATTTGCAGCTAAAGGCTTTGTAGCTAGAGAGAGAAATAACCGTGACATAACAGGCATCAGGATGGATGTAGTGCTTAACCAAGCCATCCGACTGATCGTGTTCTGGATATTTTGTGAGGCAGTAGGGTCTGACATTATATATGCTTCCTGTGGGTGAGTGAAAGGGGAGAGATCCTAAACTCTTGTATCCTGTATCTGTCTGACATGACAGCAACACATTGTAAAAAAAACCAGCATGTAAATAGTGCTATGTTGTCTGAACTCTTTTCAGTAAATTCAGTAACACATAAAACATGTCATTTGAATGGCATATCCTCCTTCGATGTGTTCCTGGAGAGGTACTTCACACAAGATTTTTCTTTCAAAGTAGTTTTTTGTTTGTTTTGTTTTTCTGTTTGGGGTTTTATTTTTGAATACCTTGTGTACGGATTTGATTTGATTCTTGCTTTCAGTTTTTCTGATTAACTCTTATTGAGTTGTTTTTATATCTTGTATCAACTTTTGATAACAAATTTGAATTTCTTAGAGGTTACTTTTGCACTTATCCTTAATTTGGGAGCTGAGGTTCATAACAGATGGGCAGATATCTTTCTTTCATAATTCTGAAGGGAGTAATTGTCAAGGCCATGTCAAATATAATTAAAATACTAAGTGCTATAAACATATGTTTGCTTAGATGAGTGCACCCCCTTTGCACAGTAATTCTTTTTTTCTTTAAATGAAAACTTAGCTTGCTTTTTCTTTTCTCTGCATATGGCAGAGTGAAGTGGCAAGTGAAAGAAAATCCAGGTAGGGTGACTCATTCATCCACTTGCAAAGAAAAAAGTAAGATAAGTTAAAATATTTTTAATATAACTAGAATATTATTTTAATGGGAGTACATTTATTTTAAGTAAACAATGTGCTGAATACAAAAGTACTGGTCAAATTAAGAAACAGTAATAAGTCACTCATAATCTTCACTCAGTCATAATCTTATCATGCTCATATTTGTGCAGGGATACCAGGAAGCTGTATGAATGCAATTCCTGATATGTGCACTTTTGAGGACACACTGGTATTTTTGGCTTGGAAGATATGGCCCTCTGAAAAAGACAGTTACAGTGTTGTCTTTAACCAAAAGAAAAAACATAGCTTAGGGTTCCAATGAAATTTAAATTCAGTAACAAACTCAGTAAAGGAAGAGAAAGTGTACCTTTTTTGATGTGAAGGGAGTATAAATAATTGACAAGTTGAGGAAATAACTAAACCAGAGAGTTTAACTGTAAAATAATTCTACACAGGCCAGGTTAAATTACCAGTTATCTGAGTAATATCTCTTTATAAGTAATGTCTTGTGTTTCTTATCTCTTGTAGTTCCTAATAAAATTATTTAATCTTTTTCCAGTACTTTCTGTAGAAAAGCTAAGGGGTTTTATTGACTGCATCCCATACTATTTATTACTCTACTGTGTTTCTGTCAGCTTGAAACACACAGTAGTGGTTTGTTGCTGTAGAGTACTCGATAGTTTCTCCAAAGGCAAGTTTCTATGACAAAAGACAGAATAAAATATGACATGAAATTTAATGTATTATAACTCTATACCTTACAGTGAGTGACCTGATCCTTTAGTTCTGACCTATGACTGAAACTAGGTAAAAACTGCAGCCTAGTAACGTTAGACTTTCTATGCAAAAGTGTACAGTTTGTACCAGGATATATTTCTCTCCCTTCTATAGTGTATGAGAGAACCTCAAGAGTTACCTGCAGTGGTCATTGATGTTTCAGTTCATCTACTTGCTTCTTGAGCTGCACGTTCTGTGCAACGCCAGAGCTTTCTCCGTCATCGCTATACGCTGTAACACCCTGTAGCATCAGTTCACTGGGCCTATGAGAGAATACACTGCAGTATATTAGTTTAAGATAATTAGCACCTTTTAAATCTCATAGTAATTCAAATATTGCTTACACATTGGAAGAAAATAAAACAAAAACCTATCCAGATATGTAAGACTTTTTTGCTTAACGTAGTTCCATAACAGAAAAACAATGGTAGTGGTGAATAAGAAATGTCCTATATGTATCCTGAAGCTGTGGCAAGTTTTTATGGTACAGATACAAGCCTGTATCTGGCTGACCTGACCTCTACAGCTGGATTTCTCCAAAGTCAGATCTGACCTTTCAAGCTATTCTATGAGGTCTTTTAATCTAGAACAAATACTACATTTTACAGATACATTAAAGGTACCAGTCTAGTCTCCACTTTAAATACTTTCCTGAATCTGAATCAGCGTGATCCTACATGGCTTTTTTTCCCCATTCTGTTTTCATTTGCAATTCAACTTGCATTATTTACTAAGGTAGAGCATTTGCATTAAAGCAAATTCTATGTTTATGACCAGCCATCCTGACCCAGCCTCACCTGGAACAGCATTAGCATATGTAGTTGTAATTGTTGTGCTAATTGTCACCAGTCTTAAGCATGATTGCTGTCTTCTGTATGTTTTGGAAACAAAGTTTAAATTATAGGGTTTTTTAGAATAAACTTCTCATATTTTGCCTGTATTTCTCCAGGTGACTTTTGTCCTGGTTTTACAATTGTGATGTGTTTGAAATTTATGCAGTTCATCTCTGCATTGCTTAAATGCAGCTAATGATTTTTTAAACAATAGTTCTACTTCATCTGCACTGTACCCTTTCTATGGGCAAAATATTAAGAATCCCACTGTGTCCTTTTCAAAGTGAAAAAACCCTCCAATTTATGTGGAAACTAGATCTGTGCATGTGTATTGGAAGAGATTTAGGTTATTTGGTTGATAATATGGTTATGTAAATCTCTGCAATATTGCAGTAATTTCAGTCTGTTAGACTTTGTTTGATTTCATTTGTGACTTGTGAAAGAAAAAGCTTATGAGCAAAGCAATCTCCCAGCAAACCAAGCAAACAAAAATGGAGAAGGTGCAATCTCCTGGCTGTTTTGTGCAGTACTGTTCAGATGATAGAACTGGCAGTGAATTTTCCTTACATAAGGGAATTCGTAGCTAACAGAGACATAGTGGATTTACATTCTGTATGCCCACCCTTTCTGGTGAAAAAAAGAGGCAGCCTTTCTTCTGCTGATGTGACAGGGAATTATTTTCACGATGCTGGCCCCTCAATGCTGTTTTAATTATGAAGCCATTAGACTTCTGTGCCCTACAGCTTGTATCATCAGGGAGATGCCGTAACTCTTCATGACTAGGAGGGACTGATTTTTGCTCAATTGTTTCTTGTTGTCCAAATTTGTTGTTTTCTGTCTCTGAGAACATTCAGTGATGACAGCTTTGTGATAAACTCCTCTATGGCAGGAAGACACAGATTTACCTTTCTGCCAGGAAGAACATGGATGCTATAGTTGCCTTTAAAAGGCAGCCTGATGTTTTGAGTAGGTTGTACATTGGAGCATTACAATGCAAGGCTGCAATAGGAAAAGAAAAAAAACCAAAAAATCTTTCTTAGATTAGTAGCATGTGTCGAAGTCACTCTCTCCCTGTGCACAGAATGGCTCTAGTTGTTCATCTTAGTGGTGGTTGCAGCTGTTCTTTCTAATCATCAGATGATTACAGTCTGTTTGACTTTTATTATATATAATAAAACACAGAAATGTGTCACAAATCCAAAGTGCAATTACTGTAGATAAGATGATAAGGATAAAATATATAAGTAAAAGAATGTGGAACCAACTGATAGTTGAATAATAGATGCCATTTGACCATCATCTTCATATTAGGATAGGTATACTCATTTCTGACTCTCTTCAGTGTAATAACTTAAAGTATGAACTATAGTCTGGTTTTTTGGGGGTGGGGTGGCTTTTAGCAGCTGCATATGTGAATCTGTTCCTGTAGTTGTATAGGTGAAGCATTTACCTATAATGTTTTGAAAGAATTCCCAAAGCTTGTCTAGTTAATATGTGCAGTATGTAGAACTTTTGCCTGAAGAAAATTAGTTAAGCTGAAGGCAGCTGTCAGTGCTAACATGGGGTAAAACCTATGTGAGTAGTTCTGTGACTTTTTTTCCTCTTCACATCAAATTAAATACTTAACTCTTAATACCAGGAATGTTCTTCCTCTGAGGGTTCTTAGGATGATGCTTTACGATACAAAGCCGCATGCCTTAAATTCACTACGTCCCTTTTCCCTAATGTTTCTGTAAGCTACTTGCCTTCACTTCAGATCCATTGTGACTGAACTGTGCTCAAGCTATTCCCTTTCATTAACGGAACATCAGGTTCTGTGGTAGAAACCATAATCCAACTGGCTTCAACAGTCATATGTGTTCCTAATGAATGTATCATTAGGAAATTATTGACAAGGGTTAAAAAATTAGAAGATTCAACTGAGTCTGACAAGAGTGGAACAAGTGTATCAAGAGGAAACATACTGACACTGTCTTGAGTCAGCAGCTGCAAAGAAGGAAAATATTTGCTTAGCTGTCTTTTTTTTTTTACATTGTTTCAAATGCATACTGTGCAGTGATAAGTTATGATAAACGCAATAAAAAGGCTAAACATTTTGTTGTGTAATTTTCTAAAGAGACTTTTCTGTGTAATATAAGACACAATGAGCAACTTTCACCACGTGGAGCTTCCGTTCTTGTACAAAAAAAATCTGCAACTCCTAACTGCTTCAATAAAAAAGAGGACAGATATTTTGCTGCTGTTTGGCCCCTTGTCATGGAAGCACCTTACAGCATCAACAGAGCACACGCTTGAAAGAATAATGTCAGCATCTTTTTTGTCTAGAAAGATGAAATTCTAACCCACACCCTGCCCCCCTAGGGGAAAAAAAAAAGAGTAATATTTTTTGGTTTGCCTTGAGTGCATTACAGAGGCAATATTGATGTATGTGTGAAGAACACACTAATAGCAAACATAGATTCAGGAAACAAAAATAACTCTTCACATAAAGTAAGTATTAATTCTGGGGCTTTTGAGAGCAGTGAGTTCCTTATCAAGGTCTAGTTCCCAAGAAAATTGTTTTCTGGACAACTGATGGGCTGTCCTTACTGTCAGATAGTCTTAAATGCTTCTCATGGACTGTGATTACAGAGGGTGAAGTTATCTCTTGGGTAAGTGCAAAGTTCAAGTTGGCTTTGAATAACTGGACAAAGACATTTAAATGAACTCCATATTTAAAGAGGAACTGGTGCAGATGATGATCATGGCAACTCATGTCACTAAGTAGCTGGGCTGCTGGGATTTGTGCTTCTTTCCCCCAGCCCCCATTCTGAAGATGCAGAGCTTACTGCTGCCACCCCTGTTTGAAAATTCAGAAAGTAGTGAGGAGTCCCCTAGAATTTCTAAGACTTCAAATAGGAAAAGAAACAGTCATCGTCAAACTGGAAAAAAAAAAAAACTGTCAGCAGCAAAACCCACAGACTTTGAGAGCAGATGAATGTTATAGTGAAGACCAGTCCTTAAAGCTCTTTTCTTACAGCTCTTGACTTAGAATTTCAGTGTGTTCTGTTTTAGCCACCTGTTTTTTATGAGATGCTACACATATAGGTGGGCTGGGCTCAGTTTAGGTGACTCTACATATCAGTGATACTTAAATGTCTCTTTCATCATTGCGTATAACTTCTTCAGCAAAAGTGAAGTCATACTAATGTTAAAATTTATTGCAGCTCTGTTCCGCAAGTCTGATCCATTTGGATAGGATTGATTCCATTAATATATGGAATTATAAAAAGCATAAGAACTCTCATTCCTCAATACACAATTTCTTTTTAACTTTTTTTTTTTTCCCCAACACAAATTACTTGTTAATCATTTTTATTCAAAGTCTGAAAGGTGGTCATATAATTTAAATGGCTGGGATGAGTTCTAGCATTCAAGTGCCTTAGATTAATTGAAATAGTGATAGGAGAGAATTATTATGAAATAGCTAATATAAGCTGAAGTCCTTAGTAGCAACACTGATGTTTTACTGGTGGCAGTAAGGTGGCATTTTGGGAGCAGTGTGTAGAAAATGCTGTAAAACTTGCGTTAAGGCAGCTGGTGGAGTAATTTCTCCTGGTGTTTGTGGGGTTCTGTTTTTTTGGTTTTGGTTTTTAGTTGCTCAGTCTATTTGCAAGACAACTGAATAGTGATACCAGTTCAAGAGATGTTTAAATGTTAAATGGAAGATGGGAGCAGGGGATAGGGATCAAAGTTTTTAAGAAATTAGATTCATTTAGGACCAGAGTCCTTTGGTTATCTAAAAATTATTCTTTTACATAGAAAGGAAAAAGATTAATACTACAAAGGTTATTTCTTTCATGTGAATTCAGTTGTAACAATATTAATTCAATTTAATGAATGCAAAAGAGTCCAATGGACTTATGTATCCTGCTTTCTTATTTTCTGAAGAAAAAATAAGTGGGTTTTCATGTCAAAAGAAGTATCTGGCTCTATTTCTTATCTATTCTGATTTCATTGAACAAAATTGTGGTTCCTTGTAGTTTCTTTTTTTTATTATTACTTTATTTTTTTAAGAAAGCTCTTACTTTTGGATTTGCCATGCTACCAGAAAAAATTGACTCTTTGATTATCAGATTATTCAAACATTAATTCATCTTTCAGCTGGTCCTGTTCTGCTGGTTTAGCTAGTGTCCAAAGTTCAGACTGTGGCAGATGTGTGTACTGTATCCAGAAGTATACACATTCCTTTGGCTTCTGTACTGCTTATTAAAAGTTGCTTAATACCATTCTCATGATAATAGTTTTGTAAATGTGACAAAGCAGATACTGCAGGCAGTAAAATTAGAAAACCAAAATGCGGTATGGTTATAATTGAGACTACTTTGTAACGCACATTTTTTAAGCTTCAAAAAGAGTAAACTTAGTTCTGCAGAAAGGGTTTATAGCTGCAAAATTGTACTCTTTAAGCAAATCAGAGTGCAACATAAGAAAGGCAAACAGAAGAAGATGCTTCTCTGAGCAGAACAGGAGGACACCATAGCCTACATGTTGTGATCAGGAGGACATGCTGCACAAACGCATGGGCTATCACTGCATTCTTGCCCACCCACTTTTCCCTCCTTTACAGTAAATCCAGCATTCATTTTTAGTATCCACTGTTGCTAGAGGACACTATAATGGATATTATTTTGCAAGTAATTTAAAATCTATTTTCACAGTCCAGATGAGTGTTAGGAGAGTGATTGCTGATGAGTGAGCAGTTGACATAATCCCTTACTTCTTTTTCACACGAGAGGTTACACTCATTGACTTAAAAAACATTTTAGGCTCCTTAAAATTCCTTCCTGGTCCTCTCAATCTCAAGCAAGCTGTTTGAATAAAGTAAACTATGTCCACAGTATCAAAATATTTTTGTAAATGGTTCTAATCCTAATTTATTGCTTCTAAAATTTTTCATGTTACCGTAGTTGGCTGTGTTTCTAATGGTGTAGACTGAAGTTATTTTCTTTGAAAATGAGTGTGGCACTGCTGGGTCTTGCTTCTGTCTAGGGTACGGAAACAGTTGTTATTGATGGAGTTCCCCTGCACGAGCCCCACCACTTATTAAAAGATAGAAGTAAATGTCTACTATAAGGGGGCACAAAAACACGTTGTGAGCCATCACCACTGGAGCTCAGGGATGTGGACAGACCCTGTAGCCACCTGCGGTTTCTGGTGTGGATCTCTTAAGTCCTGATATCAAGAGAAATGGAAGCTGCAAAGGCAGTCCCAGCAGAGTAATCTAAAGTTACCTGCTGTAGTGTCTAAATATTCCAGATTATACATATCATGCACTCCCTCCCTGATGCTTTCTGGTTACTGAACATCTAAGTACGGTTAAGCCCACAGGCTCACCATCAGGTTTATAAGCAGCTTTCTCCTGTTTAATCAGCAGGAATAGCAGATGTACCAACTGTCCTATTCCAAGGTGGACAGTTGTGTTTCTTCACGTTACACAGCTTCTCTCTTTTCTCTTCCTCCCCTTGTCCCCTTCCTTTCCTCTCTGCCTCTCACTAGATGCTGTGGTTGCTTCTTCATGTGTATCATCAACATTTTAATGAAGTATGTTGCTCACGTGAAATTGTAGTTAGGCAGCATTACCAGCAAATATTGTCAGTCAGACATATCAGTAACAGTCCTGTCTTGCACTTGATGCTAGATAAAGTAGAAGTGAAACGTAATGCAATTTACATTAATCCGTTCTCATCTGATCATCAGGATATCTAAGAAGATGCATGTGCATGAGAAACTGCAAAAAGGAAGATGACTTATTACATTGAAGGTTAGATGGTCATGTGGGAGTGTCGTAGGGGTTTTATAAGGTAAAATAAATAGATCTTTTCCTTTTCTGACAGTAACATGAGAAGAGGGAAACCAGTAAACTACCAGCAATTATTAAGAAGTATCACTTCAGTCTAGCCTTTGATTCATATACTGGGGCTTTTTATATATATAGGTTTGCATAATTTTATGACCATTAACTTATAACTGGGTAAACTGAAGTGAGAGGAAACTCCTTACACTCTTTAGGTGAAAACTGATCTCCTGCTAGGGTTGGGAACACATTTTTTCTGCCTCCTGTGTGGTGTTATGCGACTACTTGGTTACATTATAGGGTTTTTTCATTTTCTGTTCAAGTAGCAATTACTAGCCTGTCCTGAAGCAGGATATTGGACTTCATGACAAATGGTCTGTCCTGGATTGGTAAATCCTGTGTGCTAGTGTAGCAGCCAAGAGACCTTATGTTATTGTATCACCGAACTAAAGAAATAAAGGTGTTTTCATTTAAATAAACATAGATAGAGCCCCAACCTCCATTCAGGTAGGCAGGAGGGAGGGAAGAGGGGAACCAACCAGGCGTGTAATGCTGCTGTATCGTCAGAGGGTGCTTGAGGGGAAGGGGTGCTGCCTGCACTGCCCTGGATGAATCTTCACATGCTGAAAATGCCCCTTAGGAATTTTTTGTTTGTTTGTTTTCCAAAATATGCTTTTGAATATTGCTAGGAAATTGCTTAGGCAGTAGTTTCACATCGTTGACTGGAGCCATCGCTACATTCCAGGATATAAGGAATGTGGATAAAGAAAAAAATACCATTTGGGGTACTAGAATAAATATTTAAAATGCTGCTTGAAAAACAATGGTAAAAACATGATTATAGATTCACAGAAGCTGGAGCAGATACATTGACCACTGTGAATAGTGTGAGTAGAGGTAGAAATTTTGTAGTGGATTAGAAAGAATGCTTTACAACCTTGGCTGTTGATGCGAACCCTAAGCTCCATTACTGTTTTTGGGTTTGTACAAAATATTGATCTCTACAGTAGGAACATGTGATTTAGTATGATTGCTGTAATTCGTAGGATAAAATATAGCAGACTTTACAGAGAAGTACTGGGAAAATGTTGATAAGGAGTTTAATTCTCCAAAATCTGGAGAGTGTGGTACTATATGATGTAGGATACTTACTGAGCTGTTGCGCTGACTGGGAGCAATGGGCTGCCTCTTTATGAAGGGAAATGTGCTTTGGAGAGTATAGTGTCCAGTGCAGCAGGATCCTGAATTCTGATGGCCATTTCCACGTGGTGTTGTACTGTAAGTACATAATAATGGTAATAATGATAAATTGTACAGGAATTCCTTTGGGGGGGGGGGGACGACAGATGATGAAGAATAGGAGTACTAGTGTGCAGCACAATAAGAATACTCTGTCTTATTAC
>JAVJGH010000050.1:7395324-7425187 GCA_035590175.1 Aviceda leuphotes
GATGAAGAATAGGAGTACTAGTGTGCAGCACAATAAGAATACTCTGTCTTATTACCATTTTTACATGCATTATTATTTCAATTCATAACTTGTGCAGGATACTAAAGAAATCTGTTGTCCACACAGGCAGTCAGTAGCAGGAAGCAGACAGATTGGAGGTGAAACAGTACAAGAAAATGTTTTATGTAGATGTTATCCATTTTCTAGTCCTTGAAAAATAACACTTCCTAATGACTTCTTAGTTTTGTGGAAAATCTTTTTTAGTCACTGTATTTTATATGGCTACAGGAGAATCTGTAGTCAAATAGGAAAAAGGTAAGCGTAGCATAGTAACACTGAGCAATGGAAACTCATGGAGACTTAGTCCCCATGGAACTTCTTCCTTTGCATTTTAGGATGAAGGCCAAGGTAAGTAAATGGACTGGGCCGTCACTGGCAAGCTGATTCACATGTGTCAATATGTTTTTCCAAGCTTTCCGATTTTCCCAAATTCATCTTTGTCTTTGATATATAGTAATGGTAATGTTGGTGTGAAATTTCATACACTTTTTTTTTGTTTTGTATCTCTGTTCTACTCATAACATGCCATTTTTAGACCAAACAACCCTTATTTAAAGAGAGCTAAACATGTTTCTTATCCTGACTGGCATTGGCAATACCTGCCGTTCTTTGATACAAAGAAGATAAGTACAGGTTATCTTCGAAGAAATTTGGCAATTGGTGTTTTAAAAGGAGGAGTTTGGAAAAGAATCTTCTTTCCTTCTTGCCTCCACTGTTGATCTGCAGGATTATAGTGTCTCTTTCTATAAGATTCTTTTTCAAGTGCTTGAAATAATGTATCAATAGAAGTTACACCACTATAAATTAGTTTGCAGCACACGCTATCTAGGACTGAATTCTGTGGTTGCTATATTCCTGAAAATACTTATTTACATGATTTTTCCATATCAGTAGTTTAACATATGCTTAAATAATTACAGGGTTGCTTTCTGAATATAGAATTGCTTTGTTTTAGAGCCTGAAGTATATGTAACAATTTATCTAGTTTACAATTTCTCATTATTGTGGAAAAGTTAATGCCCTTTCCACCCCACAAGGCAGAAGTTACTTTCAGAGACTTCAGGATATTCATGTGCTGAAGACGGAGATACTTCAGTGCTTCTGGTGTGCCTTGATACCAGTCATGATAATTTATTTCCTAGAGGTGTTTACGTGCCAATTTACTAGGCATCAGGGAGAGGATGTGTTTTTTAGCAATACTCAGTTTATCAGTTGGCATTGAAGTAAACTTTTGATACAAAGGAGAGTTTTGGGGAGGAGGATGAAGAGATGCATTTCTTTGGTTTTCTTATTTTTACATGCAGTGCTCTGACACTAGTTCACCAAGTGGCAAAAGCTACTATGCAAAACGTATATGTCTCAGCTTCACATGGTGCCTTAACTTTTCAGCAGATGCACAGAAAATGCAAATGCGTTTTCTGGTAGATTGGAGAGCAATAATGCAACAGTTAATTTCTCCAAATCAAACCACCAGTGCATCCTTTTCTTTTCAGGAGAAGTGTTCAAATGTTTGAAGAGTAGAATTTGGGGGTTTGAACTCTGTCTTGGTTTTCCCTTTCACTTGCAGTGTTGTAAATGTATATTTGTGATCAAAGTGGCTTACAGTGAATGAAGGGGAAGAAAATTTAAATCTAAGGATTAAACTTTTTTTTTTTCATGTGTCCTAAATAACAAGGAGGAAGTACAGAGAGAGTTGCGCGGTTGTGTTAGAAGCCTCAGGCTGTTACTAATCAGTATGAGGAAAGATTAAATAGAGAGAACCATGGCAACCTTCTAACATTTGTGAATGAATCTGTGTTTCCATAAGGCAGTTCCTAATGTACAGTACTGCATATTCTAAAATAGATGTATTCAAAGTAGGTTGGTGCAGAAACTATAATCCATATTTGGTGAATGGCAGTTAGAAATGTTCTCTGTTTATACCTTGAGTATCTTTATTTCATGGAAAATTTAGACATGGCAGGATACTTGGGGGTTTTATGCTTATTGGCTGTGTTGGCTGGAAGTAATGTCTGTTGCTGGAAGTGATGTTTGTGTATAATTAAACATCATTTTCTGAGTTCAAAAACCTGACCTCATCGGTTATTTATTTGGATTATATCTGGGTATGCTGTTTCTTTCCAGTGACTGTTAAAACACAGTGTGCATAGGATCAGCAGATACAGGTACTACTATGGAAACTTATTTCATGTCAAATCATTGCGGTTCCATCATCTTTTCTCTGGTTTTAAGTTCAAACATAAAGCATGACAGAAAATGTAGAATGTAACTCTTTTCTCAATTGTTGGATAATCTGTAATGATATCCGAAGGAGTTTCCTCTTATAGTGGAAGGCACTGCTGTAAGTAAGGAAGTCTATAAGTAATGCCACACATTAACTCTATCCCAGCTGAAACCAGGACAACTGCCAAATCCTCCTAAAGACGATGAGTGCTAAGGGTGAATTGCCCGTGCTGTGAGCCTCAGGAACCGAAGTCAAATGACTCTGGGTAACTTTTTTCAGAAATTCCTATTGAAAATACAAAATCCAGAGGGAATATTTTAAATAGTTAGTATTTTTATCAGGTAGTTTTTAAAACAACAGTTTTCTTCCAATAGCCTGACTATACTTTCACTCAAAGTATCCCTAGTCAAACATTTCTGATAATGTTGAGCGGAATAATTTTTTTTTGAACTTTTACCCTGCATGGAGTATTTGCTGGTGCTGCCACAGGGTTACCATGTCAGCCAAGGTGCCCTCTCCCTTCTGTTCCTCCAGGAAATTTGCTTTCTATACCATTTGAGGATTTTTCTCTGCCGCCTGACTAGCAAGTGGAGTTATTAATAGCTAACTTTTACTGATGTACACTGCTAGTGGTTTTGATTTCGGGAACCTTGTAGTTACTGGGCTGAATGGGCCTATCTTTCCCAGTCTGAAGTTCATGATAGACACTGCTGTCTGGCCACAAATACGAAACAATATGATGTAAACAAATGCTTCTGAAAGGCAAAGTAATAAATTAAACAGCTGTTCAGAAGCTTACATACTTGGGTGGTAGGTGGTTGTACTACCTGGCTTGGCCTTATTGGAGGGGAAAAAAAAATAATACCAAAAGTAAGATTTCCTCTTAGATAAACTGAAAAATAGTGCAAAAGTACCTGCAATTTCATTATTACCAATTATTTAATTTTTGTGTCAATTTGATTTTCATCTCGCATGATGTGTCTTTTGTCTCTGTGCTTTGGTCTTTGAGGAAAACGTACTTCAGTCTCAGTGAGAGGGGCAGTTTTGGTAATAGGAAAGAGGAAAGTTCTCCACCTATTGAATCAACGATGCAGTACACTCTTCTTTTTACAACTGTATTGCTACATCTGTAGGCTTGTAGTTTGCCTGAAATCCACTTATTTCTCTAGTCCAGCATGCCACTCTCTTCAACCTTCTTCCTTCTTGGGGTCCTCTCATTTTCCTTCTGCTCTTTGTCATAAGCTTTGCATTCCCCTTGTCCCATCATATATTTTTTCTGGAGACTGTACAGCATGTTGACCTGTGGGGAGTAACAAGGCTGGTTAAACAAATTGGGTCTGCCATTAGATACTACAGATTTGAGTGCCTCTGTCATGCTCCAATGTTCACTTTTCCACACAGATAAATGTGTATCTGCCCATCAGAGCATTACTGGAAAGCTGGGTTGATTGGAGGAGGCCTCCAGGATTTATCGCAAGTGAGGCTGACACACTTCAAATAAAACGTCTTCAAGCTAAATGTTTGGCTTTAGTTTCTTCTATATGTAAATATAATGTTTATTTCACAAAGAGCAATATGATTACTTACAGATGTGATTTAAAAGTGATCTAAGAGATGAAGACTGTGTAAGGTGTCACCACTACCCTTACAGTGTTGTCTATACAAATACACAGTTAAGTCAAATGATGGAAACAAAAAATTTTTTTCCATAGGAAATTCAAGTATTTCAGTAGCAAAAATGAAAATTATTTCAAATGGAGGTGAAGAGGGAGAGGAAATATTCCTTTAAAATGATGGTGTTAAAATTTTTCTTAGAAAAAGATCAAAAGTATATTTTCATGATGAAATTTTTTAGTAATTTCCAGTGTTTCCAAAATTGAAGCTGTCCAAATATAAAAGATCTAAGTTCTATTCAGTAACAGTGTGTCTGGTGAACTGCCAGGGGACCTTGAATGCTTTTGGTCTGCAGCTGAGGTAGGTATTTTGGTGTGCTATGCCAGCACCAGGAAAACCTTGGAATTCCATGTGCTTTAAAACAAGTTGGGACTGAAATATTAGAGTCCCACAGGACACTGTAAAAAAAAAAAAAAATTATAGGGATTGTTATCAACTTCCTGTTTCTTCATTAAAAAAAAATGTATAAATTGAAATGGTTTCTTATCATAGGGGGAAGGAAAAATATATTTCACCTTTTGCAGGCTGTTTTAATGGGTGTGCTAGATTTTTGTCTAGCATGCATCTATATACAGATGGAAAGGTCCAACGTCACTGATATGATAAAGTGTTTTACCCTGTGGGTTTGTGCTTCTTACATTCATTGATATATTTGTGGAATTCCGAAGGCAGAGGGAACCCACAAAAAGGTCACAAAATAGCAAGCCAAGGTAAACAGCCTGTCAGAGTATGTTTAGCAAATGACAGTGTAAACCACAGAAAAAATATAGAAAGGAGAAGAAAACCTATTCCCTTGGAAAATACATTTCCTGGTTGGGAAGGCACTGAAGTTCAGAGTCGCTTACATTGCTTCCTTGCTCTTTTCCAATAAATTGTCTTTGTTCAGGTTGTTAATTCAACCCACAGTCCCAGGCACCGAGGCTACAGGGAAGAGGAATACATGTCCTGCAACAGGTATAATGGAAGGCATTGTGGGCATCGCGGCTAAAGGCAAAACCATCTTTCATCCCAGGAAAGGAGATTGGACTACCTCTTTGTCATAAATTTTGCTTAGTAATATTTGAATAATGTATTGAACATAGATACAGCACCAGAGCATTTCTTTAGTCATTGTCAGAGGGTTGTGTTTGCTCCTTTGTACACTGCACAGAAGAAAACGATTCTTTGTTTCGTTCAATGTGCATTTTAACATTTTTTACTCCATTGCAGATGGAAAATAGCTTCTCAGTTCTTGGTTATTTATCCTAGTTTTCCTGCATTTTGTGTACAAGCCTGTCTTGATGTGGAAATAATTTTGGATGGTTATGCTGTTGTCTCCACTGCTCTTTAGCTCTGTGACGTGAAGCTGCAGAATTATGTAGCACAATCCTGTAAATGCTAAAGCATCTGAACCGCTTTGTTTTGTTAGTTTTTGCAGCAAGTTCAGGCTTCAGTCCAGATGTGCAACGCAAGG
The DNA here is from genome assembly GCA_035590175.1 of Aviceda leuphotes. Lineage (NCBI taxonomy): Eukaryota > Metazoa > Chordata > Aves > Accipitriformes > Accipitridae > Aviceda > Aviceda leuphotes. Next base: position 7,400,736 of record JAVJGH010000050.1, read on the forward strand.
AATTTTAGTTGCAAAGAAGATTTTTTCGATAGGCTCTTGCAGCACATTCAGCCTAGATAACTGACAGGAATAAAGTTACTGGCTAAAAATGTCATTATGTCCAGGAAACATGTGAGGGACTTTTTTCTGTTGACATAGACAGAATTTCTAAGGACTCCCTTTGCTGATGGTGGAATATCTATATTGTGCAGGGAGCTCCGCCTACATCTGTGTTCAGCAGTAAGAAACCAATACTCATTTCTCATGTATTTGCTTATGAAAACAGAATTTTTTGTCTACAGCACCAGACTTGTTTGTTGAACATAGAAGAACAGAAGTCCTCTACAGCTCCTGAGGGAGACATTGCAGAAAGGGAGTAATCATTGTAAACTATGCTGTATGTACTGTACCATGTTGCCATGAGAAGGTTACATTTGATTAGCTTATAAAATAGGTTTTAGTAAATTCCTTAAATAGTGATACTGATAATCGTGCATGATGCAGTGCAGTACTAATGAGTGCTATATAATGATTAAAGTGTTTCCAGATTGGTCACTTGGAAACAAGTGGATTTCTGATGATCAGAATGGTATTAGGGTGGGAGAGGAGTGGCTGAGAAACCTCTCAATCAAGGAAACACTGATAACACACAGAAAAACCATAATTATTTTGATTACAAATGAGAGCTTGTTTACAAACACCACATACAAAGATCAAGGAGAAAAGAACTGAATATAGAAGAAAAACACTGACAAAGAGAATTATTTGGATCTGTCGTGTATATCAGAAAACTGAATTTTATTTGGGTTTTTCAGAATACTTATTTCCCTCTATTTTACCTCTCAACTAATGGAATTAATTAGCATGTATTTTAAGGGTCTAAGATTTAAACTGTGGAATTTGAGTTTCTCTTTTACTTCAGGGGTACCAGGAGACCAAAGGGTGCAATAGAAAGTACTCTGCAAGTTATTTAGAAGCACTAACACCTATACCATGCCTGACCCCCCAGACATCTTAAGCCTAAGTCAGTAAATGTAATGATTAACTTATTCAGTCTTTACAAATCAGAAAAGTAGATAATGATTTCGTATTCTTAACTAAAAAAATAAAAATGTTACCTTTAGAAACTTCATAAACTGATTTTAAAAAGAAAAAAATAAAATTCACTGCTCAAAATCAATTTGGCAAGTGTGTTGAGCCCTCAAGTCTTAGTACAATTAATGTGCACATTGCCTTTGTAACAAGTTGTATACCTGATCATAAAGTAAAAATGCTGGTGGATCAGTTAAAGGAATTAGTTACTGGTTGGAGGGGGGGGAAGGAGATGGTGGTAAAGTAATTAGTATCAAGTTCAACAAAGATTTAAAACTGTAGTACATGGCGGTAATGGATTTTGAACACAGTTAATGAGCATATTCATTGCATTCATTGTTAATTAAGTGGAAAAAATACTGGTTCTTTAAATGGAGATAATAAATGTGCAAGTCAGTCTTGCACAAACATGCAACGCAAGAATTTATTGCCTGCTGTCTAACTAGAAACTGGGAATCATTATAAAGATTAGCTTTACTGAAAAGAAATCCAGAAAAATCTTTAGTAGAAAATGTTTATGAGGTAATAATTTTCACATTAAATATTGCTTGGCATATTTGGTAGAGTGTGTGTGCATGTTTTGTAAAATATGAGTATTTGCTATCATCAGAGGTAGGACTGTTTGTACCCTTGAAAAGGACTCAATGCGATTTACCGATTTAGATTTACCTGAGACTTCTTTAGTGTATGACTACACGTGTAAGAGAACATAACAATACCAGAAACCTTGAAACTTTCTCCAAGGTGTGTTAGAATACAAGTTGTGGTTTAAAAGTGAAACGGTGACTGGGACAGCTGCACCCATGAGCTCCCAGGGGCTTGCTGTGCATTAACCCGCGCTCTCTCGCCTTCCCAGCCCGCGGGGCCGTGCTGCTGCTGGGCCTCCAAGGGCTTCAGGCTGCAGCAGGGGAAACCCAGCTGAAATGCGTAGTGTTTACTCTGTCAGTGGGCAGCTGGGGAGCTGACATGAACCAGGTTAAAGCCCTGAAACCAGACATACTTTCTAGAGCAGTGGCTTTCAGTGTTTTTTTATGACTTGGGAACCCCCCTAAACGTTTCCAGTGGAAGCGAGGACCTTTCTGTGGTGTACTGAAGCTTGTTGATGACGATTGACCGGTGTTTCTTAGTTACCTTTCGTGGATCTATTTAAAGTTGTTCACAGATCCCCAGGGATACCCAGACCACATGTTAAAAACCAATGAAACTGAATCAAACCTAATATGTTTCATTCTCTCTAAGCTCCCAACCCATATCTCTTTTGTCAATATTACCAAAATATCAGGTTCTTTCTGACACGCAGTACGTCTAGGTCTTTGCTCAACAAATGTCTCACTGGGATATGAATAAACTCAAAATGTGTTTCCACATTTCCCTAAGCCACCTTAACCTTCAGGAGCTTATTCACCACTGGTATTACAAGAGAGCAAGTTTTCCATACCAAAAAGCCCCTGAACTTTCACTGGTGACATGCAGTATACTGTTAGTGATATTGCAGTACATATAACTGTGCCACACTTAGGCAATTTCAGTCTTTTTTCTTTGACTTTATTCTGCCATATCCCACATGTCGTAATTGCTTTCCATAAAGGGAGCAAACAAAACTATACTCATGGGTCTTTTCAAAATGCTAACTCCGCTTTTATTTTTTTAACCTTACTGCATGATTTTATTATGTATTTAAGCCAGTAGCAACTTGGAAGCCAAGTTTAAAATAGCTGGCTTTGGTAGCATACTTTCAGCATTAAAAAAAAAATAAAAAAAAAAATTAAAATTGCAAACTGCAAAGTCAGATTATTGATTAAAGCAGGAATTTTAATAGAAATTTTATCAGTAAATAAACATTTGATTTTCTTTTCTTTTCAGGTATGACTTTGTAGAAGTTGAAGAGCCTAGTGATGGCACTGTTTTAGGGCGCTGGTGTGGTTCCAGTAGTGTGCCAAGCAGACAAATCTCCAAAGGAAACCAGATCAGAATAAGATTTGTGTCTGATGAATATTTTCCTTCTGAACCTGGATTCTGCATCCATTATACACTTCTTATGCCAGTAAGTAACATGTTTCAGATTGGAACATTTCACAAAAACAAAATCTTTGAAGTGGTAGCTCAAAAGAATCTTTTAATAGCTTAGGATTAATTACTGTTTATTTCTTAATAATAATAACAACGAGCAATCCGTCTTCCAGAATTGTACATTTTGTTTCTGTTTTTTAACTGAGTGTTCTTGTGGTTCTTCTTGGATGGCTTTGGACTGGGAAGTTGTGGGCTCGGTCGTTTGTGTGGAAACTTCAATAAAATGTTTGCATTCCTAATACAGTACTATGAAAAAAAAATCTAGCTTTGAGAAGAAGAAAAATCAGCATAGGAGTCAGCTGTGTGACATTGAAAGAGCATTGGGAAGTTACAAAGAAGACTGAAGAAATTAACGTTTTTATTAGTCAGCTGCTATTAGACATAAAGCCAATGATTATACCCAGTTCAAAAACTGAAAAGTTCTTGTGCTTCTGGATATGACAAAGCAGACAATGCATAATACTCATTTTCCACTGCATTTTCCCTGGAAACTGTACTTTAGACTTCTCTCAAATGTTGCTTAATGCTTGTAAATTGCAGGTATTAAACAATAGTAATTGTCTAAAATGTGACTATTTTCACTGTCAACAGATTTCTGTTACCTTTTTTCACCAAATGAAAGATCTGTGATAGCAAAACAATGTTTATAGATTTTTAAGGATGAGGTAGTTTTCTGAAACATTAGAGTGGAGCAGAACAGGGGTTGACTTGATTTACAATGGGTATTCCATATTTAAAGAGAGTAAGGAGTATTTCTGTTAAATTCCTCATAATTCACTTCGTGACTCTCCTAAGTAGTCTTGTGGTCCGTGGTATTTGGTTGGTGGAAAATATCTGCAAGCTCAATAAAAAATTGATCAAAAGAATCCATGTTGTAACCCCACTGAATGCACTTCACTCAAAATGCATTCGGCTTGCTTATCACTTTTGCCATTTTTGCCTCTTCTCCCCATTTGCAAAACTTCAGTTGCTGAGAAGAAGCAAAGAACAATTCCACATATCTTTTCAACAATTCATAATCTTCTACATAATATATTTAGCATACTGATGATGATGTTTGTAAAGTGTAGCAGAGTATGTATGTGTTTGTGTACGTATATATATGGATGTTATTTTCTGTTGTTTTCTTATAAATATCTTTTAAATATTTAGCCTAAGTAAGAACTATTCCTAAAGTGATTAAAGATTTGATCTGCATATTTGACTCTTTTGTGAGTTAGACCCTTTTGTTAGTGGAATAGTATGACTTGATAATGATAAATTTTGAAACTAAATAAAATGTCAATCACTCTCCAAACCAACTTGAAATATGGCCAGTTTTAAACTTTCATACACCCAAAGGCAGAATGTAATAAGTATGTTTGCTTTTAGAAAATGGTAAAAGAAAATCCCTAAATAGATGTATTTGTGGGCTGATGCCAAATTTCCTTGTTGCAGCTCTAGTATTACATCCTACCTGCTACATATCTATCTGATGTATGTATGATCCAATTTCTGTTGAATGGATTAGACAAAGGCACGTAAAAATACCAGAGAATATGTGTAATTATCTTTATGCCATGCTGTACAAATGGACTGAATTTATTCCTTGATGTTTGATGGGGAAAACGTGTTATAACACTTAAATTATCAACACTTGCAAAACAATTCTTTAATCTTCAAAATATTTACATCACTTATTCAATAGACAAAAACAGAGCTGACATCGTGGGACGCATTTTTAGTTCCCTGTTTTTCTCCATTAACAAAGCTTATATAACATATGAAGTATACATAGAAACTGTTTTAGAAACCAAGCGTGTTATCTCACATAAGTAACAGGCAAGAGCAGCCCCCTTCAAGTCATAGGAATTCAGAACTAGCCCCAAAATGCACAGTATAACAACTGCTTATCGGTTTGTGAGGATTAATTTCCAAATCTCTCTTTAAAGAGGCTGTGATCTCTTTCATCAAAAATTATATCTTAATAAGCCATGCAAAACACAATTTCACATTTCAGACTGCAGATTGTAAATGAAATCTGTGCTGCTGAGTTTCAGGATTAGACCTGCTTCTTGTACCTAGAGCAATTGAAAACCGATGCCAAAAAAAAAGTGGTTTTCTTTAAAACTATAATGCTGTCTTATCCAACATTTCAAGAGAGGCTAAAATTTACAGCCCCCCTACCCTCCCTCCTCCCTGCAAAAAAGATGTCAGCTGTAGGAATGAGTGTAAATTTTAAATGATTCTTGCAAAAGCATCACTGTTTCACTTAGTTATTCACTTCAACAAATTGGTCCTAAACAGTTAATTTTTTTTTTTTTCCTCCTCATTTTTTGACAAGAAGGGGAGGGGGAGATGCCTAGTAGACTAGCAATGAGAGATTGTTAGGGGAGAAATGAAGCAAAACTGAAATAAAACAGTGCAAGCTTGTTTCTGTATTTTGAGACCACACACAGAGAGGGGCACTGGACACATTTTCAGGTCTTTTAAAGAGCAAGAGAAATGGCTTTGTTTAAATCTGCCATAATTTATCGTATATATATACTTTTACTTTGTATATTTTATTTCAAACCAACGTTTTACATGATGAATAAGTAGGGGGAGAATGCCTATTGATCTGATTGCTTCTAAGATTTAGTCACTCAAAAGGACTCACAGCAGTTCCAATGCTGATAGATAGAACATAGTTTTCTAGAAAGGTTTACCATGGGATTGTAAGGCACCGCATAAAAGCAGTGCACTTGCTGTATACAAGTAGAATGCTCTCCGAGAAAAACATGAATCTTTTCTTCAGATTCTAGATAATTACAATTTAATAATTTGCATTTCTTCAATTTTAAATTCTGTACCCTGAGTACATCTAGAACTTTCTATAATTCTGGTCTAACTCCACTTTCCTTTCCACTGTTCTATAGCTGCAAGTTAATTTTGTCTGGAATACTGTAAAGCGGAAGGAAGTGTTGAAAAAGTTTATTCTTACTAAGAAAATGTAGTTTGTGTTACTTCAAAATTATTATGCTACTTTCAGCACAGCTTGTTATTCTTAGTCACTCTTTTCATGGTCTGCCCTGTCACTTAGTCTGTGCTTACTGGTGAGCTGCTTTATTCACTAAGAGCTGCTTAGTGGTTGTTCTGCCTTTTGACTGTTCAGCTGTGCATTTATTAAAAGTCATGTTTTTGGCAGCACTATACTACCTAAACCCTGCTAGAACTTTATTGCAAAAACAATCCATATTTCATTTCTTTTCCCCTTCTTCTCACTTGCCCACAGTTACAGCTCTAATCCATATAGTAGCCAGATGCAATTGAAGGAAACCTTATAAACTCATAATGTATGTTTGGGCTTCAGTCTTCCTAGTGACTTGTTTCGTTTAAATTATGTCAGTTACAAGTTTGGCAGAGAAAACTTGATGTAATAAAGTCCATTGTTACTTGGGGGAGCGGGTGAATGGGATACTTGATGCCTGAGGTGCCATTAAGGAATGCATGACTGATTGCCAAAGTAGTTATTAATTATTCAGGGCACTCAGAACAAAGCAGCCCCAGTTAAAGTTGAAGCTGGGGGTGACTGTATTCTCCTTCTTTTTTTGGCATATGGGAGCATGTCATTTGTCATCAAAGATCATGCCAAAGATCTTTGCAAAGAACAGACTTAACCCTCTTCTATGCAAGTGAAGATGAAGAGGAAAATCCAAGAAGCTGCTTAAAGACTGACATAGCTTAGAAGTGACTTGGCAGATGTTTTGTGATTTTGGTGCAGTACCTGTATGGCTACCTGGATTTCAATCCGAGATATTTTTTTTTTCTTTTGATGTGGAGATGCTGTTAGTAGTGCTCTTGCTATTAACAGTAATGAAAATTAAATTTAATACTGTGCAGATAATCTGTTTAGGGCTATCTAATAATTGTTCCTTTATTGCATCTTAATTATCTGAGCTTTGCTCTTTTACGGTTGAGCATGTTAATTTTGTTTGTGGAACCTTTTTAATTGGGCTTATTTAATGAAAAAGGCAAATAAAATTTAAATGCTAATAGAAAAAGTGCATACTAATAGAACAGAGAAAGGAAAGCTCTCACCTAGCATTCCCTCCTTTTCAAAAGTCCACAGGTTTCACGGATACCGGTGTGTGTATCTTGTATGTCAATACCAAAGCCCAGGAGAGGCTTAACTTTGACTGCAATAACCAAAAATCCATCTAGAAACATCATAAGGACATTACTTATCTCCCAAACAAAGTTTTTTCTACACCTCTCTTAAGAAGTAATCAAAAGATTTTGGAAATAACACATTTTCAGAGTTGTTTAAGCCAAGGTGGTATGAAGCAGCAGGAGAGCATACGAGTGTTTAGTGCTTTGCAATGCTACATGAAGTGAAAAAGGGCTGTGAAAATCCTTCATATGATGGGAAGGACTCTTAAACAAAACCTCTGTGTTCAGAGCTTCCACTGATTAGGTATAAGAAACCTAAGCCCAGATAAATCAACAAAATCCTAAAGATGTTCCAGCATGCAAATTCAATCATTCAATTTTTTTTGTGTGGCAAAAATTAATTGTAAATCAGAGAGGTTTTTGGACTAATTCTTTCCTTGGAGATTTCATTTTGCATTAAATTTGTGCTTGAGGACTAAATAGAAATTCCTTTTAAATTTCTTAGGTGAGACATTTCCAAAATACATAGATAGGAGTGACATGCTTCAGGTTAATCAAAAAAGTACAAAGAGTACAAAACTGAGGATGGCTATTATCCATGTCACTACAATGAGAGAGGAAAAAAAAACCTTTGAAGCAGAAAGAACCTATGAGGGATATCGAATGATAACATCTTGTTTTCCTGTGACCACTTCTCATTCTGTCACAGGACATCATGAAAAATTGAAAAATCTGTGTACGTGAAGCAGACTTACAGAGAGACAGGGTTAGAAATAAATCTAGCAACATTGTTGTAGCAAAATTGTGGGCCTGCCCAGAAGTCCATGGAAGTGTGTTCTTGACCTGTGCAACCTGAGATGTCAGTGTGGATTTTCTGAGATGCTAAAAGGAAGAGAGACATTTTGAATGAAATTGGGTGTCATTTAGTTCTTAAAAGGAATGAATGTGCTTATATGATAGCAAGTTTTATACTCTGAAGGACTAGGTTCCTTTACCTCTGGCCAAAATTTGAATGTAGTTTCTCATGTAGTATATGTAGGCTATACCATTTCTTTTGTATTTTTCCGTGATGTTAGTTTTACAGGAAAAAGTAATTTTGTTGCCTTGGACAGACCTTTTTTACAAATTCATTGTGTATTTGACTAAGATTTAATTCATTGAATTTAGAAGTTTATTGTATATCCCACCCAGTTTCACTGTGGCAAAGGGTATAAAAAATCAGCTGGTTCTCTAATTTCTAAATATGTAACAATAATTTAAAAATTAAATGCAATTACATTACCACTCCTCAAATGTCATGCTTTGGTTTTTTTCTATTCAACAACTTCAGTAGAGTTTCTTCCTGAAAATTTCAGGGGTGTTCAGCAAGTAATGTAACTGATTCTGGTTATGGAGCATTCATATAAGTCTTCAAATTGTATTTCTGAAAGACAGTATTGAGGGAAAGTCAAAACAAGTGAGGTGGAGAAGAGCTTGTGAAAACTGCTCTCCTTCTGGTCATCAATAACATTATGTACAAGTTAGATCACTCTGGCAACATGTTTCAAGCAGAAATCAATGCCATAAGCAAGAGATGTGGTACTGCAACTGTCAAGAAAAGGCAGGCAGCCCTTTTTGCTCCTTTCCCCAAATTATGTCTTTGATCACATATTAACCCTCTCCTCCCACATGAAAGCAAATAGTAGAATGATTCAGTGCAAACAATGTTTAGGCTCTTTAAATGCCCTAAAAAGTGAAAAAGTTTAGAAAACATATCTGAAAAGTATTTCAAATACATGAGACAAAATCTTTTCTTTAATTCCTGTAAGTTACCAAAGGCTTTTATTAGGTTTCCATTTAGTAATAAATATTTATATTGTCAGGGACTCTTTTTTTTATTATTTGGAAACTTTATTAATGTGTCTTGTAGCATTATGTATGCATATTTATGTAATTTGAAAATGATTATTACTTTTACATGATCTATCATTTACTGTAGTGTTCTGCAACAAATCTTGCATATATAAGTTTTAATGTTGTGTGCTCTGTTGTTTTCAAAAAGTCTACAAGAGAAGTTAAAAGATAGAAAGAAGACTGGTTTTGTCTTGTCTTGAACGATTTCAAAAGTCTCCTGGAATGTCATGACTCTGGGAATGGTCTGGCTGGTGTATGTGGGATCTTAAGTAACATTATTACTGTTTGGGAACAATCTGAAAGAACTGTATTTTGCCAACTGATGAGAAAATAGAAAAAAAAATCTGTACAAATCCAGGAAAGATAGCAATGTGGAAAATCCAATCTGCATTAGCGATGCAAGGAAGAGAATACGTGGCACATGGGGAAGATGGACTGGGGTGAATTAACCAGCCTTGTGGATTACCACAGCAGTTACATTTGGTGTTCTTTTTGTCATTCAGTTTGACTTAATAGACATTGAAGTTTACACCTGCTAATAAGCAGGAAACACATTACTAATGAAAATAACTTTCAACCATTACATTTTAATGTTGTAGTCCTGAGTATATTCTGAGAGTCCTCATTATGGGAGTATATCCTTATAGTAAAACACCATTAAATATTGGAACTCAAGATTTAAAAATAAGTAAATGTCTTTTATTGCATTTTGACATCAGAGTTTGAAGGACATTTCAGATTGTGAGTTTTTTACTTAATGATATGGGTACCGTTATGCTAACTGATAAACTTTTTTTCAAGTAGTGTTTGAGTCTTTTGGTTGGTTTTTTTTTTTTTTTTTCATTAAGTTCACTCAAGAAGGACTGATTGAGGTCTAATCAGAGCAATTACACAGAAGAAATTAACGAAAGAATAATACTGGCATTCTGTATCAACTATAAATTTTAGCCTAAGATTTGTTGTTCTCTATTTGCACCAACTTCCATTTAACTGATCTTCAAAGAGATTCTCTCTTCCTTCTCAAAATCTCACTTCTAAAACAGTTCTTTACAAACGAATGAGGATCAGATCAAGCTGGTTAGTCTTTATCAGTCAGTAGTAATACATTAAAGCATTTAATATGTGTCATGTATATTGGCATGTGAATTTGAAAATTTATTATTCAACAGAGTTAGCAGTAATGTCAAGTTTCTAAGCCTTTCCAGTTACCTTCTCAGTTTCCCAAATATCAGGCTGCCTCGAATCAAACCAAAGGTTGTCTAGTCCAGGAGCCCGCAACCAGTGGTGGTCATAAATGGCAGGGAGCACTATGAGGAGGTCAAGCAGATGTGATTCTTCACCCCTCCTGTACTCACCCACTTACTAGCTATTTTTTGCAGAAGAGGGGGATTACCTGAGCCTGTGTGCGTTGTCTGTTTAGTAATCTGTGGCAGACATTCCTTGCAAATAATTGTCCATGTACCCCTTGAACAAAAGTAAACTTCATGCCTTCCCAACATGCTTTGCTAAAATCAGATTGTATAGGCACATAGAACAAAAACTTCAAACAACTGCTTTACTTGAGAGGGATATGCATGTATGTATATAAAAATGCGTCACTCTTAAACTGTAAACTCACTCATCCCATGTAATTGGAGCTGTTCGGATGATACCTCGATGTAAATGTTCCACAATGATGTCCAAATGTTCCTTTAGTCTTTTAAAATTGTTCTGTAGTCATGGTTCAAATTTATTTGTTCAATCTTATTGATCATATCTATTTTAAAGAGTGTAGAGTCTCAGTTAATTTTGTGTGGGTTTTTTTTTTTATTTAATAGTTTACTAAATGTTATATAAGCTACTTTTCACTTAATATGTTTGGTTTAAAAAAAAAAAAAAAACAAACCACCACCCCAACCCCAAAAAAAACAAACAAACAAACCCAAACAAAAAAAAAAGCCAAAACAACAACAACAAAAAAAACCCAAAAACACAACCTTCCTGTTCTCCCAGGTCCCTTAGCTCTGCTGGTTTAGGGTTTTTTTTGGCTACCTTTATCTTTATTTTTTATGTTTTAAGTATTATGTAATTGTCTAGTTGACTATCCCTTTTCCAATTTCCAGGATCAACATGTTATTCACAGCTTTTTGAGAAAGCACGCTGATGGCTTCTCTACAAATTCCAAAGCAAAGTGACTCTATCCCATTCTCAAAGTAATCCCCTGTGTAACTGGCACAGTCCTAGATTTTTTGTGCATTCAAATACTGAGACGTTCTGTCTGACATGCTTGCTAGTGGAAAAAAAGGTAAGCAAATGTACATTTGATACTAGGTTTTAGGCAGCACCGTAATTTTCAGTTATGCTATATTAGCTGCATTCGTGTCATGTCCCTATCCATTATTAATATCTTAGTCATGCCGCAGTCCTATCCATTGCCTCCCCTCAACAAAACAGGCAGTAACTAATCAGAGTGGTGTGTACTGTGCTAATTTTTCTTACTGTAATTCTGGTAGGAAAAAATGAACACAGGAACGAAAGGAAAGAATTTGGGACAGAACAGTTATGCAGTGCAACTTCTCTATTTTTTTTACACATGGTCCAGATCTGAAGGGCTCTTAGGAACAGCAGAATTGCGTGGAAAAAATGGAATGATGTGTGCAGCTCTAGACATTGGAGATCAAATCAGCTGTAGAGTAGCTTCTGTAGATGACTGACTGCACAGTCTAACTCCACAGACTAGTGGAAGCACCCCTTTAAATTCAGGAGAAAAAAACTTGACAGAGTAATAACACTGTATAGTAGCTCCAGGGTAAAAGTTTGCTTGTGGAAAGATTAATGTGGGGCATTGGTAGTGGTGTTAAGAGAAATCCTTTTGTTTCTGAAAAGGAATGGATAATAAGCAGTATGGGAATACCAAATTTTGCACCTGTCTTGTCTTTGCAATACCTGGCCTCTGGTGTTACAGATGGGGATTATGAGCTCTTGTTTGTTAGCTTCTTGTAAGTACTCAAAACTTTTTTAATGATGATGATGATGAAAGGTTTAACTGAAGAAGCCAGGATTTTTGTTGAAAAGGTTTCAGTTTTGTTTTCATGGGAAGGTCTGGATAATCACAGAGCAGTTGCATCTGTTCTCTCAGTTTTCTCTGGCTAGGGTGGTGAAGGAATTCAGGAAGGTTGCTTCCGTGTATGGTCCTCACAGATGGTGTATGTTGTTGAAGGACTGTAATTGTTTAAAAAACAAAATGAAACAAACAAAACCTTGCGTGTGAAAATGGAGGGCGATTTGTCTGGCTAAAGACATTTCCAGAAGCAGAATTCTCAGGCTGCTTCAGTATTCATTTCACTCTGCTCTTGAGATAGGCAATAAATTGTAGGAAGAAAAACAGTAAGAATCATTTATGAGGAGCAATAAAATTCTGGGCTGCAAATTGAAGGGAGTGATTTAGTGCATGGAAGACCAGGTTCAAAGGCACTTGAAAAGTGGAAGTGTGAAAGCAGATGGCACAGCCTTTGGAAGAAATTTTGCACGTAATCCTACAGACATTGTGAAGTGGGTGGTTCCTAATATCCCTTCCCTTTCAGCTGCAAGAGGATTCCTTGGGGGAACTCCATAATAACTTGACCCTGACACCACGTACAACAGTTTTCAGGTCTCATCTGAGTAAGTCTGTTAGATGGTTAGGGGAATTTCAGTGTATTGATGTAGGTAATTAAATCAATCTGATGCTTTATTGTCCAGTGTGTAGCCCTGGTGTCTTTTGGTAGCACTTAGTTAACTTAAGAGTTTCTTAGTAGACATCTCTTGTTCTAAATCTTCTTCTAACAGTGTGTCAAATACCCTCTAAACAGCATGACAGTGTTTAACAAGACAGATACTGTGCTAAGGAAATTTTATTAGAAATCAGTATCCTCATGGTTTTGTGAATAAATACAATTTCTTAATTTTGAATTTTCAAATGTTTTACTTTCAGTATTTTACTTACTGTGTCTGCATGTGAATGTAAAAAAGTTGCTATTTTTGAAACTTCAAAACATCTGAAATCCAAAATGGTTTTGTAGACAAATTTTGCTAACTCTGTGCAACTGACCCTGAACTTCCCTGCTGGCTGACATGACCAAAATGACTAGGTAGCCAAGGAGAGTAAGATAACTTAGTTGAGCCAAATTATCGAAGTCACTCAATCATCATCTGTATTTCTTGGGGGAAAGGGCCAAATGCCAAATCATCTTTAACTTGCTAACTGGCGGGACAGTTAGCTACATATATATATGCTTTTAATATGCAAGCTGTTAATAGGGTTGCCCTTGCTTATCTTCTGAAAATCACTCTGATCTTCTGAACACTTCTGACTTATGTGTGCATATTTGTCTTCAGGCTTTTCAATGTGAGGTGTTCTGGGTAATCAAAAGTTAATAATAAAATACTTTTTGTTCTTGAGTCATCTGTGTAACGCCTTTTTGGCTTGGAATTCTTGTTGTTTAGTCAAAGTAATCTCTTCTTGTTTGTGCTCTGTTAATATATATAACTTCAAATACTGTATTTACTTTTTAAAATTGCCTTTCTGCTTAAGAAAGTCCTAGGCACCTTTTATGTAGAAAAAAGCCTTGCAGTTAGGTGCCTAAAACAGCAGTACATCTTTTGATGCAACATAAATGTAGAATTAACGGTCATAACAGTGTTTTGAAACTGTTTGTTTGTATAAAACACTTCAGGGTAAAGCCCAGCTTTTAACCAAAAATCGAAGATAGATGGTCAAGTTAACAGTACAAAGACAAATGAAAAATTGTCAGAGGATTTTTCAGTTATGTTCTCAATCATCATTAAGAATAAAAAATTTAGTTACTTTTTACAGCTAAGTATTTACATGGATGAAAGACAATATAAAATTTGGAAGTAATTTACTACTTTGCTAACAAAACATACCTAAAAATATTAGAACTTAAGGAACAAACCTGCACATCTTTGATGTGACAGAGGTGATCGGACTGAATACCTGATATTTTGCAAATGTCAGAGACAGGTGAACCTGAACCTTTTGCAAAGCCCCGTGTAAGGAAGTGAAGCACAAGTGTAGGTCTTTGGGCAACCCCACAGCAGCCTTCTGCTCTGCTCCAGTAAACCAAACTTCTGGTTATGTACCGCAGAGCAGCGCTATATTCCTACTTAATTTAAAGCCTAAGAACACCTTTGAGGTGATGTCATGACAGAAGAAGAACAAAGTAAAAGCAGCTGTTACTTTTGTGAGCTACTAGCACGTATATCTATGTAGTTAAGGATTTATTTATACATTTTATTACAATTAAGACTAAACAGAAGAAGAGAAAATAACATCTAAGGTTTGTATGTAACAGTGGTAGTAAATAGTGAGGGGGTTTTGCAGATTTTCATTTGGATAATAGGTACACTTACAGAGACCTTTGTGATTGTTTTCCGAGACTGTGGTTGCTGTCCATTGTTTTAAGTAGACACCCTTTATATTTTGTCATTTATTGCCTTTTCTATGAACTATGTATCTCTTACTAGTGCATCTGATACTTGAAAAACTACATTGGGAAGGTGCTTCATTAAATTGGAAAAGAGAGTTGCCAAGCTGTTAAAAAAAGAAAAAAAAATCATAAAATTTCCATGATAATATTTGATATTTCATTATCTGAGACTGCTTACAAGTTATAGGGGAATTTGGAAAATCAATAAATTAAAAGCTACCCAAGTATGAACAGAACCAACTTTTCTTTGCAGGCTGTTTAAAAAAAGTTAATGATAATTTTAAAAACAATTATGCAAGACCAAGGAGCATCATTAAGCAAGCCATACAAAGGTATAATTTACAAAGCCAGTGCTATACAAAAATGCCAGTGGATAATTTATAGATAGGGGCTGGCCTAAACTTCATGGTTAATACTTGGAAGAGTGGCAAAATACTGAAGTGATGTCATCATAAAAATCTGAAACCAGAGGAAAATAATTTTAACGACACAGTTTTAAGAAAAATCTTTACTTTCCGTTCTTAAGTTTTCTTTAAATCTAATTCCTGAACAAATATGAGAGTATACTTACTTATGAAAGACTCCACACTGTCCTCTCTTTAATTAAATACTTACAAAAAGTAATCTCTTAATCAAGCAATTAGAGAATCCGTAAAGAGAACCAGGAAGATGCACACCTTGCACAGGGTGCAGCATGAGAACTTTTCAGTACGGCTGTTTCATACCTTGCTCTGACTCGGTCACAGTGTTCTGTCTCCAACAACGATCTGTCATAGGCCATGGCTTCCTTGCAGTAAGGCACTTGCACCTTCCACTGATATTTTCTGCTGCAGGAAAAGGGTGGCAGCTCTTTCCTGTTTTCTGCCATGTATTGAGGTTTAGAGGAGAAAGAGAATATAATAGTCAGGTTATCTGAGGGGGGATAACTGGCAGTAGTTATAGTGCCAAATTGTCATGGTTGGATCATTCTGTTCAAAAATGGTTTTCCTGTGGTTTTTGTCAGGAGAATAATTGTATTTTAAAGTTATTCTAGCAATGCATCAACTTGGATTTATTATGGCATGCAATTTTAATGTTCATTATTTCTGTTCATATAGTGATAAGCATATTGTTGAAATTGCAATAATAGATAATGTTACACTTTCCAATTTATAGGCTTTTGAAAACTTTGGATGTTTTGATTCTAGTTCTTTGTCATACAGACAGTGTGACTGGTGACAGACAGATTTTTAAACAAGCAGTTCTCATTGCCTTCAACAGGAAGTATGAGGTATTGGAGTCTGAAAAACAATGACCACATCATCAGAATAATGGCCACGTTATCTAAGTTTAAATAGATTAGTGTTTTTAAAAATACATTGATTAATTAATTGGCAAGTAATTCTTTCTCTGTATGCATTTATTACACTGAGAATAAAGTTCTGCCCAGTGAGATCTAATTTAACAGTTGCTACTTATTCCTCTAATTTCCTAATTGAGTGAATCATACACCATGGACCAGTTTCAGCAATGAAGTAAAGATTGCCTGGAAGAATTTATCTTTGATGGTAATTGGGTTAAAAACAGTATTGATGTTATCATTCCGAGATCACTATCAGTGTTTATCTCAAAAAATTGGTTTAATTTTCTGTGGGAGAAGTGGAATAGTGGGAGAAAAGAGGTGTCAATATCGTTTCTCTGAATTCTCTTTTACAACACATAATAGTTGCCAAGGTAACCCATATCTAATACTAACATATTTGAGGAGAGAATATAACCTTAATTGTTAAGTCCTCTTCTGACCTTTTAACTGGAATATAAACTTACAAAGGGAATTTTTACTCATCTAAATTCAGTCAAATTATATTAAGTTTATAGTGATGTACTTGAAATGACAGTTTGTCTCCCTTCCCATTCCACAAGTGGTTTGTGCTCACACATCCTAATTTGTTCATTCAGATCCTCATGTTTGTCCAGTGGGACTGCACAGATAATCTCAAAGATGCAAACCAGCTTCAAATTAAATAGTAAATAGTGGAAGAAGGCTAAGAACATGATAATGCTTTCTTCTTGGCAGTGAGGCATCTTAAATGTATAATTGTTTACAAAAACAGAAAGGATTTTCTCCAAATGCTAGATCGACTCTTTCTTTGGCAAACCATGGCAGTTGTCATAGTCCATTTACCTGACTTGTTTGACATTGCTTTGTAAGTGTAATTAATGCAGTACATCTCTATTATGTTAATTTTTGGTATTGAGAACCTTCAGGCCAGGCTGGATGGGGCTTTGAGCAACCTGGTCTAGTGGAAGGGGGGTTGGACTAGATGATCTTTAAGGTCCCTTCCAACCAAAACCATTCTATGATTTTGTGATTCTATGATTCAGAATGGGTTCCTATTCTTATATAAACAAACAGATCATCTCATGGGGCTTCACTGTGCAGGGCAGGTGGAAGAAAACCCGCTAGAAGTAGCCATGCAGATTTCTTCAGTAAGTGTTCTTGACCAATGTTTCCTTGCAAAGTTGCTCCCCCCCCCCCGCTTCTTTTTTTCCCTCTTCTACAGCAGATTGTAATGTCTGTCCCTCATGCCCAGGAAAAAAACATAGCAAGATATATATTCGGTGATCAATGCTCGTAAATAATGCCTTATTAATATCATCTTAATTTATGTTCTTATTTGGCTTATTTGTGAAACAGTGCTTTGTCAGGCATTCAAGTTAGCATTTTTAATCATAAGGTTTTGAAGCACACTTTCTGTCTTGGTCAAAGAATAAACTTGTGGTTAGCCAGTACCTTTCAGTCTAGTAGGCTAATGCAGCAAATAACTTTGTGTAGTGTTGGGTTCAACAGAATGAAAACAATGTCTGCAGTTCACAGAAAGTCATATTTTTTATGGGCTGGAAAATTCAGGTGGAACCAATGCCTCACACTTTGGCTCTTTATTTAAACTGATAATAAACCCCACATCTAACCACTTCCTAGATTGCAATGTATAGCAGTCTGTGAAACCACAAGTAATTAAAGCTTAGAAAACCACAGTTTTTGATGTCTGTGTTCTGTAATTAGTTCCATATTCTACATGAAATCATCAGAAACACCCAGTATTCTTGAATCAGTGAACAGGAAAATAAGAGACTGAGGGAGAAATTATTTTAAGTACAAATACCAGCAGAAAAGTATATTTCAGTGTGTAAATATGCATTTTCAAATGGTTGTTAAAAGGCCTTTTATAAAAAGGGTACATGTGAGAAATAGAATGAGCAATGCCTTTATAGAAGACCTTACAACTCTTAAAATTATGCTTTTGAAATGAAAAAAAAACCTCACCACCTTTAAATGTAATAGGTAGAACAGAGTTTGACAATGGTTAAGATTAGTGCAGCGTTAGTGCGTGGCACTTCCTTTCTTGTGCAGATAAGCGTTTTGACTTTGTTGCTTTACAGCATGGTGAATGTGCAAGAAGAGATCAGTAATGTGAAAGGAGATGCAGCTGTGTGCACGCAGAGGGAGAGCCCTGTAAGTCAGTGCAATAGTGCTAGCAGTTCTGGTTGCAGAATTGGGGCCATAATCAACGGCTGAAAAGACTTGAAGCCCAAATTAATGTAATTATATATATATATATGTATGTATGTATGTATCAAAAGACTTGATCTAGTTGAGCTGATTAGTTAGAGATAATTTGGCCACATCTGTAGACAGTGTCAGTGTTATAACTGAAACTCTTTCAGGCTTAATGGAAGTCAGTTGATTTACTAGCAGTCTTCAGGAGAATGAGATTTGTTCTACAACATAACTGGATTTGTTAATACTGTAAGTTTATTACTTGGCAGATTTCATCCTTCCTTCTTCTTTTTCTTTTTATGTGTCTCAAAGAAAGGGTTGAGAAGGAATTGCATGTACAAAGGAAAACATACTTTTTCATTATAATTGAAGTAATTAGACAGTTTCAAAGAATTTTTTATTATTTTTTTTAGTAACACCAAGAATCATGCTGAGGCAGTTACTTGTAGCGGTGCCTTAAAATTCAACCTGTTCTATTTTAATAGATTTGTTCATGCTGTAAGCAGCACAAAATTTCATGGGAGCCTACTAGAAATAGAATGAAGTAGTCTGCTTTCAGATCATCTTTGAAGGATCCATATTAAACAGCAGCCATAGAGATCGAAAAAGTAGAGCATGGCAGAAAAGCATCTACTTTTATTTTATAGCTGATGCTAAAACCATCTTCTTAAATGGGTTATATTACATACTATTTTGAGGCTTCAAAGAAATTGTAAATGATACTGCCAAAGGTGGTACTTCTCCTCCCAAGGGACCAACTTTTATTAAAAACCCATGACTCCCTACTTTTCTTCAAGAGAAAGTAGCTAAATTAAAGCCCCAAATTGGAGTAGTTTCATTAATTTTCATATTCTCATGTGAGTTAAGGGCTTGTGGGTTGACATGCATCAAAAAACCTGAAAACATATTTTTCTACCAGGTATTCTATAGGTATACAGGCATGCAGTTACTGATTTTTTTTTATTACAGCATTACTAGAATAAATCTAAAGGGTTAAAATGTACAAATGGAGAAATAATCACTGAGGAAAAAGGAGTATTAGACTTCGGTTATGTATACAGAAGAGTTTGGGGCATAGCTGGTCAATAGCAAAGATTTTAAAATTATTTAGAATTAATTTGTTTCTAGAATTCCATGTTTCTCTCAGCATAATTTTACACGTTTTCTAGAAGCAGTGAGGTTACCAGATAGAGGCTGTGTAATGCAATCACAAAAATGCAAGGTTAGGAGTGAACTCAGTGGGATCTTGTTTGAGTGATTGTCCTGCTCAAAGCAGGGAGTAGATAAGACCAAGCTTATTCTTGCTAGATATTTGTACTGTTCCTGAAGTTCAGGGACAAAGATTTCAGATATTTCCCTGATCATCTGTTGCGCTGCTTTACATAGTATGAAATTGTTTTCTAATATGCAACATAAATCTTTCATGTCATTGATGGACTAGGGAACAGCTGACCATCTGATGCTCTTTTACATGTTATCACATCTCCTGTCAGCCTAGTCCTGTTGAGATTCAAGGAACTTGTATCACTCAATCTTTTATCATAGTTCATGTTTTCTTTTTCTTCTTGCTCTTTCCTCTTAATATTCTCTTTCTCTCTGCCTATATCTTACAAGTGCTGGAGATAAATTTGAACACTGTATTTCAGCTGAGACCTCCAGCAGCTCAGTAGCCTGGCTTTATGGTGCTGTTCTGAATATATCTGAGTGAGACTTGCCTTTTTCATAACAGGATCACGTTATCTCCTATTCAGGTTTTGGTCCGCTGTAACACTGTTTATTCCACTTCAGGACTTACGTGCATTTTGCGTTTATGCTTTTAATGTTTTACTCCTAAATGCAAGGGTTTTTAAAAAGTTTTTCTTAAATTTCTCTTATTAAGCATACTTTCCCAATTAGTTTTTCTTTTAGTTGTTGTGTAATCGCATATACTATACTTGTGTGCATAATATATATGAAAGTATAATGAGGTAACCTGAAATGGGAATTAAGAGCTACAGATAGTGGAAAATATGCAGGTAGAAGTGATACCGCTGAACGTTAAGAGTATGTCAGGACAGCATTATGGTTAGCAGTATAGGGCTATAAAGGTTAGCTCACAAATTATAAATCTGGCTTGTTCGAACAGTGTGAGAGTCTTTATGTGGGCAATGTAGCCATAGTCTCTAACATGCTTTTTGGCTTGTGACATGTGCTACATATAAAGCAAATTTAAATTTTTTAATTTAAACAATAGAAAATATTTTTCTTCACAAATCATAAAATATGGTAAATCTTTAACATGTTTGATGACACTAAGAATGGATACATGAGGACAGAGCTAAAGTTCCTTCCTTGTAAAGTAATGTTTTGTTCAAGGATTTTCTCCCTTCAAGGCAGGACAAGCTCTGATTTGCAATGTCTGCTGTACAGGAATGTTGGGTGTGTTCCTTTTATTGTGATATGAAATGAACAGAAACCTGTTGTGGAATGCAATTTAACATGCATACTGAAGGATCAAATTAAAATCGCATGCACTGTAGAAGTAATTTTCATCATCCTTTCCAAATACACTTTCCAGTTGTAATAAGCAGTGATTCCTAGTCTTTAATGTTTGATGAACCTCCTGTGAACCTACTGGGATAAGTAAACATTTTATTAACAACTACCCATTTCTAATACCTAGAGGGAACTTAAAGAGCAGTTCATTCCCAAACACTTGCTGTTGTTCCATTTGGTTAAGCTTTTTATAAATTTCATGTATTTTGAGTAAAATGAGTAATTTTTTAAAAAGTCTGTAAACATTATGTCCTTTAATTATGGCTGACCACATGCACTGTCATAGAACAATGTGCAAAAACTTTTTTCGATTCAGAACAGCTGCACTTACGTTGACTGTTTATTCCTTACAAACTACAGCTTGTCAAGTAAGAGCTAGAGCTTTGTGTACGGAACAAAAAAATCCTTCTGTAAATCATAAATGTAACAGATGCAAGTGTGTTTTCTGTACGAGTTTTGAGTGTGTCTATAAATGCAGTGATTAATAATCACCCTAAGCCCATTTGCAATAAGATCTGAGCAGACATTTATTGGACTATATCTATGTGCTCACTGCAGTCTGTTTGTGGGATTTTTGCATTGACTCATTTGTGCACTGAGGCTCTTAACGTTACTGCTTGTTCAGTTACAGTGATATTCCTCCTTTTAGATGATCATTTCACATTTTAAGCATAATTCGGATTATTCTGTTGCAAATCCTTCTCCTAATTGAAGTGAAAGCTATTCCACATGTCAGCCTACAACAGGTGTGTATACAGGACTTGCATAGTATCAAAGTTTCAGGGAAAGAAGTTAATCTGTGGTGGGATGCTTTTGTTTCTCACTTTCTGCTAAAGTTTGGCTAAATCTTGGAGCCAGGGGTCTCTGTACACTAGAGATTACTTTTGATTTGAACTGTAGAAAATTTTATTAGGATCTCATTATAAGTACTGAGAAGAGAGATTCTCTTTCTTGCTCTCATTTGGTACATAATTCTTTATGAAGTTTCCCTTGTAGAAAGGAATTGCAGGTGTAATACAACATTTGTGAAAATAGGATGTTCTAGAAAATATCATTTAAGGGACAACTATATATCAGTTGCAATGCTACTGTACTATATATAAAGAAGAAATAATCAGATTCATCCAATAAAGTGGTTATTATTATATACCTTATTATAAGGTATATAATATTTATACATTTCTATTATTGACCGCGCATGTTTTTGCATTTAAGTATATATTCACAAAATTAAAGTAAAGGGTTTATTTGTACCAGTGTTTGAAAAACATTTCTTATTCGGTTGTCTACTCATACATGCGTTCAAGTATCTTTGGACATCCATGAAAGAATATTTTAGTGCAAAGTGTTGTTATTACTATTAAAAACACTTATGAAGTACCTTGCTTTCTTAATCACAAGCACAATGCAAGCACAAAACAAAAAACAAGTTACCTCAAGAACTTACAGTTGAGTTATAAAAAGGCAGTAGTGGATATATTCAGAAAGCCATGAAGCAATGAAATAATTAAGAAGTAATTTTAGAAGGGTCTCTGCAGAGTTCTACTTTAGCTCCTCAGTGAGAGCGTATGAGGAGAAATCATCACATTTATTGGAAAATACAGCAAGTAATCAATATAGAGTTCTGCCCTGGAAGTGGGTATGAGACTGTGGATGGCCTTTTAACAATGAGATCGATAAGCAGAGGATAAACTTTAAGTGTCCTTAAAGACTATGTTGAGTAGTTTGTATAGTAAGGAAGAGTTGATAGGAAGGTGCTAAGATAGGGAGGATGGAGTTGCTATTTAGGAAAACACTTTGTGTTTTCAAAACTTTACATCCAGGAATCAGAAGCCGTTCCCCCATGTGATGTGAATAGTTAACCAACTGTCCTGCACAGAAGTTCACCAAGGCAGAAGACTGCTGACAACATCCACTACAAGTGATTCAACCAAACTTTTAGAAGATGTTCATTCCCTCACAAGTTCCACACATTGAAATGATTCATTGCAGCTGTTTATTTGTTTAGGACAGTTCTGTGAATATATATAAAAAGTGTTATCAGACTTGGAGATGATGGGTTTTTAGATGTCCATTTTTTTGCTTGTTTTAGCACCGTGCTGCAAGCACAAGACACATTGCAGGACTTTCTTCAAACAAAGATTTTATGAGATTGGGGTGAGAGAAACTGTACTTCAGTAAATTATTTGGGTACTTCATTTTGCCTATACACAGTCTATTTTCAGTCATTTTCAGCAGGTAGTTTGTCTGTGTAAACACACAAACACACACTTTATACTCTTTAAAATGTGTATATAGATACTGCTATTGCCCATGGTCTGAATTAGACTAAATATTTTTATTAAGTGTTCAAATAATACAAGAAAGAAAATTATCTACTGGGTTTTAACTTTTTAAAGTTGCAGTTATAGTCCTTCTATGTGCACATGCATGAGATAAACATCTAGTTAGTTTTAAATGTATTGCAAATGTTTGGTTTGAAAATGTTATAATGCAAGTTTCTCTGAAGTTCAGAAAGCAAAGTATTTTGCAGTTGTTACTAAGATACAAAAGGTAGACTTACTTTTTCTTATGGCATATATATACTTGTATGGAGTGGGGAGAGCTCACTAAATTTTCTTTAAAGTCTCATTTAGAAGAGAGGGATATATAAACAAGAAGATAGTGCTCACTAAAATTTAAGGTTTCAGAAGTAGTTCTGATTTAGATAATACTCTGCCACAAGTATATTTTATAGGAATGAAAACTCAGGGAATATATACCTAAAATTAGTTTGCGTATCTACAGTAATCCGAAAACAACAAAAAAGACAAATTATTTGAGGAAGGGACTCTAGATGAAAACCAACATACTGATGTAGCTTTGAAACTTTTTGTCAAGGAGATAGTCTATGCCATAACTTGTTCCATACTTCTAGACCTGATTCATTACAGACTACATGTTTGCTTTTAAATGCTCCCTGTTCAACACAGTACATCAGGACATGCTTTCAGAATAAGGCTCAGTGTTTGGCTACTGAGTCAAAACGTGTCCAAGTCATGAGAGTTCTTGCATTTCTTTGAGTCTTCTATCTTGAATCTTATCATTCAGTACTACGGCCACAGATTCCTGATGTAAGCAAATACAGTAGAAACCCATGGCAAAGGTACAAAGACATCAAAAGTTGACTTCTTTTGCAACTAGCAGGCTGAATCTGCAAGCTTTATAGATTCTAGGGGTTGCAGGGATTGTACGCTTCATGGTTTGAGACCCCTGCAGTTGCCAGAGGTGCTGGTGACACAGCTTTCAAGCAGAATTGTTTATATGTCTTCTCTCTTTAATTAACCAAAAGAATAAATCAGAGAATGAAAGTTCCTGCTCAAAAGAATACAAGGATCACTGGATCATTTTGTAGAATAACAAGTACTTTCAGTAGAGGAGAGAAAGGAGAGAGAAATTTGGTAATTTTGTAGTGCTTATGAAATCCGGAAGAAGTATTGTGCGGTGCTTTGGTGAGACTTACCAGCGGCACTGAAAAAATCAGTAATTCCATGGAATTTCATCCAAGAAAGATAGTTATCTGTCTGTATTATTTCCTAGGAATAGAAAACACTATAACTAACATGATGAAGTGTATTGACAACAACGTTTTCCTTACACTACAGTACTGTGAGCATTAGTTTTCTTCTTTTGGCCTTTAAAATTAATTAGTGTGGGTTAGTACTGATGCATGTGATCACAGGAAAAAGCAAAATGTATATTTA
>JAVJGH010000050.1:7433876-7445739 GCA_035590175.1 Aviceda leuphotes
CATTCATGAATATTCTACTGCATATCATACAGATGCTGCCCTCTATTTCATGTTTATGGATTCCACGTGGATGGATAGCATGCAGGCAATACCTCCTTCCTTGCCCACCATACAGCATGAAAATGAAAACTCACAAGTATAACTGAATACTATGTTGACAAACATGAACTAGATTATTATCTGATGAGCAAGAAAAGGAAGGAAGTAAAACTTTTCATAACTCAAATTTAAATTTTTGACAGCTAATTCTTGGATCAGAGCCTAAAAATCAACCCTTCTACCCTACCTGTATTGCTACAGCTGTGCACGCAGCAACTGAATCAAGAGTCAAAGAGGAGGAAATCTATTTAAAAGCTTTCAGCAATGGACCATGCCTTCCAGACACTCATTTAACACTTTCTTAATTAAAGAGATTCAGTATTTGCCAAATGTATGCCATAAGCATACAGTAAGTGGGAGAAAAACAAAATATAATTTGTGAAACTTTACATGAACTAAAATGCAGGTGTTGGATAACACCTATATAGACAAAAACAACTCCCTGCAAGACATATCTTAGAAAGAAACTATCAGAATAAATCTTTTAAAGACTTCTAATTAGATGCTGAAATAGATTTTTCCACTGAATAAACACATCCTGGTATTGCCACATTTATCTTTAAGAGACCACCCTCAGACTACATTACCAAGTGTGTAATGTAATAGCCTGAGGTGGAAAATATGTCCAGTTGCGATGACATAGTATTAACTGTTAGGTCTATTAAATAGATAGGGAAAGCAAACCTTTTTTTGTTTTGTTTTTTTTTCTTCTTTTTTAATGTTATTCCCTCTAGCAGCATGTTTGCTGTATTTAAAAACCTTTTTAAGAAATGTTTGGGAGAAGTGCATGCCCTAAAATGTTTGGGTTTTTCAAACTCTTTGATTCTATAATTAGTTTGGGGGGGGGTTGCAATATTTCAGTGTAAAAGCTAAATTACTGTCCTGCTTTCATAGAAAAACATCAGTTTACATCTAGATTAAATGAAAATGTAATTAAAAGTGTATGTTACTTCATGTAGAGAAGTGTTGTCCTCCTACTTAATAATTCATATGAAAAAGACTATATTTAGACAACCTAAATACCACAGAACTTCTGTGTCTGATGTTTTCTCTGGATAAAATGCTTCCAAAAACTTCTAGCCAGGAAAGAAGAAACACCAAGTTCAGAGGCTTTGATGTCTAAATATAGTACTAAATTCTTTTATAATACTAAACATACTTAAAAATAAAATATATTTTGCTGTGCAAAAAAAGATCCCATTGCTTCCCACAAAAATTTATGCATAATTATTGGACCATATTCTGAAGTCTGTTTAAGAAGAAGAATCACAATTCAACCATAGTCCTTAGTAGATGCTTTTCTTCTATAGTTATGTGTGACTTTTTTTTTTTTTTTTTTTTTTTTTTAACATTTGAGGTTTTGTAACAGCCCTGTCCTATTGTAGGAGCTAGTAAGAAATTTACACTTCCAGGAACATCTCCAGGGTGCTTGGGAATGAAAACCATCCTGCTGCTATTTGTGCCCACAAGCAAGTGCCCCAACCAGAATTTAATTTGTTTCATTGACTTTGAGAGCAGCATCCAGCTGGAAAAATGTTTTGGGAAAGAGGGTTCCCCATGGCACTCAATACACGTCCCAGAAGATGTCAGACAGTTGCATTGCCTGTTGCAGAACAGGTACTTTCAGGCTGGTGTGAACATGGATTACATCAGTTGTATGTGCCAGTGAAGGCACAGTTTTGAAACAGACTTTACTGTAGACCTACCTGCATCTACATTTTTTTCTCCCTTTTTTTCCTTCTCCCCTTATTTTTATTTTAGTGTTTCCCATTCATTCCCCAGGGTGCTACTGCCGACCCTTCCATTCCTCCTGAGCTAGTGCTAGACAAAAGAACTTTGACTGTTGTGTCAAACATGATACATGAGTGGAAGCCAAGTTGAAGGAGTGTTTAAATGTTCACATTATAACAGGTACTGTAACTCAGTGCACTTGGGAAATCCACATAACCTTTTATTGTGGTTAAGTAAACACTTTTAAGGGAATATATACATTCTCTCATCTAGCTTCATGCCCACAGTGTGTTAAAATAAATTTTGGACAGACAGATACTCTTTGAAAAAATAACAGCTTCATTCACACACTTCAAAGAAATTATTATATAAGCATGAGATAAATTTGCCACAGACCTTTTAATGAAATTGAATTACATAAGGTAGGGCAAGGGTTCATTGTGAGGCATAATAACAATATACCTTAGTACATTGTAAAGCATGGAAGCCAAACATGACATTTTTTTATCTCTCCTGAAGCCTGTTGTAACAGAGAGGCACACTAAAAGTTATCTGCTAAGAGCTGATTACGTGTTCTTCCACAGAACCTTTTTAAAATTCGGGTCTGCAGGTCTGAGGGTTTCAGTTCAAATTCATTCCAGTTTTGTGACAAAATGTTTAATACACTTGCTGCTCATTTTAGCTCATTGCCCTTTTCTCTATGTTACAACTACAGCTATTACTGGGAAATGGATGCTGCTGCCGGTAGGTAGGATGTGATGGGGAAGCGTAACACCATGCAGGCATCTCTCTCCCACTGGTCGGTGGGCTTGCTAGAAGAGGCATCAGTGCCCAGCTTCCACTTTCAACTTCTCATGGTGAAGGGCTGAACAGCAATTGTGTTAGGACGCCTAAACTTAGCTTCTTGAAAGTCACTGTACCAACCATGTCAGTCCCTGTAGAAATCTACCAGTAGAAAGTATTAGCAGAACTAGCATTTCTCTCATCGTGCTTTAGGCATTTTATCCTCATTCAGACAGTTCACTTATTATATATTTGAAAACGTAACAGGAGAAAGTAATCCGTTCCTATCCACCATCCTCGATTAATGGAGGTAGACAAGTCCACCCTCTACATGACTCAGCCTAGAGCTATTAGCTGATCAGAAGGGATTAAATCATTTCTAATTTCTCACAGTGAATCTCTCCCCTGGAAGTTTTGTCTTTCTTTTCCTCTGCTCCCCTCTCAGCTTTCTCCAAGGAGTGCTCTTGCAGTGTGGGAGGCAGGCTGGCATCCTATCAGTAACTTTATTGGAGTTACTACACACTGCTGGCTTTTAAAAATCAGATCGTTTATTTAGAAGCCTGTGTTAACCTGATAGTGATGGAATGAAGTGCCCCAGCTTGGCATTCACTGCAAGTGCAAGCAGAGAAAAGGCTTCAGTGTCTTTAACTGACCTTTCACAACAATAAACCCTTACTTACGGATGCCAGTATATGGATAAGGTATGCAAAAGAAATGTTTGAAGAAACATGGAATTAAATTGCTGCCCAAAGATCTGCTCCTGAGACAGTACTAGTGAGCATTTCTACCAGAGAAATACAGCTTCTAAATTCTCTTTATTTCTTACATGTTTAAATAGAATTGAGAGGTGTTATCTTGCCTTGATAGGCTGAAGTTCTTCTTGGTGACCTCCAGAGGCTCTTTACATAGTAGAGGGGGAATAAAAGGTATTTCTCTAGAGGGTGATTCAGATCAGAAACATATTTTAGCTTTATTTTAGATCTTTTTATTTACGAACTGCTAACAATATCTATAAAGTATTTGTCAAGTAATATCAATGCACTGGGATTTTTTTCCTCTAATTTCTTCTTGATTTTGCCCCAAAACAGTCGATCTAAAGCTCTTTGCTGCTTTGTCCAAGATCTCTACTTCAGTCATCTCAGTAGCCATATTATCATAGGGTTTTCCTTTTTCTTTTTTTCTTTTTTTTTTACCAGGTAGAGTACTTCTATGAATTAGATATTACTTCTGTTTCTTAATGATGGTAGGTTTGGAGAGTAACAGTTCAGACAAAAGATCCCAGATCATGCTCTTATAGTCTGGCTTTTCTGAAACAAATGAAATTACATTGCTTTTCACCAAAGTAAAAAATGTATTAATTTTTTCACTAAACCAATCCCTTTTTTTTCAATCTTAACTGACACTTGCAAGGCCCCTTATTTCTTGGCTATGCAGCTAAGGTGAACCTAAAGGAGCTTGCCCTGTTTCAGATCTTTTCATGAGCTTGCTGTTCAACCACTGGCATAGTGAGACTCCAGTGTGATACAGTGGAACCAGCTTATAGGGAAACTGGTGACAAATACTAATATCTTTAACTTGCACTTCAAGTTAGGTGATTATAAGGAGGAGCAGTATTTTATTTAAGATACATTGAGTGAAAATGAAACCTAGAGAAGCAACAGAAATTCATATATATGCTGCTATGAAGGAGGAGGGGAAAAATGAAGCCTACTAATAGTTACATAGATACACATACTTGTGCACCGATTTGTTGTCTGTGCAGTATTCACTGATGATGACATAACTTCTTGAACTTCGTACTCCATAGAAGTGAGGTCCTCTTAGATATAAATGGTTTGATTCTTTCTTATACTTACATCACCCTTGCAAAGAAGCAATAATTGAAATTTTAGCAGGGAAGAAGTTTGAATGCTTTATGCAAATTAATTGAAAATGTGTTTGGAGGTTTGTGGGATTCTTAATTGCTGTGTATTTCTCCAATCCAAAGTTAATATAGAATAGCAACACTAGAGCTCAGAGTATGAGCATGGCCAAAGGGAACTCCATTAGGGTTGATTTGATAAAACATTTATCGGAACATGCTAGCCAAAGTTTGATTTGTTTAATTTGAACCAACTCTGACTGAGTTATAAAATAATTGGTGAATATTCCTATACAACGATCATTCCATTTAAGTTTCATGGTATTCATATAACTGCAGTATTATACTTGTGCACTGAACCTGTACCAGCTGCACAAAGATGAACTTTCCTCAAGGGTTCAGCACTGCTGGAGTTGGTTTACCACCAATGAAGTTGGATTACAAATCAGAAAAGCACCAGTTTGTTTGTCTTTTTGCAGTGGTCGATCTCAACCTCCTAAAGGAGGAAGTGCGGCTGTATAGTTGTACTCCTCGCAACTTTTCAGTGTCACTGAGGGAGGAGCTGAAGCGAACTGACACCATCTTCTGGCCATTATGTCTTCTGGTTAAACGTTGTGGTGGAAACTGTGCCTGTTGTCATCACAGTTGCAATGAGTGCCAATGTGTACCAACAAAAGTCACCAAAAAATACCATGAGGTATGTGCTTTTTTTGCATTCGCATGTTTGGAAATACTGAAAGCCAATTACGGAATTTCTTTTTACTATAAGAATGCACCAATATTAATATTTTAAAATGTTATATATTGAACTTGTAGTAAATATTTTTTTACCATTTTACTGAGGTGTTACATAAAAAAAAGTAATATCTTCCTTGTTGAAATACTTTTCTGTGAAACTATTAAGTCATTCCTGAAGTATTTGTTTACTGGTGCAGTTCAGACACATCACAACCACACCTCCTTGTTCAACTGTCTCTAGTGGTAGATGTGAACTTTATGAAGGAACAGATATCTGTCCATTTCCCTTGTTATAAATCTATAGCTAGAATTATTTATTATAGAATTATCTAATAATTCCATTGGGTTAACTATACTTTAGCCCTTAAATAAAATTAAGTAGAAATATGAAACTGCAAGACTCTCTTCTTTCATAAAAGCAAGTATCTGTTCAATGTGTTTTAATCTGTTTTGTAAAGGGCTTGAGGTAAAAGCAAAAATAGTAATTAGTGGGTAGAATAAATGAAGACATTCAGCTGAGGAAAGCCTATTTCTTTTAATATGCTTACTATCATCCAGTGTGTTTCTAGTGCAATCTAGCCCATAGTCTATGTGTGTGGTGGAGCACTTGCTGTTTTCTTGATGCTTGGCTGCTTCTCCTTCAGGTTCTTCAGCTGAAGCCAAGGATTGGCGTCCGGGGATTGCATAAATCATTGACAGATGTACCCTTGGAACACCATGAGGAGTGTGACTGTGTGTGCAAAGGGAATACTGAAGGATAAACGTGATTTAATTGTGCTGTTTTCTTTCAAAGCACATTCAATCAATGGCTGATTCTATTATGGGGCTTGTGCATTATCTCCTTCTGTAATCTCAGTTGTTTGCTTTGGGGATCTTCCATCTTCAAGATTTACAGTGAGCTCTAAAAAGCGGAGAAGCCAAACTGGGATTATATATTGTGTGACAGCTCTGGAGGCCCAGTGAAAAGATGGGAGAAAGGCATCAATGAGGGATTTAAAATATATGTATTGTTTTTGTCCCCCACAATTTTCTTGACAATACATGGATTTATAATTTAGGAGTAAAAATAAAGTTAGAAGGCTCACATCATGGAGACTTGATCCTGCTGGCTGTCTCATTTCTACAGCTCCAGTACATCTGGCCTCTGGTTGAAAACACCTGAAATCTTTCTTTTTGTGTTCAACTACTCCTATGTACTCTAAATCGAAGCGTTCTCTGTTGTATAAACTTGGGTTAAAACAGACTGTCTTTTTCCAAATTAAACTTAATTTGTCTAATGCTGGTAGGAAGGACTGGATTTTTCCATACGCTCTAGTAAAGCTCCTGCCTTTTTGAAAGAAGACTGGACAATAATGTGAGCTAAAGAAGCAAACATTGAAAAGAACAGCGCCTTTATTCTTACTACTATGGCTGATGATTTTTTGTTTGTTTGTTATTTTTTATCGTGTACATTTTTATACTCTCCTTTTGACAATATAACTATTTGCTTTTCTAAACTTGTTAAATATATCTATTTTTACCAAAGGTATTTAATACTTTTTTTTATTACAACCTAGATCAACTATTTTTTAGTTTTGTGAGACTTTAAAGCCAGATTTATACAGTTGGAGGAACAGTTGTGGTTACAATGGGAAGGGAGAATGATCTCCTTGCAGTTTGTTGCTACACAGTGAAAAAATAGTTTTTTACCTGGATGCACAGTAATAATAAACAGAGATGTGTGGATGAAGCTCTAAGCTTGCTAGCTCCATGACACTGAAAATATGAGAGATAGACATTACGATAAGTGGTTTCAGAAGCTGACTTTAAAAGTTCTCTCTCTCCATACTTGTCTCTGTTCAGGTAGAAAAGAAATGAGCATAGATAGATGCGTTCTGGCTTGTTTAACTCTTTAATTTCTTTAAAGTAGGATGATCTACAAGGTAAGAAAAGAAGCCCAGTGGCCTGCAGCCTTCATGATGCATCATGGTCATGGGAAGGCAGCCTTGTTAATGTTGAAGTGTATGGTTTCCCATTGACGGTTATAGCTGTTTAAGTACTGTTCACTCACAGGATCGTAACACTCTTCAGTACAGTATGATGAACTATGGTTTTGTTCTTCTGTACGTTATATTCTTTAACCAATACACTTATCCCACCCTATGCAAATTGAAAAGGAAACAGTAAAGTATTTTGCTTGTAAAATGCTTTAACATTATGCCTAGTTTATTTTTTGACTATTGGATTTGCAGATTGTAATGAATCACCAAATAAAGTAATAATGCTAATTTTGGGAGAATAAATGTTTCTGTGTGGTTGCATATTTGTATCTGTTCAATATTCAATAACAGGAGAAGTTAAAGAGGGTGATTTTCTATGTACCATTTTGAAAGTCAGCTATGAAAACAGAAGTCTTCTGTTACCAAGACTTCCACTTGCCTTATTAATTCTGCTTTACTGTAAATCCACAAGAAGAAAAAGGGAAGGAAGGAATGTGATGCTATTTGCATAAACATTCAAAATGTTCAAAATCATGTGGATGTGAAGCCATCAGATTGAAATAATGTCTTCGGTTATTGTTTCCATCATGAAAATGAGTTTTGATGAAAATATGGAGGATTTTGCAAGTTGGTATGACTTTCTGATATCAGTTCTGGAAAGTTCTCAGGTGGCTTTTGATTCTGTCTTAGCTGCTCTGTTTTGCCCCACCCTCAACCTCCTACTGAATAAGAAAAATATCTGGTGTAAATGTGGCATATAATTATGCAGTCTGAATATTAACCCTTTATCAGAATGCAGAATTATGGTCCCACAAGAAACCTGATTTACTTGAATTTTGAGACTTTGACCAGAATAAAGAGTGTTTTGCTGGGATGCTGGGTGTTTTTTTGCATTTAATATTGTCTTTTTTTTGTCATTTAAAGAGCTTTTGAAAAGCAAGTCGAGATAAAACCAGAAAGCGTAGTTTCTGGCATCATAATTCAGCAGAAGAACTGAAAAATGTAATTCCATTACAGAAATTTCTGCTGTAGGAAATGCAGGAAGTCTTACCCTCTCTGTAGACTTGCTAGTGGAAGAAGGCACTATTTTGGGGTAGGTAGCAGAGGGAATGGGGAGTTTCTGGAACCACACAGGGTATGGAGGGTAATGTTTTCCCAACGTCAGAAGTGTTTCTTCTATTGCCTTCCTCTGGCTTTGGCTCACTTTTCTTCCTTGCAAGTGTCTTGCACCAGTGTCCCTCCCAATTGCTTGCTATAGGCCTGCATCTGAACTCCTTACCGCTTTGCTCTGTATGTACCCCTTCACAGTGCTTGCTCCCTCATCTGATCCAAAATCACCATCCCTCCCGCGTGCCGTCCTCTTGCCGAGCATTGTTAAGCGCTTTCACTCCTCCTCGGCTCCCTGCTGAAGCTGTGTCTTCTCGCTACCACTGCCTGGACTTTGTTTTTCCACCTCCCCTCAGATATTCAGGGAATTTAGCACTCCGCCTCTTCCCTGGCTTAAAGAGTATGAACACACTCAGCTCTTTTAAAGGACAGGACGTGGGAAAGATACCAACCGAGCGAAGCAATGGAGGGTGCAGCTCCCCTGCCTTGAGCTGTGTCCCCTCTTCTGCTGGGTAGAGCAGCTGCCCCCGGCAGTGGGTAACTTCTGCTGGTGATCTGATGGGGCCCACCCGTACCGTGTCCTGCCTGGGAGCAGTAGGCTTGGTCCAGAGATCCTGCCCAGCTTTCTGTGGTCTTTTCATCCAGAAGAGTCTTCAAAGTCTTTTGAAGATGTCCTCCTGACAGCGCAGGGGAGCTGCTGTCACAACAGTAGATCACACTAGTGACCTCCTGTTGGCAGGAAAGGGTGGGGTGAGGTAAAATATGTGGGACAAGGCAAAGAAAGGTGAGGGGGCGCAGGTGGGCTGGGCCAGGCTGGGGCTGCTGGGGGCAAGTACAGCAGAAGAGGACAAAGAGAGAAATAGTGCTAATGACCGCAGTCTCCTAATATGCTGACCGCTCCCCCGCGGTGAGGCCTGTATCTGCCTGGCACCTTCCTCCTCTGGGAGGTCTTGCCAGCCCCAGGTGCGAGGCTGTCCTCCGCACACGGAGCGGGGAGGCTGCCAGCCGGCCGAAGGGATGGCGCAGGAGGCACACGGCTCTGGGTTTAATTGGGATGCCTTGAGCATTGCTGGTATTTGTCTTAAACTTTGAAAAATAAATATATTTGATATAAAACTTCAGAATTGCACATAATAAAGGTAGAAATTATGGTAGGTACAGTTTTAGCATAAAGGGATTATTCTACTCTAGCAGAAACAGTTGCCTAATTCTACCTCTCCTAATTTGCTTAAAGTTCCCCAGCTGAGAGGTTTTAATTTCTTCCTCTGAAGATTTTCTTATCCAAAGATGAACTTTTTCAGTCAGGTGTTTCTGAGGAGCATTAGCTTCTTGCAGCCTCGAGGTGAGATGAGGCTTGTTGTACCTACAGCATTCAGGAAACGCTCCTCTGAGAATTTTGTTTCATTATTATTGTTATTATTTATGTTCTGTTGTTTCTAAGCAAAAAGTGTGGTAAAAACTAACTGAAGATATTAATTATGAATTACTAACAAGCAAACAACAGTGCCTTTCACAGTTACAGGTCATCGCAGCTGAATGCCAAGGATGCCGTATGTGTAAAAAAAGATTGAAAAAAGCAGGTAGAAAGCCTGTGATTTTCAATGTGGAATAGAAGTTGCAAGCTTTGATCTTACATCTTTGTGGAGATTTTTTAAATTGATGCTGTCTATTTTAAGCCATGAGTTGCTGAGCTTCATTAATGTAAGCATCAGTGTATTGGAATAAAGAGGGAAATGACTGTTTCCAATGGGCCTAAGCAGTGGAAGCAGCTGAGTGGAATAAAGTAGCTTCTGTAAACAGACAAAATCCAAATAGTGTAGGCTGCATTTTGTAGGTTTTATCATATTCCCAATGAATAGCTTTGGCTAAAAGTAATTATTCCCCCCAGAGGAATAGGTGGGGAGCTGCCGACTGATGGTGCCCCTTGTTTTTATGGATTCTGTAGATATTCACATTCCTGGAACCCTCCTGTCAGCCGTAGCCGGTATGGGAGTGATGTGGAGCAACACCAAAACTTTAGTCACCAAGGGCGTTAACTGCAGATCTGTTGGCTCTTAAACTCTTTTAAGTTTCCTTGCTCTTTGTCTGCCTGGTTGCACAGGCTCACAGCTCCTTTTCAGCAGAAAAGGAGGAAAAAAAAATATGTGGATGATACAACAGAGTGTGTGGAGGGGAAAGACAGAATTACAAAGGTATCTTATTTAGTAGGTACTGCATCAGCTAATGTAAGCTGTTATCCGATTTCCTTTCTAATGGAGGACTGTGTTGAAATTCTTACGAATTTGCAATTAAGATACTAGCTGCTTAAGTGGTCTCATTTTGATTGCACCAAACTCTGGAAATAAAAATTGGAAACATTTACTTTCTGTTTGACTTCTGAAGATACAATAGTAGTGCTACTGTTAAAAGCCCTCTCATAAAATCTCATGCAGAGATGCTAAAAGATTCATGATTGCAAGATTCTCATTCAAATCAAGCTCTGAAGCTAAGTAGATGAACTTACTTTTCTGATGCTGCTTGTGATATGATATTTAAATTAGTTTGAGTAAGTTTGCTTTTCATATTGGTTTTTTGCATGGGATGCTTCATCAGACAACTTGCCTTTCAAAGTCCCTTCATGTACCTTTTAAACCCAGGCTCAGTGTTTTTCTTTGTCAAAATCATGGACTAAAAATATGGCTACTTTTTTCAGCAAAAATTGGACAAAACTTTTCAGAGAAGACAGTTTGCCTATTGCCTCACTGGAACTCCCCTAGGTTGTGGAAAGAAAAATAAGTTTACAGCTCAGTCATGGGAGAAAGATGATGGCTTTTTTGAAAGTGTGATTCAGAGCACATAAGCTAGATTCCTGCTCTGAATCATGCTCTGTGTCAGTCTTCCTTGAGCTCATCTGTCTTCACCAAGTATAGAGCCAAAGTCTGGCCCTCCCAGTTGAGGCAGCTCTTAGATGCATGAGGTTAATCAATGGGAATACCCCATTTACTGGCCTGTTTTCTGAACTAAATGTCTCTTTCTCAAAGAAGAGTCTCAAGAAGTTCTGCAGCTTGGATTGGTTTTCCATATAGGCGATTTGGCAAGCTTTTGCTTTGCCTAGTGAAGACAGAAGTGCCAGTTTGACTCAAGCCCACGTTGCCTTCCTCAGATTCTGCAGCGCTGAAGATCCAAGCCAGGTTGGTTCTGGTGTCTCTCCTGTTCAGAGTGAGTGACAAACCACATCTCTGCTAGTAAACTTGCTTTTCTTTGACTGTGCAGAATCCTGATAAGTTAACAAGGTAGGCAAAAAATCTTGTTTATCTGTCTCACTTTGTCCTGCTTCAGTCATATTTGTGGGGTGAGCCTTGGGATCTCAGAGAGTACCTACATGAAACTCATTTAAGAGAAAAGGCCAGTGAAGGCCATGATGTTTAGGGTTCTTTTTTGAAGAACAGCATTACCCAGTGATCAGTACAATTAGCAACTTTGTATATCAAAAGATAATAAAATTAACTGCATGTCCTGGTTTCAGCTGGGATAGAGTTAATTGTCTTCCTAGTAGCTGGTAGGGTGCTGTGTTTTGAGTTCAGTA
>JAVJGH010000050.1:7460498-7521356 GCA_035590175.1 Aviceda leuphotes
AGACATTCTCTATACAACTTCGTCAGACTATTTCAATGTATTCAGTTTATTAATAAATACAAGGACATTATAAGGGTACCCTTCAAGCTACTAAAGACCAGGCCTCTCCAGAGACTGAGACATTGATGTATTGTGTCATTGTTGTGTCTGAGTGTTATAGTGCTCAGATTTCTTAAGACTGATTGCTCATATGCCCATATTTTAGGAAATTTATAGGTAATCAGACTAAAAAGATAAAATCTAGAAATGCAAACTACTTCAGTTGAAGAAAGGTCTCAGTGGAAAGTTCGGGAAAGAAGCAGTAGTTCTTAAGAAATGTATCTTCTTTGACTAGGTGCTATAACCCTGATATGCACTGTGGTGCATATTTCAGTGAATCACTTAAAGGGAAAAATAACACAGAAAGCTAACTGAATAATGCATATGTCAGATTTTCTTTGTGCTTACTTGTTTGCCTTTTTTGAAGAGAAATTCATGAGTTTAGGGAGACAGGGAAGATTGATTGATACTTTAAGGCAACTGAGAGAAAGCTTAAATGACAGTGAAATATAGGACAAATTTTATGCATATATATTACATATTAATAATTGATATGATCAGTGAACACTTAGGAATTTTTAAGAGACATTCACTAAGTTAATAGTTGAATAGATTATTTAGGTAAGCATGCATGAGAATGTGGTTTGCAGAAATTTTTATCGCTCATAATTTTATGTCCAAAAAAGTGAAATTCCTTTTGTAAGGAATCAGAATAGGCCAGTGCTGAAAATCTTGCACATAATTTATGTTGTAATTGTGACAATGAAATAAAGGATTTAGTATTTATATTTTATTTATTTACATTTAACATTTATTTACCTGTTAATATATCTAGTATGTTTATCTATTTAAAATGGAAAAGTTACTCAGAAATAAGATATGGGACAAGTTTTAAGAGAAATGGAGGAAATTTTTTTTTTGCTAAAATGAGTCAATACTCATTGAATTATGTTGTAAAGAGACTGGAATTAGAATTTGATAAGAATTTATGATGGATTTTTTTCCTTTCTTTTTGCACTTATTTTTATCACTCCTTAGGAGAAATACATTTAGAGAAGAGAAAAATCTAATTATAAGAGCTTCTAATTTCAGGAGTGAAAAATGTTTTAACCATTTTGAGTTACGATTAGATTCTGCTGCACCTACATGATACATTAGTGCCATGCCAATGCCTTTTTCCTATCAAAGTGATTATACCAGAGACAACTGATTTCTTCTGACTGCAATATTTCAATATGCAACCCAGACATTGAAAATCCCACCTATGCCAAAGACTTAATAGAATATCTCACTCATTCATAATCACGAACAGCAGGCATGAGACCTGAGTACTTCCCCCACAGCTCTTTTTACAGATTTACATGGGTTTAAGGGAATTGGATGGAAAGCACAGGTTCTGTACTGCAGTTTCTTGAATTTCTGTTCTCGAGAACATCAATACGTGATATAAGTAATTAGTGCCACATAACAATTATGTTTGTGCCTGTGTGCCATTTCATGCCCAACAATAGCACTAAATTAAAACTGAATGTTTGATTGTTGAAGTAAGTTATTCACAGCCATTTAAGATGTGATGTGTCACCGGGTGAGTCATAAAATTCTTGTGTTTTTACATCTATTTTCTACATTGAAATTTATTAGAATTACTTGTGTCAGGGTGGTGGTGGCAGCATTGTTACTTTGTAAGTCACTGAAATGAAGTTTATCTGTGACTGTTTGTTGAGTTTTTTGTTGTAGCTCATCCCGTAACACCTGAGCATCTTGCACGCAAAATTAATAGGAAAATCTTATGTGGACCTTAAAATAATTCAAATACTTTTGACAGTTCTAGAACTCTACTTGTTACTGTTTGCTTTGTTTTCACAGGGCAGGGAGATAGGGTTGTTACATGATGGTAATAAATGTAGTACTTGAACTGTGAGTGTCAGTGATGCTGGCAAGGCTTTTTCAAAGAAGGCTGTGCAATGCTTTCTAAAGATGGTCAGGTCTAGATCTGCCTGCTGTCCTCTGACAGAGGCTTTGCTTCGTCCCCTGCACACACGAATATTAATAATGGTGCTAACAACAATTAATCCACCTTGATTTGTTGTACAGTCTCCCTAAGGGTCACCGTTCTAGTGCTTTACTAACATATTCATTGGTTTTCTTCAAAGATTCTGTAGCTGCTTATCCTGAGGTGAAGGAGATTCAAAGTAGCCCCTGACACCAAACTTCCCAGGTCAGTTTTAAGTTCCCTGTAAGGATTATGTATGGGGTTTGGTGAACCTCTTTATATTGCAGAATTCTTACAGCTCTGTTAGCTCTAAAAAGCCACTATTAATGGAAGAATATACTTTTGAGGCTGTCTGCTCTGTGTCCTGATGTTTCAGTCTGCATGCCAAGTGATTGACGCTACAGCAGCAGCTGCCAAATACCTGTCTTTTGTACCAAGTGTTGGCTTTTTCTTTGTTTGTTAGTTATTAGCAAATTGTGAAGGAATGAAAAAAAATCTCTCCTATGAGGTCATTCATGCAAAAATTCACGGCAACTTCCCCTGCCACTTCGCTTCCATATTTGTGCTACTTGTGTGCCCTTTCCTGCCCATGGTTCTCCCTGTAGCATTGTAAAAGCTGCTCGGTGTCCCAGGACTGCTGCCCGCCTGTTAGTAGCAGCCGGGTAGTATGGCATTTGGTCACTAGTCCTCTCCCCAGCGAATTTCTCCTGATGCTCAGTTCTGATCCGAGTTTCTTAAAGAACTTCACCGTCAGTATCTCATCGTCACTGACATGTTTCACCCACGTGCCAAGAGCTTTCTTCTGCAAAGGCTTACAGACGGGATCAGTTTAATGTACATGAGTCGTCCTATTACAGTCAATGAGATCTCTTATGTACATGAAGTGCCTGTATAAGCTTTTGAAGAAGGTTACTTAAAATTATCTGAATATACATGTTTTTATACACGGCATTTGTCTTTTTAAGGACTGCTGCTGTGAGGGAGCTCGTCTGGCTCATGTTGCTTACTGGAAGATACCTAGACCTCTGTGTCATCTGTCTGCTCTTTCACACAGATCTTTGTCTTGTCGACCCATGCAGAGAGGTGAGGTGTATCTCCTTGCTCTTCAGATATTTCAGTGAGCTCTGCGAGATGGATGAGCATTGTTAAGAAATATCCTCAGGTCACACATGATATGGACCTCAATACCGACAGGTTTGGGGGATTTATAGGTAATTGCACCTATCCACCCTGTGTTAAAAAATTAGCATTCTTCTAACATACATGATCAGTTGCACTGTCCTACCTCATTCCTGGTGTCCCCAAAAAGTTTTCAAAAGGAAAAATATGAGTATCTTCTGTCACATTATTTCTTGGGAACCAGTGGGTTTTCATTCAGATTTAAATCTTTTCCAATTCTTTCCCCTACAGAAGTTTCATACTCCTTAACTTATTCAAAGATAGTTTGGCCGTTCTTCCAGTCAAATCCTCAATTTTTCCTTTTGTTTTGGAAAAGAATGTTAATGTCACCTAGGCACGGCCAAATATAATTGTCTGCTCAAATAGTAAGCAGGATGGATTGGATATACTTGTCCAATTTACCATTTCTGGAGCAGAGTATTCTTTCCAGACCAGACATAACAGCAAACAAATCACTTGGTGATGAAAATGTGGCCAAGCATTGGTGACCTCTAGTTCTGTCTTTGGGTCAGTAAGGTTTTCAAGGAAGCCCCTGTGTTTTGGTTGGTCTCACTATTGCAGATTGTGCTGTTAATGCATCTATAAAAACATCTATTAATAGTAATGATGAAGAGCAAGAGTATAACTGTCTTCCAGTGCTTTCAAATATTTATCATACTCTTACACATCTGCTGAAACACATTCCCAGAAGCCTTTAGTTTTAATTGTTGGCAGAAATCCATTTCTTGCCTCCTTTTGCTGTCTCTAATATCATTCCTTTAGTGCTTTTATGCATTTGGTCATTATGTATAGCTAATAAGTGTCCACAAATATTTTCAGGCCCAACCTAAGGTGTCTCACTGCTAAAAAAAAATAAAAGGTACAGGTAACAAATCAGGATAAGTAAGGAGGAAAGAAAGAGGGAACCAACACTAAGCCAATGTTACAGGCAGAGAAACTGAAGCTGCTGTCCCACGCAGTGTAAGTAAGTCTCACTTAGGGCTGTTGCCATTCATGTTTGTCTTTGCTAGCAAACCAGCAATCCTCTCTTCACACTGGCTTTAATGTTTGTCCAGCCTTGCTTTGGGCTGTTTCAGTGCCTTAAAGCTATAGAAAACTAACCTGAGAAGCAGGGAGGGGAGAACAAAACCCTTTCATGTAGCTTTTCACACTGAAATGGCTCAGCCAGGGTCAGAGCTGCGACAGGGAGGATGGCAGAACCGAGGCAGCCAGCAGGCGTAGTAACAGCTCTAGGAACTACCGCCTCAGGCAGAAAGCAGATTAGATAGCTTGTCCCTTATCAAGTCTGCAACAGAGCCAAGAATGAATCAAAATCTGAGTCCAAGCTCAGTGCCTAACACATAGAAGTAACTCTCCTCTTGATTTTTTCCGTTTAGTGTTCTTTTTCACTAACTGGTTTGATGTTTGAATATTTAACTGTGCCCAAGAAAAATATCTTATTTTTTTCTGTCTTTTGGTTTTATTTGTAAACAACTTTGCATGGTTTTGTTTTTATTTGTGTATGTATATTTTGCAAACTTAGATTACAAAATAAGACGGGAATATAAGTGTTTAGATGAAGAATGCAGTGTGTCAGTTTTCAAGTACACAATAGACAGCTTGGCTTTAAAGATACTTTTGTAATGTTAGAAAAATACGGTAAAAATATGTAATTAAAATGGTATAAAAACTGGATGTGTTTCAGTTTAAAAGGGCTATTTTTTGGATAGAGAAATTTATGTTAAATACACATATAGTTTTGTGTGGCCAAAAGTGTAGCAGCACCACATAAATGGTTATATATCAAAGGAAACATACTATATAATATACTTGTGCAAAAAAGAAAAAGTACTATCACTAGAAAGCTGATAATAAATGGTTATCTGGAGTGTTTAAAAAATGGCGAAGTCTAGACTTCAAAAATATGTTAATTGAAACAGATCTTTTTAAAAAAAAAAAAATACAGACAAGTGTGTAAGAAATAGAGTTGGCATTTACTTGCAAAACAATGCCAAAAAGCATTCCAAGTTAAGTGATTTAGAAGAAATGGCCCTGGATTATGTTGCTATCAGGGTAATAAAAGGAGAATACTAATTAGCATGCCAAATCTTTAGTACCATACCAATCCAATTCTCTCCTTTGGTAATTCTTTATTGTAGCCATAGTAACAAAAGAAGGAAACTTAAGTCACCCAGGCATTTGTAGTTCCTTTTATTTTTCTTAAATAAGTCTCAATTTCTCTATCTAAGCAGCTCTGTTTTCTACTTGTAGCACTTGTAATTATACCTTCCTACTTTTAAATATGACAGAATATCCTTAGGCATTAATTCATTCCTACATAGCTCATCTAGAATTCATTTTAAAAGGCTTCCTTTTACATTCATTGTTTTATGAAGAGGCCTTCAAAATAAACTGCAGCATTCAGAATTTAAATACATATGCATAATGAAAGTGCTCACCTAGAGTAGAATAGTTATTTTGAGGGATGTACTTTTAGAAATAGTTTAAAAGATTTTCATGCTAAAGCAAAAGAAAGTTAAAGGTAGTGATTAGAAAGCTCCAGGAAAGGTCTTAAAACATATAATGAATCATAGACCAATTCAGAGTGGAAATGGCCCAGGACATCTCTAGTCCAACCTGCTGCTCCACGCAGGGTCAGTCAGTCCTGAGGCCAGCCCAGGCTGCTCAGGGCTTGATCCAGTTGGGCCCTGAAAGCCTCCAAGGCTGGAGACTGCACAGCCTCTTTGGGCAGCCTGTTCCACTGCTTGACTGCCACCGTAGTAAAAGAGTATTTTCCTATTCCTCCCCTGTTTCAGTTTCTGTCTGTTGTCTCTCACCCTCCTGCCATGGACTGTGGTAGCTGTGTTTTCTTGCTAAGGCTTCCATAGGCAGTGGGGGGCTGCTGTCGGGTCCCCCTGAAGCCATCCCTTCTCCCAGCTGAACAAGCCTCAGCCTCTCCTCGCAGGAGACCTGCACAGCTGCTCCAGCTCCCAACCATCTTGGCAGCCCTCCGCTGAACTTGCTCCAGTTTATCGATGCCTTCCTTTCCTGTTCAAGAGGCCCAGAACTAGACTCCGTATCCTGGATATGGCCTGACAGTGCTAAGTAAAGGGAATAGACACCTCACTTGCCACTGTGTATGTTTCTGCCGATACAGCCCCAAACTCTGCTACCCTTCATTACTGCCAGAGCGTGTTCGTCTTCAGCTTATGGTCCACTAGGGTCTTCTCTACAGAGGTGGTCCACAGCCAGCCATCCCCCAGCCTGTACGAGTGCAAGAGTTTCATCCGTTCAAGATGCACAACTTTGCATTTGTCCTTCTTTTGTTTCTTACAGTTTCTGTCAGCCCACCCCTCCAGCCTGCCTAGGTGCTTCTGGATGGTGGCCATGCCTTCAAGCAGATTGGCTGCATGCACCAATTAGGTGTCATCTGAAAGTTCAATAAAGGTGAACTCTGACTTCTCCTCTAGGTCACTGAAAAAGATATTAGACAAGGGAGGTCCTAGGGTAAACCCCTGGAAAAATAACTGGCCTCCAGGTAGAGCATACACCATTAACCGCCCACCCTCTGGGCCTCAGGGCCCAGACAGATTTTCACCTGTCTAATAGACCACCCATCCAGACCCACCACCCATAATGCTCCAACTTGGATACCAGGATGCTGTGGGAAAGGAAAGAGTACTTCTAGATACTTTTTTGACCAGAATCCATATTTCTGAACTACAGAAAAAGCTCTTTACTAAATGATACTGCAATATTTTAAGGTCACAGATCTATAAATATTTACTCTGACAAAAGTCTATTCAGTTTTTTGCACATTGTATGTAATGAAGTTTGCTGATTTCTATACAGTAAATAGCATAGTGTTTCTTCTCTTTCTATCTTGTATAGCAACAAGAGTGAGAAATAGCAGAACTGTACTCAAAGAACATGTCATTATTATAGTTTAAAACTACCATAACAAATGCATCATCCTGTCACTGGTCGTAGCTGTTTTGAGAATGATTTCTACTAAAATCTGTTCATTTTGTTCCTTTCATAGTCTGTGAAAGTGTATAGGTGTGTAGAACAGAAGAGGTTAGGGAATGGGAGTTTTGGGCTGGGAGATAACCTGAGCAGTTTTGAGGTGAGAGACCTAGAGTGTTTGATACAAGAGGCAGGATGGGTTTTCCAACTTATAAAGAGACATCTCTCCTCCTTGGCACCTCTCCTCACCCTTGATGGGTGGCATCCCTAACTGATTTGATGTCAAGGATGCACGGAAGTGTGTTCCTATTAGATTTCAGGCATCATCTCCATCCTTGCACAATTTTCTTCACCGCCACAGTTAAAGGCACTTGCAGTTGTGACCCGGAGCCAGACTGCAGTGAGTGGCCCAAGAGCCAACTTCCTCAGTGCAGACAAATAGATTTGGGCCACTGGAGGCTGTCATATGTTCACATGGAGCCCCTTGTGTAATGTGCTTGTTTTGGAGCAGGTGACTGGAAACTTGGAAAATATCCTCTCTTCCCCACCCTCTCCCACAGAAAAGAGCTGGTACCTGCATAGCAGAGTCATGAAGGTTCAGCAGCATCCCAAACACAACTGAGAAGCACTAGAGGTGCTGCTGCCTACTCATCAGAGGTCCAAGCTCAGCAGTCTCAGATTTCATTCACCCCAAATATCTGGCTGCAGCAAGCCACAGTGAAATCCCCAGGAGAGAGATTGAGAGAGATTTCTGAACATTGGCCATGCTTTCTATAATATATCTCTTATTCTCCTTTTTTTCAGTATTTTCTACATTTGCATCACTGTTTCCCTCTTAAAGCTTTTCTTTCTTTTCACGTGATATATGGTGCTACCTGAAACAGCTTTTCTTTTCTAACCAAACACTTCAGCTGGGGGAGCATAGCGTATTGAACCTGGCACAGATTATGTCAATATGAAGGAATGCAAAATTACATGAGAAATATAGGTATATCAAATTAAAAAATTCTCAGTTTGAATTGGAGTAAAATTTTCTCTAAATGAAAAGCTCTAACCAAAATCTCTCACTGACA
Organism: Aviceda leuphotes; assembly: GCA_035590175.1. Lineage (NCBI taxonomy): Eukaryota > Metazoa > Chordata > Aves > Accipitriformes > Accipitridae > Aviceda > Aviceda leuphotes. The sequence continues at coordinate 7,468,728 of JAVJGH010000050.1, forward strand.
GCTTAAGAACTGTATCAAAAGAAAAATCTCAATATACTGTTTACATACCACACAAATTTTTATGTGTGTTTCTTTTTTAATGTAGACAATCACTTCATTATTCTCCCTTAACAGCATTACCAATCTTATATTTTAGTTTCTTATAAAGCGTTCCAAATGTTGGGACTGACCATTTTCACAGTGGATTCCACCTTTCTGTAGTGTTTCAGGACCTTTCCTGTAAATTGTTAGACAGAGTCTGTTTAGACTGTAGACTGTCTCTTCATTGCAGAAGCAGGTGTTTCTCCTTCTTTTCCAACCTTTGCTCACTTTTGACAAGTTGTTCTCTTCCACACCACCATCTTTTGCAGTGTGATTGTGTAATTCTTTCCTCTGAGTCGTTTGAAGTCATGTGAAGTTTTTCTCCCTAAAATTTTTAATTTCTTTTACCAGGATTTTCCAACATGTAAATAATCTGAAGAAAGTAAAGAGAGGACAAATCTGAAAGAGCAAAGGTACCTAATATTTGCTTTAAGGCTCTGTGTGCCAATCTTCCCTAAATGGCTGCGTGACTTTGGAGCCACCTGAATTCTTTAGCTGTTGTGCATTTTTCTGAACTCTCAGAATGTTGCCACACTGGCATGGCTGTCCAGCTGATATCAAATGGAGCAGACTTAGGTGGAGCTGGGTTGGAGGGAGAGCCAACTGAACCTGTAGCTGTCTTTAGCCACCCATCCATGTAAAAATCCCAGTATTTCCTGAAGGCTTTAAATTATTTTTTCCTGGGCATCCCAGAACTAGCTTAGCGTGGAGTGGCTCAGCCATAATTTACATTTAAGCCTAATTTGGATTCACAAGCAAGGCATTCCTCAGTCTGTTTCACCTGAGGGGCTCTATCCAGCTGGCATGCTCTTAGCATGAGTAATGGTGCAGGCTGTGCGTGAAGAACTGCAGCAGTAGGAGGTGATGGGACTCCTCATTCATTCCTCCAACAGGAGTATGAGTAGGCAATGTGGGCAGCCTGGGCTCAATCTCTGCCTGGAAGAAGGGGTTTATGCCCACCTTTCACCCCAATCTTCCACTTAAAACCTGTTCTAATATGGCCTTCCTCTGTGAAACAGCTCTGCATTTTAAAGGAATATGTACTTATTTCCATAAGTAAACGGGAGGAGGTGGGGAGGTGCATGCACAGAATATGTGCCAGGATAGTCATGTTATTTTGGTGTCCCTGGGGCAGTTAGAGCTCTTTCCTGGTAAAAGAAGAGAGATGACTTCTAGGCCTTGCTAGTGGTTATTTAAAAGCTTTACCTGATGACTAATTAACAAAAAATTCATGAACGTTAGCCTCCTGGCTGTTGTAAATCTCAACTGGATGCCTAATGCTACTCAGAGGTGGAAGAGGAAAAGGGATGTACCTGCCTTGGCAGGAAGTGTACTTGCCTCTCTTTCCCCCAACCACCCTCCCTCCAACAGATCTTTTATGTCTTTTTCTTGATTTAGACCCCAAATTGAGGCTTCAGTCCTTGCATTCCCAAACTATGCTGATACCAAAGAGCATAAAATGAGATTTGCCCTAAGGCACAGAACCCTGCATATGCATTTAAAAAGCTTTGTGTGTTAGTAACTGGCTGTTACAGTGGTATTTGAAAATGAGCAAAAATGGATGTCATTAAGCACATTTGACAGCAGTGTGTACAGAGCATGCAAAGAACAGGTCTTGTGGCTTGCATGTCTCATTCAGAATGAAAAGCAGTGAATAGGAGAGGCTAAATCAAGATAATTTGGACACTTCAGAGTGCATGCCATTTCATAGAATCCCTTTTCTTAAGAGTTTTTAATGTAAGTGTTCTTGAAAGGTAAAAGGCACTTAAATTAGTGATATGTGTATAAATGTAAATTTTTGCTTAACAGAATGTGTGTGCTGTTTGTTTTTTTAAAATGCTTAATACATGTTTTTACTAAAGGTGTACACTCAGTACATGGAAGATAAAAGAAGTGCCTAATCTTTTTAACTTTTCCAGCATAAAACTTGAACAAGTAAGATATTATTGCAAAGCATCTACCTCAGAATAAAATTGCAAGGATTAGAGTAGCATTAATCTAGCTCTCTGAATAAGGGCTAGCTCAAGTTATTGTTTACACTGCTCAGAACATTATCTAATCTCTATACCACTTATTTCAGGTATAGTTAGGATGGGTGTGTGGTGGTTGATAGGCTACTTAGCACAGTGGCAAGCTAAGGGCAGATTTTTGTGCTGTTTGTGCACAGCAAAGTCAGTATAGATCTAGAATTTCAGTGTTGTGATGAGACAACCATCAGGGACGGAGATAACATTTTTAAAAGAGACTTTTTTTCATTAAGGTAGGACTATGCGCGTGGAAAACTCAAACATACAGGATATCTGTAAGTTGTAACAGAGTAATTTAGCCAACAGGTTGTTTCTAATCAGGTTAAAGCAGAAAAGCTGTGAATTGTGAGGCAACTGAGGGGAGGATCAAGATGTTGAGAGATTAAGATTTATCAGCAAAGTATATTTTCCCAGATTTGAAAGGAACAGAGGTCCTTTTTTTCACTTGTAACACCACTGTAAAAGTATCTAAGACAGTCCATTTACTAGTTTATCTTGAAACTTCAGAAACTTGAAAGTGTGTTATATGGGAAGTGTAGTACTGCATAAGCCCTCAGACTTCAGCCAGCAAAATAAAAGGGAAATTTAATACCCCAATAGTATTAACATTGTATTTACAGCTGCTGCTGCTGCCCACATGAAAAAATGTTTCCCAGGGGCTGAGATCAAAGGTACTGCCACAGTGTGACATACTATGGGACTACACTATAATAATTTTACAGATTTAGCAGATTGTTTCCAAGGAAAATGTGTGTGATATGAACTGCAGGTGTTCATAAACAGAGAATAAAGGAATTTTTTTTTAATACAGGTTAAATTTTAAATTAGCTATTTGCTTCAGCTGTGCAACAGCCTCATGTTTGATCCTAGAAAAGTACCTCCTTTATCTATAATTTTCAAGCAGCACATATAATCCAAATATCCCAGAATTTTGGTGGGACTATGAATCCTGTGTAACTGCTAGCCTACTCTTTCATATTAAACCAATAAGTTGCTAGAAGTTTGTTGTCTGTGTTTGCTATGTGTTTTTTTAATTAGTTTTTGTAATGCTGTTAGGTGGCTTGTATATAACGAAGTTTATATGCAAGCAGAGAGTTCTTTATTAAAATTGAGGCAAAGACCCCACAGTTATTGCACTTTGCAGAATGTCTTAGCTGAAGGAAACTAGACTGTCCCTCTTTGTTTTCTTTTGCCACCCTGACATAAATGAGGGAAGCATCGTATCCAAAAGGACTTAGAAATGGCAGCGTGCTACTTGCCAGATGCTGTGGGTATGTCATCAGAAAGGTGCGCAGGCATTTAGCCTCCTGACTCTATTAATGTTAATGGGCGTCAGGCAGTTCAACCTCCATACACCATGCTCCAAACGTATCCATTGAAGTCTGGCAAACAAGCCCCGAGGCTTCCTTGTAAAAGTCTTTGAAACTGCTGCTCTTCTCCTGTAAGATTTGTGATGAAAAACATGCCAGAAAGCTGCCCACTACACCAAGATTTCCATGCAAAAGCTGTGCCTGAATATAGATAGGTCTGATGGTTTTGGCACACTACTAAAACCAAAGCACTGTGAGGCGAAGAAGGGTGATATGAGAGGTGTTTGCTTCCCATGGGCAATGAACCGGCTGGCTTTGTAGATGCATCTTCAGGCAGGCATTTTCTTTACACATGATATCAAAAGCTACTGAGAAACACCTAAACCAGGCACCACAGTTCACATCCCCAGCCCTGACAAAGCATTGCTGATTTATTGTGTTGTTCTGGTCTGGTGCAAAGTGGCTGTACAGCCAGTTTATCTCTCTTCTGGGAGTGTAGAAGGATATTAATGTATTACAGAAGGCTGACCATAAAAATCTCCCTTTCAGCTCCTCTCTCAGTAGGGAGAATGACCGCCTCCCTGCTACCCCCAGTTATGTGGGACACAGGAACTGGGGGAGCTGCCCTCACAGCAGCTATCAGCTGGTTACCTGTGAGAGGAGACTCAGCCACATCTGGGAACAGGGCCCCAGGGAGCTCATTCTTCATGCCTTCTGCCATGTGTGGTCTTACCTATGATGAAGTCTGAAGGTAATATTTATTCCCACATAGATATTGCAACAGGATCACAGATGGTGCAAAAATGATTTCTGGAATGCAAATAAAAAGGGGTGGGAAGGCAGCCTCCATTGCTTTCTTACTTGCACCACCATACGTTTGAAATAGTATTACTCCCATCATCAGAGCTATTCACTCTGAAGCTCCTGGGAGAAAACAGTCAAATTCTTTCTTACTTCCAAAGATACCTTAAATTCCTCGATTCTGCAAATGGATAAGTGAAGATAGATGGTTCCACGTTAAGCCAGTTTGCAGCTACTCTCGTGCATGCTCAGAATCACCAAGTTTTTAACAGTGGCCTATTTTTCCACTTCCTGTATTTCTACAGCTCTGTGGTCCCCTGCAGGCTGGGCTGCCTCCCGCAAGCCATAAAACTACTTGAGGGCTGCCCTGATTTAGGCTTTGTTTAAAATTCGCCTTGACTGCAGTCATTGGCCAGAAGTGCAGCAGTGCAGGGTGGCAAAAAGCAGCCGTATCGCAACTAAGAATCTGCCCCCAAATGGCTTGATTTTAATTAGGTGCAGCACAAGATACGTCAGGTCAGAGATGCCCTTGTTAGGAGAACTTGTTCAAATTTTTCGTGGTAGCGTGGAGGGATATTTCACTGTTTACTTCTTTGTCCTCACTAACACGAAGTATCTTGCAGAGAAAATAGGTGGCTGGATGAGGGAAACTGAACTTGGTGCTTCAGGCTGTGTGATCCGTGCAGGGAAAGAGGTCCCTCCTCACGTGCGGCCTGTGCCGGTGCAGCCACGTGGTGCACAAGCGGTGCGGTGCGTGTGCTGACGCGGGAGCCGGCAGGGGCGAGTCTACGAGCCCTTTCGCGTCACTCGCTGACCCCAGCAGGGAGCTGGAGGACAGATGAGAGCAAACGGGCAAAGGTCCGCGCGGCACGCTGTGTCCCTCGCCACCACGGCAGGCCATGTTTCCACTTCTGCTACCCTAACCGGCAGGATTTGTTTGCCTGTCTGCCACTCAAAATGATCTTTATGTGCTTCACCAGCAGTTTTACTCTCTGGAGAGGTACCATCCACTGCCACTCGCTGCCTCTGGGAGTAAGATGCTGCCACTCTTTTACATGTAAATAGTCATTCTATTTTTAACTCATTTTTTCTTGAATCAACACATAAACTGTAGTTTATATTTTTATGCTGCTTCATGCTTTTTTCTGGCTCCTACAAGAAATGTGGTGAACTAATATTTCAATAAATAATATTTTTAATTCTTCAGGAAACGAGGTGAGCATTTTTAGAGGCCTCTAAGCTTTACATATGGCTTTCAAGGATGGTGCGTAGCTTTCTGTGCATGTTTTAGAAGTGTAAGCTTTCTCTTCCAGAATAAATAAAATGCAATTCAAAAAAGCCCAGAGGAACGCTTTATCAGATAGAGCAACTGAGATGAAACTTTTTATCCAACTTCCTAATGTTTGGATGATTGAAATTGAATGGAACATCACACAAACTTAAAAAATGAAAAATTACAAAGCTAAGAATAGACTTGATTTGTTTGTGCTGTTTTTCAGCAAACTGTGATTATTCATCTGAGAGGTAGTAGTATGATTTTAAGATTGCTTTTAAAACAAATTTGTGCTCTTTTTGCTAAGGATACTGGTTGGCAAGGTGTATGCGCACTCAAAATAACACTAATATGTTGTTCTTGCGGCAGAGAATCAAAAAAAAAAAAAAGCCACTTGTGGTCATATGTTGCATGTTGATCCATTCAGAGATGGCACATGTTACAGTCTGACCCCAACCAGTAAGATTCATTTTTAATTCAATGGCTCACAAAGAGGTATGATGACAACAGAGATTTTTAAAATAATGTTTTCCTCAAAATATAGCGCTCCTTAAGCCGAAATATAGCACTCCCTAAGCTGTGGATCACATGTTGATCTCAGCATTTTTTCTTGATAAAGCTTGTCACTGCCATTGCTGTGCCTTACAGATTAGTCAGATCTTCGACGTGGTTCTGCAAGATTTTGTATTGTTTTCAGAAGGCTTTCAATTGTCTCTTTTGATTTGGTTACTGGCATATTGAAAAGGTGAAACAATTTCCACTGGCTCGGTGACCCTGGATTTTTTCCTGTCATCTTTGAAAATAGGTACTCTCCTGGATGGGTTTGTTCCACTGGATTATAGGAGAAAAGTTTCAGAAATACATAACTGTTCTGTGCATGATTTTCTGTATGTCCAGTTTGGCTCATTGACTAAGACTTGAGAAAATGTCAAGATCCCACGATCAGAATGAAACCCTGCTGCTTATTTGTGCTAAGCAGAAATTCATTGCTAGAATAAGATTCAAAAAATCATTGAAAATCTGAAGTAAAAAGTTAAAAGACTCCCATGTTCTAAAAATCATAGCAATGATTGTAAGAAAAAAAACCCAAACTATCTGCTTGTTCTTTCTGGTAACATACAGTAACAACGTGAAGTACAGTTACAGTATGCAATAACAGTTCTGGTTTTTAATTTTGTTTCTTGCACCAGTTCTTTTCTAAGTTATTACAATTGATGTTTAAACAATCTTTTTTTTTTTCTTGAAAATCAACTTTATTGTTTTGGTTTACTATTTTCTCCTGATGAAGCAGAAATTTTCCTGTATCAGATGTTTCACTCTGAAAAATCGTATGACCTTGCAGCACAGCTTTCATAAGAATAACAAAGCAGGTTAATTTACCAAAGTTGGAGGATGCAGAATAGTGTAATTTTAACTATATTTCAGCAACTATATTTTTCAAACCGAAAACTGAACCATTAATCAATGCCAAAAATGTCACAAAAATATGCATCTTCTGCACGTCTCAGCACCTATGAAACTAATAGTTATTAATTCCACCACTTCTATGCTGAAAACCCAGCTATTTGCATTACAATCACTGGTTAATATATGGTACAAGTGTTTATGGATCTGAAACTCATCTCTATTTTAAGTACTGGAATATTAAGCCATAGATATGCTAATTTCAGGAAAAGTTGGCAGGTTGGCATTGGGATTTTCTAATATGTAAATGAGTCAAGATTGCATTAAACTCTTAAAACAGGCATACCTAGTAGCTATACACAAAGACACAAGGAACATGTAAGTGAACTGCAAATGGTAGTAATACTGTTTGCTAAAACAGCTTACAAAATGCAATATAACAGCTAAGACTTGCTTGTTACATATTTTAGGATTTGCAAGATATAAAAAAGTGTAAGTATTATGTAAATAATTTAAGTCTCTGTGTAGTAAAAAAATTTCATGGATAAACTTGTCACATCTCTGATAGGTAAGAATGTTTGTATATCTATTTTCTGCAGTTCATATTTCCCCTTACCCATATTAATTGGAAACAAATTAAGTAACACCAAGTTTTGTAACTGTAGTCCACTCCAGAGGAGACCTTAGAAGGAATTAAGGTGTTCGAATTATTTATCAAAAAATAAAAAAATCCTCTTTCTATGGCACCTTAACTTGAATTTGCAACTCCTGCCTGCTCCCCCCAGGTGTTTCTTAGGGCCCTGCAGGTCTTTTTTCCATGCTGGGGGATGAGAGTAGCTGGTGCGTTCAGCTTCTCTGGAAGCTGGGCATTGGCTACACAGCTCTCGGCAGTCCTGCTGACCCGTGGCACGCACGTGGGGAGTGCCTGCAGGCACTAAGAAAATCTCAAAAAGGCTAAATTTCTTATGAAATGACTCATATTACTGCAGGGTGGGTGTACGTGTCATTTTTTGTTGGTTTGGGATTTTTTTAAAACAACAGTGGTGACGGAACTGGCGCCCACCTGCTGTAATAGTAATTAATAGGCTAATCTAGAAAGAAAAGCCATTACGACTTGCTCCCCATGCTATCCTCTCCCCCACTTCTTTGCAAGAGTATATTTTTTGGAGGCCTGCTTTTTTAAAGGCAGCCGGACAGAGGCAGGTGCGAGTTCTGGAGCAGTTATTCAGCAGTTGGGGCCAATTACATTTTGCTGCTGCTCTTCAGCTGATAACAATGGCAAACACCTGTTGTGCTTTCTGCTCACGCAATTTCGGCAAGCCGAGCCCTCGGTGGGCTTTTTAGCACGCTTGCACTAGCGCAGAGATCTTCCAGGGCACGCAGAATTGTGAACTTCACATTCCTCTTTTCCTTTGTGTTCCTGTGACAGTAAGGTGTTCTTGTTGTGAAAGAAGCAAGCTGCTGAACTGTGATCTTCTTTATCGCAAAGGGTAAGAGTGTACTTTACAGTAAGAAAATTTGCAGTGTGTGGAAGGCTAGGAAAAAGCATAGCAGGCTATGAATGTTTTAAGGTATTTATGTAGGCTCTGACAAAATTAAGAGGTGTTTTAATGTTTTTGTGGTTGTTCTGTCTAATGGGGGCTGAGGGACAACAAATATTATTGCTAGACCTATGCATGGTCCACTTGTGACCTGTATCAGAAGTCAGCAACTGCTTCTGTGCAGCTATGTACCTCTCTGGCTTTTTGTTTTTTCTCTGGGTGTCCCATATCTATGTGATCTGTGTCTATGGCAATTTTGAAAAGAATGTTCTGTGGCCAAGATCCAGAAGGTTTTGAAATGGCAATTTTGAAACTGCAGCAGCCTCCGGTTGCCCTTAAGGAAGAAGCACTGTAAGACACAGACAGGTACTGTTTTCTGGCACTCCTTTTCCAATCTCCTGTATTTGGTTTCATCAAGTTTAATAAATCCAGTGTCAGTGAATGTGATAATTTGGCAAGTACAGCTAATCAGATACTTAATAGGATACGGAGCTGTGTTTAAATTCAGCTCTTTTCCCAAGACACAAACCATAGAAGCTTGTTTTAAAAGAACAAACTAATTGTTCCCACAAAATGTGGCCGCAGTATATCCATCCCATCAGTAGCTTGTATCCCTCATAAGCTTTCTTTTGGAAAGAAAACACTGGAACAATAACCTCTTAAAAAGAAAATAAAAATCTAGTTAGAGGTTAGAATATTTGCTCAGGTTTTAGAAAACTAAGGCTGAAGTCCCTTTTCTGATGGAAAAGTTTGAACCTTACTTAACTATCTCCAGTGGGAATGCTTTAAGCCATGGAGTGTAAAAGTATTCTGTGATGAAATGGTCTCAGTTTTGCTTGTGGAATTGTTCAATTTGCTATTTAAATGATGGCATGTTTAATGTAAAATACAAAGTGTGTTTGGCCAGTTGTTCCTATCCTGAATAAATGCTCTAACTGTTAGGTTATGCAGTTACATTTGCACTCTCTGGACCCAATTTTCTAACACTGACTATAAGATGGCTTAATGATCTCTTTCTTTCTCACTGATCTAGGAAGTAATTTTTCCACACAAGCAGTACTAATTCTGTGGATAAAGATGCTAGAGCACCCTGTAAACCTGTAGAGCTTACTTTTCATGTTCTATCACCTTCAGCAGAGATAGGAATTTAAAGCTGTGTTTTATTTCTTGGCCAGGTGCTCTGCTGCTGGGGTAAAGATCCCTCCCTTTTCTCCCAGATAGGTGGGATTTAGAGTGGGGAATGGTCGGGGGGTTTTTAAGAACACAAATAGTGATAGGAAAAATAGAACACTTCATAGGCTGATAAAGCCTGGCAAGGAAGGGGGTCACCTCTTCGGCAGATCCTGGTAGGACTTGGGTCTATGCTCTCCGTTTAATACTGCTAAGGTTTGGGCAGTTATGGGCAAGCCCAGAAGCAAATCTTTCCCTTGGTGCAGAAAGAGTCTCAGCCACCTGCCTAATCCCTTCAGGAAATATAGGTCCTTTTGGAGGGTAGGTGGGAGGCAAACAAGATTTCTGAGAATGAAGCTTTCACACTGATGTGTTCAAATTGCCTGAGTGCCTTTATGCTAACTCTAAACTGTCATCACTAACTGTGGTTTTCTAAAATAAGGCAAATACATAAAAGTGGATGAGTAAAACGCTGTTTCTGCAAACATTTACTCCTTTACTGCCAGGAGCCTTTTACAGCTCAATAGGGGTTTTTTCCTATTGGTTACTGGTTGAGCAGAGGAACAAGTATAGAGGTTTGAAGCCTGTAAATGCATGGCTATTTCTAAGCTGCTCCTGTTCTACAAGCAAAGTACTTCTATCTCCACAGATTTGATGTGCCATATTGTGTACAGCATCAAGTATTCAGAATGATTTGTCGGACAGTATTTCAGAAGAAAGTAATCAATCGCCAGTTGAAACTGCAAATGGGTGCGTGTTCAAGTTCAGTAATTTCAATCCCTGTCTTCAGATTTATCTACAGATTCATATATTAGGCATAATAAATCCCCATCTTTTAAATGTGCAAAATGTCATTACATTTTGGACACCATAGCAATACAACAAGGATGCCAAGAAGAACTATTTACAAGCATTACTTTAATAGTATTTAAATGAGAAAAAATAACTTGGCGAAATTTGTTCTTCTAAAGAAGAAAATGTTTTGATTCTCTAATACCAAATTCTGGAAAAATATTTCATTTTAAATATTTAAAGGCAGCACTTCAAATCTAGTATCAAATTACTGAAAGTAAATTAATAAGGCATGCTTTCTTTAATTGTTGGGTAATTAGGACAATACCTTTTTCCAAGTAAATGCAAAGAAAAATGAGTTTTCCTGAATTAGAACTTCTTGCAATTGTTTCAACCCCTCTGTATGTTAGTGCGATTGTAATTGCCTGGGATGTTATTCCTTTTTAATATGATCAAAATAGGTGCAAAACTATAGATTTATTTTTTTTCTTCTCTGACGTTTTTAGCGTCAGCTGAAAAGTAGGTGCATAAATCTGTATTTTACTAAAAACAACATAAAGACAGTGCTGGTTCAACCTGCTTCCTAAGCAAGCATCTCTCCTCTGTTATATAGATACTTTTATATTTGCCGTCTATTGCTTTTCCAACTAAAGATGTTTGGAAAAAAACCTGAAACTCTTTAACTCCTTGAAACAGCAGGGTGATGAAGTGCAGTGTGATTTACCCTCCACCCCCATGCTCTAGTAAAACATAATGTTATGGCTATATATTGTTTGGAGCCAACATCAGCATTACAACAATGTGTATGAAAGGTTGTCTGCCATCTTATGTGACGCTTACAATTTTTATTAGGATGGAAAAGGGAAATTTATTGACACCTTTTACAAAATCTTGTGCAAATATGGTGTATCCATTCAGTGATGTATGTTATTTACAATCTAACTTTAGATGCTTTTGCAACAGTAGAATCATGTACAATTTGAAAAGAAGTAGTTTCAATTCCTTTTTATTTATTTTTACCTTGCTTTATTTAGAAAGTATCAAAATGCATGAGAAGAAAGAAAGCACTACTAGCCTTCTAACTTTTAAAATAGCGTTGGGGTTAACTGATATGCCTAATGCTGGCCTCTCCTGAATGCAAGCATTTGGCAGTGCCAAAGGCCTGGGCAACTTAAAAAACCAGAGAAACAGTGGATGAATTTGGGTGAAAATACAAATAAGGTTTCTTTTGTGACCAAGTCACAAGAAGACCTAAGGTGACCCATAAAGCTGTAGGCCAACCAGGTGGGAAAAGAACCTGTGCCCTGGCAGGACAGAGGCTAAAAGTTCCGAAATAGTCAACAGCCAAGAGAAGGTGCTTGCAGGACTGCGGCAACCTCGACATTTCTATCGCCTTGGTCTCGGGCTTCTCCTGTGTCAGCAACTGATGCCAAAACCCAAAGCTGGCAGTGGAGACTGCAACATATCTTCTCCTGACTGTTTAGAAACAACTGGGAACTTTGCCTTCCTCCTCCTCCTCCTTCTTATCTCACGCCACCCCTGCTGCCATGTATGTTATGTCCACATTTGGTAAGAACTAAGACGCACCTTTTTTGAACGAAACTCCCTGAAGAATCTGTTTGTGCATGGTAACAATACAAAGGTGCAAAAATGATGTTGAAATATATTTGCAGCAAATGTGATTAGATTTTAGTGAGTTGACTTATTTGTCCCTGGCTTATTTCACTTTCTTATTGTTTAGTATTTCTTCCCTGCCTACAATATTTCCTTTGTTAATTGGATGCTTGCTTTTTAATAATAAAATGCGTGGTACTGTCCTTGATAGTTAACTAGTTACTGTGGCCATGTTTTCATTGGGTTTTTAAATACAGAATGCCTGCTCTTTACCTATGTGAATGAGGGGAGGAAAAATCTCCTGTGCTTCAGCAAAAAGCCACCAGAGCGGGAAAGTAGGTGGGGAGTGCAGCGCCGGTGCTTTGGGCTGCTGCTTCTGTGGTCCCCCCCTCCAGGATTGTGTGCTGCGTGTAGTATCATCTCTAGTACGTGACTTCCAAGTAGCCAAAACTCCATGTACATATACTCCTCAAAACCAGGTGTGTGTGGAAATGGAGGAGCACTCTGGCTTTTGCAGCAAGTATAACTTTGTGGTCCATTGCGAACTTCAGCACTGGCTGTGTTTGATAACTGTGATATTTATAATGAAGGGCCAGGATGGTGGTTTCCGTGCTCTGCACTGTGAAGTTGTGGTACCTGGGCTTGGCGGCTTTGTTAAACAAAATAACAGTTATGCATTCACAAGGACTCATCTTAGTGTGACCATGTGGTTTCCCTGACTGGCTCATGTGCCTGCTGGTCTATAGGATGTGCTGAGCAATTAGGCTAAATAAGGAAAATGTGGTTAGTTTGTTGGTAGCTTCAGGAATGTGAGACACAAGAATAATTATCCTGATGAATTTCAGCCCCATTGAAGTGAACAGGGAACTTGTGGCACCTTGTTTTCATCAAGCCTAAATGTCACTTTCTTTCCTTGACTTATCTTTCTTCCTGACAAGATATGTAGGCCCTATATTAGTAGTCAGAATGGGGAATATGTGTGACAATTTCCACAAAAACACAATGAAATGTTTTCAGTTTGGCACAAAATATGCTTCTCTTTTTGCCCAGGCTGCTGCAAAGCTAAACACGTATGAAGATGTATCTTCACTTGTGTAAATAATCATTTTGGGAATTTCATTAACATAAGCATATGTTTTAACCTCTTTCATTCCAGAGAAGATTTTGTATGTTGAAACAGAATCTCTATTTTGCAACACATACAGTCCTCTAAACTGCCAGATAACTTGTGACAGAATAATCAGGTGTTACTACTGATCTGTTAACAGGGAAGGAAAAGAGAAGGGAGTCCTATTTTTTGAGATGTTTTTATTCTGTTGCAATGTGCTCTGAACCAACTTATCGTTGAGGTTTTTTTGGTTTGTTTTTTTTTTTTTTCCACTTCTGGGGAGAAAAACAGGATATGAAGTGTTTGTAGTGGCACTAAAATGGCTTGTATGCATATTAAAAAAAAAAAAATCCTGAAATTATAACAGTGTGATTCTTGCACCTAAGTGCTAAGGTAACACCAACCCTAGAGGCTTTGCCAGGAACTGGGCATGGGACTTCCCTGATGTAGGTGCCTGCCCCTTAGCTGCTTAGTTCCTTTTAAAGTCTTTGGAGAGAAAGAGAAAACTTCAGGGTGCGATTCTTCTGATCAGTTTCAGATGCCTTCTTCATGGAAAAATGAATTATTACCTAGAAATGTTGCTTCCTATTGTCTACAAAAGTAAATTATTTCAAATCTAGACAGGTACATTTAGTGACATAATTGTAGCCACCCAGGGTCCTTCACTGCCACTTTAACACTTCATTTAAAAAAAATGAAATAAAATTAAAAAAAAAAAGTGTTGCAAACTAACTCCATGTTAATTCATTACAGTGATAGTCAAAGCAACAGTATCGTTATGGTCTCTTAGCTGCAAGAAGAGATTGAAGATGCGGAAAGATTAAGACCAAAACCTTTGCTGATTTTTAAGGTGTTTCAGTGTCTAAAGATGTCATCAAATGCAGCTACAAATATTGAGGGGCTACTGAAAGAAATGGGGTTTCCATTTTCAAGTAATTTCTAAACATGCTACTTGTGCATAGTATTGGTAATGGGCAACATTAGTAATGTGAAACTAAGTTCCTTACACAGCCAATCAGGTTTAAAAAAATGTTTGTTTTGATATGTTAGCTGCTACCTCTGGAAGTAGGGTGCTTACACAAGTAGTTTAATTAGAAGCTTCAGTATTCTTACCAACTGGAGTGGTTTTGTTGTTTCCTCACCCCACTCTCCATAAAAATGTTAGAAATGGTTAGAATGATCTGGGCAATTAAGTAGTTTATTAAATCATGCTAGGTATTGGGTTTTGTTTGGTTTTTGTTTTGTTTTCTTCCTTCTTTCTTTATCCTATACATATACATAGCCAGCTTCCTAAACCTGGTGCCAGTATTTTGGGTTCATTCCTTCCCTGCCCCCAGTCAAACTTCATTGTGCTGTTACAGCCATTGTGTACCAAAAAAGATGTCAGTTCATGTCTGTCTTCCTAGAAGGGCTCCTCCCACTGCTAATTCACAAACCTGGTGGGTGATAGAGATTAAAGCCTCACTGTAGTTCACAGTTTCCTGATCACCTCAGGGAAGTTTCAGTAGGACCTGTGCCAGGGGCTTTTAAATTTTGTGCCATATATGCTACCTCTTTACAGAGGAATCCAGATATATTTCAGGCTTTGCAGCAAGATGTGATTAATTCCAATACTACAAGTTAGATGTGGGCAAACACTATCACTGCATGTACGGATCTGCAGTGTTTGGCAATAAATTATGCTTTGTAAAATAAACGTCCATTGTAAGCGTGTTCACTTAAGCGGTATCTGAAGACCAGCATTTCTGACTAATTTCTATTTGGTGCATAATACAGGTGCACAAGGACTATATACCATTTGTCTATAAAGACTCAGTCAACTGGAGCTGTAAGTTTCTTCATTGTATGGCTCACGTTATTTTTTTCCAGCTGATGGAGTCTTTGAAGTCATGTGTCACATGTAAAATTGGCATCAGCCTGATGGGTTGCGTTAATTATTTGCACTGCGTTGTCAGCATGCTTGAGTTTAGAAGACTTTACAGACATCACAGTGAATTGTCCACTATAGGGATGAGAATTGTGCAGCTATCGTTACTGGTGAGGCTTTTAATTTACACCTGTGATGCCTGTGTTGTTAAGGAATAGCAAGGAGACTAAAGCAAAAAAAAGGCAAGGCCAGAGCATTGCCCTGTGTGCTTCTGTCACTGGATCTGTCTGGGTCCTGCACCTGAATAAATTCCATTTTATTCTAAGCCCGCTCAAGAGGAAGCAGTCCTGTTGCAAAAATACTGTGTTTTCTTTTGCTTCAGGAGCACTAATAATTTTGCAAGTGTAATTGTTTTTGTGCTGCTGTTGAATTTGCATAGGTTGTGAAGTTGTTGTTTTGGTTTTTTTTGTGGTGGTTCCCCTCCCCATCCCCCACTTAGCTTGTATTGGAAAACAGATTAAGGAAGGGGAGGTGCTGTAAATGTATACTATATCATTCTCCTATAATGATGGGAAGCTGTATGCAAGCTTTTATAGCTATTTACTGCTCCTCTCTTTTCTGTTACATGGGAATACTTGTCATTTCACCTGATGCTTCTAAGAGTAGTGGTGTTAATGCTCTGTTGTAATGTCAGCCTAAGTGTCTATGCTGATGATTGATTTAAATATCTGATTCTGCTTGGTGTATTTCCAAAATCCTGAGCTGGTCTAGAGGAGCAGGGTGCTTGTGCAGCTTGTCACCTCGGTGGAGTTGTGCTGGGCCTGTGGTGAGGCAGCTCTCTTCTCCCCGGATGCTTGGCTCCTCTGTATTTGTAAATACTGCTCAGAGTAGAATCAGGAAATTTATGAGCTCAGAGACAGTGGTTTTGATGCAAGTAAGTGCACAGGGTTTCAAATAAAAAAATTATTATGGGTAGTTGCAATATGCCTTGAACTCAAAACTTCAGTTCCCCCCCCGCCTTCTCCACCCCACTTAAAAAGAAAAGCAGAGTCATTTTCATATAGAACTGAATATAATTACAAACAAATTGTTGTAACTTTATTTGTAAGTGACATGTATTACCAAAACCCAGAATTTCATGCAATTTGGTAGGAAACCTAGCTTGCCATTCTAATACTTTTTTACTTATATCATTATTATACTTACACACTCGTATTATAATGTTCATCTGACTTGTTTGGCCATTGGATGACTTCATGTTAAGTACCAAAATGTGAAAAAATGTTAAACATTGTCCTCCACCCTGAAGAGTAATGGAAGAAGGCTGCTGTATTTCTGAGTTCTTTACTTCTGGATTAAATCAATTATTTCAGCACTATAAAGAAAAAGCTTGTGTTTCAGACAATAATTACCAAGTAGACGCTCTTTAACACCCAGAACAAACATCTGGATCATGTTGACATTTTTCACCGTGGCGAAAAGGGTGAATGAAATATAATTCCTGCTTTGTGATGTCATGAGGATTCCTTCATTCTCACAGCAGCTGGAGCTCCCAATCCCTAAGCATTTATGTATGTATTTCTTTAAGTGTTGCAGATGTTATGTGTTTTTAAAAAGAATTGACACAGCTTACTATGAAGCAACTTCTGTGTCAAATGGAGTAGATAAATGAATTAGTCTTTATGTGCAGTCTTCGCTCAAACTAAAGACTAACAAAATATAAAACGTTGATATCCTTGTAGGATATATTAGTAGTATCAGAATAAAGTAATAATTGCTAGTTGCTTATGAATAGATTAAGCTGTTCCATCTTCATCTTCTGCATGTTTGTGGGGTTTTTTTGTATTCATAACATTTTCTTGGATCTGTATGTATGTTTGGTTTTTGTAAGTTTCTAATGCTTTATTACTTCTAGAATAATACTCTTAATACAGTTTATCACGGAAGATTATATTGTATCAGGCTGGCTCTGGGACAGAAAAAAGCTACGCTAAGTTTTGGTCTGAATTTTAGGCCCCTTGTTAGGTTTTAAAAGAAAGAACCTGCATTAAAAATAGTTTGACTCTTTTATGTGGTGGATTAGCCTGGGTTTAGCTGCTTTGAAATCTGGTAATCAGATAAAGTTCTGCACAAAGCAACTGCAGCTCTTTGCGCTAGTGCTTATGGTATGGACCAGCTTGAGGTCAGTGATCAAGATGAAGGTACATTTCAAAGAATTTCCCTTGGGAATGTGTGCCAAGCACTGCTGATGGATCAAAAGCACTGGTCTGTGGCAATGAAAAGGAGCAGAGAAGCACTTACTGTCATGGAAGTACAAACTGTGTTTGCAATAGCACTTGGTATCTTTCATAAAGCGCACGGCTCTCAGGACAACGGAAAGCATGACAGCCTGTGTTACGTACTTAATCTTCTGAGCTGAATTATTTAACCAGCTGTGGCACTTCTCTTTCATGTCTGGACAAGGAGGCCTAGGCACTGGTGTAGATTTTCTGAGAGTGAAACCGGTCCATTTTGCCTGACAGTGGAACTGATTCGTTTTCGCAGAAGTGAATGTCTTCATCAACAGGGCTGTCCCTGGCTGCCCTGCTGCTGGGTGCAGGCAGGACTCTGATGCACACAGGCAGAGGGAGAGAGGGGAGTCCTCTAAAATAGCAAAAATGGGGTCTTTGCTGCCACGCTGGAGCAAGAGGGGAGACTTTCCTGCTCACTTATGTTTTCTCAAAACTGTAGGCATTCCTGTTGGCTGGACTCTGTATGCCAGTAGAGGTGAACATGAATACCATCATGTGTTCTTTGTGATAAAATCATACACATTCCAGCCTAGGATCCATTGAAACTTGCAGACAGGCACACACAAGTAAAAGGCAATAAAGGTGTTTGAGTTTTTCCTTTTTTATATCAATTAAGAGAGAGAATTGGCTTACCATTTCCTGCAGTTCAAAACAAGTATACGAGCTTGCTGGTATATATGTATGCCTAGAGAATGCAGCAAGTCTTGTTCAGTGGAATTGATGCAGACCCGTAAAGTGAAAGTCTTGGGTAGCTTTTGTTATTGCAGCTGCAGGAGAGAGTCTGAATGCCCTCTCCCCACTGCCTCTATGAAATTTTGAGCGAGCATGACATGTCAGCAGAGTTTGTACCCAGAACTCCTGGAACTGTTACGAAGTATGCGAAGAAGTAACTGCTGGGTTTTGGCAATTGCATAGGAGAGTTAGGAACTGTACAATATAGGATTTTATTCTGTCTTCCCACTTATTCCAAGAACAGTTTCTGCATGCTGCATAAAAGGGTTGTTGGGGTTTTCCCCCCTCTAAAGACTAAAGTGATCATGCTTTCATATTGGTGATCAACTTCTAGCATTCCCGGAAATTCTTTTTTTCATAGCACTCATGTTCAGTTGTGGTATTATACCTAGAACTTGTTCGGTCATGACAACCGTTTGTAGTGACTGAGGACTTGAGCAATCCAGAAATAGTCCGGTAATCAGTCTGTGGCTATATTGTTTTAAGAAAGGTACCAATACAGTATGAGCAGCAGCTGTGCTTAATGATAACTGTAACAAAATAGAGAATGTATTAAATTTAAAGTCACCGAAGTGATTTTAGGAGAAAATTGCTTTATTATATCTTACATATGCAGTAGGCCCAGGATGATAGTCAAAAACTAAGAACTGCCTGCAAAGCCTTATTATATCAGTGAGGAGGAAGATGATTACAAGTAGCAGTTTATATCTTGGGACTGTTGAAACTTGTGGTTATCTTGCAGTTTCTGTGACTGTATTGGAAAGCAGATGTCTTCTGTATGGGCTATTTGTGTTCCCTTTGTTCCTGTATTTGTTTCAATGGTAGTTCTTTCCTTATGACTAATGCTGTGTACTAGGATTTACCTCAGTGAATGTATAGACTGATCTCTCAGAAACCACTTGGAAAGTTACACCAAGATTGGAGTGAATTCTTCTGTAAAATTGAAAAAAATCTCTTTTTGCATCTTAAGCACTGTTGAGAGCACTAAAAATTAACAATAAGAACATTAGTATAGTTATGATGTCTCAGATCAGTTACAGCTGAAATGTTTTCAGATAACGTATGCAGCTGCAGCTGTTGTTGTCATGTTGATCTCCAGAACCAAATGGAGAAAGAGGAGACAGGAACAGTATGTAGGGCAAGAAGATGTTATGGGAGTTCATTTTTTTTAAATTAGGCTGATATTGGTACTCCCCTTAGGTGTGAAAAAGTGATGGCAAAAAAGGAGGCAGGAGAGATGGGATGTCAAAAAAGACAAAATATGGTCTGGTGGCTGCTGCTTCTCAGGTAGATGCTCTTCTAGTGCAACAAACTACTCGAGTTGTTTACAATAATATCTTACAGTTTCTCTCCAGTCTTTTCATTAGAGACTGGAAACTCATTAATCTGGAAGGTAGCCAGTAGCTTTGCTTTAGCTCATACTCAGGTATGAAAGTGCCAGAGGTACTTGGCAAAGAGTCATAGAACAGAAATTATTTAGACTTTAAGTGCTGAAATGTTATAGGGCCCAGGGAAATTCTTCTTTTGTGAACATGCTATTCTGTAAGTATCCAGTTTGTGCCTTCCACAGAAGCATCCCATTTTAGTCATCAGTAGATAAAATATGCTGACTACTAGCCTGATTCATGAAGGTAATGTTTGTCAAACATTGTCTGAAGTTATACTGTCAGATACTTTCAGAATATGGTTAAGCAGGTACAGAGGTTGCAATACTACTCAGTACTGGTTTAAAGTGCAGGGAAAAAACTCCAATTTTTTTTTTTAAACATTAGCCTTAATGCAAAACATAAAAGACTAGAAGAACTAAAGAGTTCATCTTCTGTTTTTGCTTGTCTTTTTCCTCTGTGACATTGGAACAAGTGAGTGGGTGAGCGCCAGCGACCTACTCGCACTCCTTTGCTGCCAGAGGTAAGAGTATTCCTAAAAGGGCAATGCTGGTATGCTTGCCTTTGTTTGCTGAGATATTTTCATGTATACCACAGAATATGCCTGCTGTTAGTTTTGCTTCATGGCAGTTAGAACATAAAATGTAAGAACTAGGTAACGGAATAGTGGTGGTTGTGGTTCCTTGGGTATCTGAGCTGGATCCCTGTTATTTAAAGACTACGATTTTGTGCACTCTAACTTCTTTCCTTATTTTCTTAACGGTCCTGTCTTGTAATGGCCCTGATGTTGATGGGCCCTATTGGACTGCCTTTGCATTAGCATTTTAGCTCAAGTCAGGGGTGTGTTTTTGAAGCAGTTCTCTGGATTGTCCCCGTTTGCCTTGGACTGTATTATGGGAGGGGTCTGCAAGCACACAAAATAGGTTCCCCTCAGATTAAAATGAAGTGAGAAATTTATGTCCTCTAGAAGGGCACATTAATTTATGTCAAAATGTTAATGGCAAATTAGTTCCTGGGACCAGACTTGCACTAAAGCAGACGTGAAGTAAAATGTTGACACACGTATTGTATGGTTGTCAGGTTTCCAGTACTAGCTGCTCTGTACTATACTGTTCGTTTGTAGTATTTGCTTATGTAACCTTGGTGAATTGAATTGGCTCATGAAATGCAACAAATTATAATCTGGGTTATAATTTTTGGAAATGCCCCCCCCCCCCAAGATTAGTGAGTTAAACCAACTTCCGGAGTTGAATTCAGTGAGTACTGCAGCCAGCATAGGTATGTTGTGGAAGCTTGTATCTGGTAGTAGGAAAAGGAAGGGGAACTGTTATGGTGACATCCCCTATATCTTGCCTTACTTTGGGGAAAACTGAAAGTGACTTCTATTATGTAATGTACAATAGGGTGTCTTGCCTTTTCTTTCCCTGCATTACGTGGAGATCTGTTAAATGCTTGTTGACCAGTGGCAGCACTTTTTTTTTTTTTAAAAACTGTATTGACCCTTTTCCAGTTGCCACAGATGGTGACTAACATACACAACAAAAGAGAGCTTGTTCTCTTATTTAACATGATCCTGATGTAAAATATGCAATCCTTTTGTAACCCAGAGAACCATTCAGAAGTTCAGGATCTGGAACAGAGATGGAGTCCCAGCAAAGTATTGTGCTTATTTAGGTATAGTGGTGAATATAGTGTCATTTACACAAAAACGTTACTGATTTTGAGACAGCTACTTACAAAGAATTATATTCCAGATAAATTTTTAAGTGGAAGAGAATATATCTTCTGTGGCATAGATGCTTTTATGCTTCAGTAGACACCATCAGTCCATGATAAAGCTTCAGGGAATCTCCTGTGATTTAAGGTTTCCTGGAATGCAATTTGCCAAGATATGTTATCCTAAATTTTATAACTGTTTTAGTAATTTGGATGGTGCCATGGTTAACTGAGATGCAGAAACTGACAGGAAAGAAGAAAAATTGCTGGGATTCTGCTGTTTCACTGGGGAAAAGAAAGGGTGGTGGTTGCCCATTACCCAACTGTCAGTAGCATGAGCCATCTTTTTCTGAAGGTAAGAGCAAATGGTAAGAAAATCTGAGGAAAAAAGAAACCTGAGTTGTTAGATGATGCAAGCAATTAATGTTCCTTAAGAGCTTTGCTTCAGTCAGTAGCTTTCAACTTGTTGATTTTCAGATTTGGAGATGTCCTCCAGTGAAAGTGCACTTTTGTCTGCATAGGTCTGCTGACAGTGAGTTTACAGAAGAGGGACATTTCCAGAGTGAATCAGAGCTGTGCTAAGCTTGTTATTCTCTCCCTAATAATATCACTATGGGGAAGTATCAGGGCAGAGCACAGTGGTGGTTGAGGTTATTTGTCTCTGGATACTCTCCCATATTTGGAAAACAACATGGCTCAGGAGCTACCTGAAGCAGGGGGGAGTGTTTTTTTTATTTAATCCATTTTCTTGGACAGATTTGTCCAACTGAGTGTAAACAAAACTAAACTACCAAACAAAAAAAGCCCCAAACCAAACAAATAAACCAAAATAAGAAACACACATATGAGTATGTGAGTAGTTGCAGTGTTTGGTGGTATCAAGCTTAACTATACTGCATTGTATGAAGAGCCTCAATTTGGTTAGTTCTGACTACTCTGACCCTGGTAGCCTCATCTGATGTCTCTAACTCTTCTTTTAAAAAATGCAGTCAATGGTTGTCCCACTCACTTTTTCACAGTACAGGGGATTTTATGAAACTCTCTCGCGTTACCCTTCAATCCTATCCTTGTCAGGATGAATTTGATTTAGTTGTTTCTTGTGTGGAAACAAATTCTGATAATCCTTTATCTCTTACTAATTCTACTAGTCCCTTCAGACTGTTGTGCTTCCCTTGTACTCTGTCCTGGTTTCAGCTGGGATAGAGTTAATTGTCTTCCTAGTAGCTGGTACTATGCTGTGTTTTGAGTTGCTTGTAAATTTAGGTAACTGCATACAATGTCAAGTGATAATTTGAAATTAAAATATATCCAAACAAGAATATGAAGTTCTATGACAGATTCCTGTCTTGTTTTACAATTTTTATTTTTTCTAGCATTTTCTTAGTATTGTGACTGCTAATATTTTGTTTTCCCTGTTCATCCTTTTCAGTGCTTCTCTGCAGTGCATTTTTCTTTTAAATTTTATTCTTCACGCTATCTTTTCAGTCATCTTCAGTTTTTTGTGTTAGTCTGCCTGCTGTTTTGTTTCATTCTTTATGCCACTCAGTGCAAAAATGATTGCAGTTTTGGGTGCTGAATTACCTTTCCTAAGCACTCCAGAAATTCAAATATTAGGACCTTGCTGATCATATACACAAGGTAAAAATGTAGGGATGACAGAATGGAATGAGGGCAGGGAATATTTATGTTTAAATTTGACTTTTTTTGAAATTTCAGCTATGATGTCCCTGTTAATACTAGCTGAAGCAGTAGTGCTGGACTACGTATACTGCTTAAAACATCACTGTTTAGTAATCCTGTGCTTTTTAGAATGCTGCTTTTCTGCCTTAGCTGTTTGTACTTTCTAGTAACAGTTAGCTCTGATAATTTCACTCTTTTCATACCAAATAGCTTGCTTTCTGTTTGTTTCTTTAACCTTGCACTTTTTGCTTAACAGCCTTGCTTAAAATTACTTAAAATTCACTTGGAGAACTGAAAATAGTGTCTCACTAAAAAAAAAAAAAAAAAAAAAGAGAGAGAAAAAAGATTTGTTTTATTACCAAGATCACAATGAACAGAAAGTGCTATAATTTCACTTGGTATATCTTTGCTTCCAGGTTAATGCCAAGCTACCTGTTGGCACACCTGACTACATGGCACCAGAAATGCTAACGGGGTTGAATGGGGATGGCAAAGCTTCTTATGGTCCAGAATGTGACTGGTGGTCTCTAGGAGTCATTGCATATGAAATGATTTATGGAAGATCTCCGTTTGCTGAAGGGACTTCAGCAAAAACTTTCAATAACATCATGAACTTCCAGGTAGAGAGAACTCCTTCCATGTTCTTGAGTAAAAAAACTGTAACTAAAGACTATGTTTTTACAGTTGAGAAAAGAAGCTTATGGATATCTCCTACTTTGTCATGTTCATAAAATATTTAGAATATATGCTTTATATTGTTTTGATATGTCTCTGTGTTGTAGATAGCAAGTTTTTTTTTGTAATGGGTGTCTAAAAATGAATTAGAAAAGATTTAACTGTCCAACTATAATGGCAGCATTTCCAAAATAATTTAGAAAAGGGATTGAAAGGATGAATTGTGGATTGGTAAAGTTTCTGAACCTTATTAAGTGTTCCTGGATAGTAAAGGTAAGGGCTAGCTTTGAAGAGCTGCGGAAAGGCTTGAGGATATTGGGTGTCTGCATGATTAAAACATCATGTGAAATTTAGTGTAAATAAATTTAAACCAATGCATACGAAGGGAAAAGTATCCCAACTTTACCCAGTGGTGGGCTCAGGAACAGTATCTTGATGTTATAATCTATGCAAATGTTAGTTTAGTTCTTGTAACAATCCACAAAGCAGCACATAGAATGGTAGGGGTTAGTAGGATGAAAAAGAAAAAAACAAAAATGTGTAGCTGGGAGGAAGTGAACAAAGATAGGTTGCCTATTATCTCTTCTAATATCGGAATTAGGGGCATCAAATGAAAGTAGCCAGCAGTAACTACATTACAAACGAAAAAGGATACTTCATATAGCACATTGTCATGCTGGGGAGCTCTTTGCCCTAAGTTTGCGGCTACTGAATGTTTATACGTGTTCAAGAAGCGTCTAGAAAAATTCATAGAAGAATCCATTGAGATCTGGAAAATACAAAGATATCATCGCTGGTTCAGAACATCATTTTGTGGGAATTTTCTGGAGAATTGTCTTGTTTTACTCTTCCATTTCTGTATGCTGTTGGCCATTGTTCAGCATAAGATGGTGATCTGGGACTACCACTTGTCTGATTGGGAATGGTTGTTGCTATGCTCTTATCTTTACTGTGTTAAATGCATATAAACGCCTATTTGGAAAAAATGTATAATGCTTTTATTTGTATGCTATAAATATTTATCCTTCGTGCCTGACATATCTCAGAATAATGAAACTTAATCTTACTGTTCTGAGTCTGTTTTCCTACTGAGCAGATATCCTTTTCCTTCTAACGCAGAGATTTCTGAAGTTTCCAGAGGATGTGAAAGTTAGTAGTGAATTTCTTGATCTGATCCAGAGCCTGCTTTGTGGGCAGAAGGAAAGGCTAGGTTATGAGGGACTCTGCTGCCATCCGTTTTTTTCTAAAATTGACTGGAATAACATTCGTAACTGTAAGTAGAATAATACTGTATTTATAAACAATTCCTGTTTCTTTGGGTAACATGAAAATTTGTACAATGTGAGTATTTAAGTGTGTTTGATCTGAATAATTTTTCATAATGAAACAGGACTGTGTCCTGGAGCAAGTGTTTTTAAGAAAACAATTTTGTGTTTTGGATAGGATATGTTAACATCTCAGGTGAAAATTGTACGGTAAGGTGAAGTTTAATACACTTCTATATGTATTTCTGATGCAATTGCCATATTGCTGGAGGCACTAGACTAGAAAATCAAAATGGTCCTTTCCATGTCCTTCCTCATATTAAAATGCATCAGTATGTTTGTTCTTTCAGGCCTTTTCCACCTCAATTTGCTTAATTTTGGCTTCATCTCATGATTTTTTTGTTGTATCTTCAGCTTTCTCTCTTTCATTGCTTGTCATCCAAGTTCATTTAAGTTTTTGTGGTTTGTTTTTTTTTGTTTTTAAGCTCCTGTAGGTGATAAAATATCATTGGTCATAGGGGCATTGGAGTTTTTCCTTGAAGTTAATGTGGCTAATATATGACTAAATTTTTTGTCAAAAATCTGTTCGTTCCACTAGGAATAGAATAAAACCAGTGAAGCAGATAATGTTCTATGCAGAAAATTGTTTATAATACTATGGAAGCAATGGTATTTAGTATTTGGAAATACTGAGGCACCAGCTCCATAGCAAAAGCAAATATTTCACAGATCATCAATGATCTATGTATGAGTGCCTGACTTGTGTTGGATAGTATTTTAAATTATTTGGACTGTAAGATTATATGGGCAAGGAACATGTCTGCCTTATATTCTTTATCAAATACGCTGTGAGAGCAATGATTGTGCTCCATTTTCCGTGATAAATTGCTAAGCCAGTGCTTCTAGTTTTGATGACTATCTCGGCACTTCAGCTGTCAGCTCCACAGAATGTTTACTCACTTTTCTGTTGATTCATTAATTTTGAACTTGTGGAGCTGCTGTTCTGTTAAATTCCATTGTTTCTGCCCTTTGAGAGCCATTGAGCCTTGAGTCTTTTTCATCATTTTAGCATACGTTTCCCAGACTTCAGCTCACTCTGCCTCCTTTCCCCAGAGCCCTGCCTAAGCCACCAGTTTCCATTTCTGAAATTTCTGTATACGTTTGTATCGTATTATCTCAGATCTGGAAAAAAATGGCATGTGAGCATATGTTCTGGTGTTTCCTTGGCAATTGTCTGTCCAGTATTCACACAACTGCACAAGTTAATTCAGTGTTTTGTGATTTTGTGTGACAACGGTGATGCTGATGGACAAGCTGGTAGGCAGCCCCGATGTTGTTATGATGTTGAAATAATAATTTGGGATTTAAAAAATCCCATTTCTGTCTGCAGCTGGCCAGTGGATTGCATCATTCCCTGTAATATCCGGACCTACCTACTGTGAAGATTCATGTGGTTTTGACCCCTGACTTCGTTGTTATGTCTCATACTTCATAAAACCCTACTGTAACTAGCACAAAACACAGCAGTCTTCTTGCTTTTAGTAGCAGATTCAATGTATCACCTATTGCTTTGCTCTCTGCAGTGGTTCTCCACTTGCTGGTTTATTCAGAGCAGTGTTGCTGTCATTCTGTTCAAAATCCTTGTTGGGTTTGACCCTGGCTATCTAAAAGCTAAAGGTTTCTTTCTTATCTTGACCTCTGGTGATAGTGGTGTTTAGCTGGAGCAATGGCAGCCTGAGAAAATTAGGAAACAAGTGAGTGCTGGAAGAGGTCACAGGATTTAGATTTAGATTAAAGAATCTCACTCCCTCAAGTTAATCTGGTCAAAGATTTTGGGGGTATGGAATGTTGGACTTATGATCTTAAAGGTCTTTTCCAACCTAAATGATTCTATGATTCTATGGTTGTCAAATAAATTCTGTGTCAGCACAGTCAGACTTTCCTCTAGTCTATAAAAGCAATGATGTTATTTCTATTTCAGACTGAGGAAGGTAGGGAAAAAATTGGTACCCTTGCCTTGCAGGTACTTAAATTTATTATGCTGGGAGCTCCAGGAAAACCATTCTTAATGCACTGATTTTAGTTAAGAATGTGTCATTAAAGGGTTTTTCAATGTTACATTTTGTTGTTATGGTAACCTATGAAACACTTGACTTTTTAATAAACCCCTTCCCAAAAGACAGTTGGCTGTAAAAAAGCTCCCAACATCCTTGGGTTCAAGTAGCATGTGTCTGTAGAAGTAGCTCTTAAGTTACAGAAACAGAATCCAATCATTAAACCTAAGGTCAGGTCTAACTGAATCTGTCTCAACAGGTAATTTTCCCCTTCCTTGGAGTATTGCACCGAAACATATTTATAGATTCTTCCATTTGTTGATTTCTATTTGATCACTTCTGAAGCTTCTAAAAAAATCCCCCGAAAACAGACACAACCACCACCACCCCCAACCAAAAGAAAACAAACCAAACGTTTCGAAAGATTGTGTTGATTTACTTCACAGAATTTTTTGAAAATATTTTGGAAATTATTTACCTAGAATAAGCATATTTCTATTGTGTTTCAGCTAAATGATCAGGATTGTAACTGGAAAGTTGATAACAGAACTATTTGAGTACTCGAGAAGTATCTAAAATCAGAGGTTGAGAATGGGGGAATGACATACTTGAGTTATCAGCAACAAGGTTGCGTTCTGTCTAATTGGGGATTTTGTTAATCACCTTTTGTTATTTGAAATTGATAAAGTACATCAGCTGTTTAATTTGGAAACAAAAATCTGCCTACTGAAGTCTAGATGAGAGGTGGTCAGGAGATTTTTATTGTCATCATCTAAGTGATATATAAGTATAGCATAAAGAATCTTTCATTTTAAGAATTGTTTTGTAACTGCAGTCCAAGAGGTCTTGGAAATGGGATGGCATATTTGGACTTGTATGAGGAAACTATATATATGAGAAGAAAAAAATTAATGTCTTGTGCAAACAAAAGGACTTGAGAAAGTGTCGAAGACTGATTTTTAGGCTGCCTTCTTGACTTGTTCTTCTAAGTGGAGATCACTTTCATGTCAGCTTGAAGACCACTTTTATTATCAGAAATGTATGCGTTGGATCATTGTCTTGACAGAACAGTAAAGATACTAAGATAATATTGTACAGATTGGTTAGAACTAGTATAATGCTTTTTTTTTAAAGTGGTCTTAGGGAAGACATCCTTAAATTACATCACTTGGACTGTCTATTTTCTATTTTTCTTCCATAAGATTTTACTCAAATAGGCCTCTTAACGCCTGAGGAAGAGTAATGCCTAACCTACTTAAAAAGGCTGTGTGGATGCTTTTCCTCAGAAAGCATGTATAGATCCCCTTGTAGATCAAGAAAAGACACATTTTTAGTCTCAAGAAATGTTCTGTGTTTCCTTGAAATTTCCTATTTCAGTTAAGTCTTTCACTGTCCCGGGGGAAATGCAGTATCTCTTTTCTGAATTTGCATGAAAATATTTTGAAAGGATGGAAAGATCCGATTAAGGCAATATTCCTTGACTTAGTCATAAATACACACACTAGTGCAGAGTTTAAAAAAAAAAAAAAAAAAAGCTTCTTTCCATAAGAGACATTTTATCTAATCTTAAATGATAAACTGGTTAAAGTACTGCAGTGTATGTGTGGTGGTTTTGGGTTTTGCTTTTTTTTTTTTTTTTTTTTTTTTTTTTTTTAAACTTAGCAACCTACAACACCCCCTTTTCCTCTGAAAGTCATTCTTTGGAACAGATGGAAGAGGGTTACATCCTTCCACAAGTGGGGAGGTATCTATGCAAGCAATTGGCTTTTTTAAAACATGAAGTTCTCTACAAGATACTTTAAATGGTAAACAGAACATGTACGTTCGTTTGTAACATATCGGAGACAAAAAGAGGTCTTTATACCCAACCAGTTTGTATGAGTAGAAGCATTGGATTTACTGTATTTTTGAGTACTAGTTTTGTCTCTGTTTTGGGTGAGCTTGAAAGAAGTGCAAATTTTTCACCTTGTCAGATGCGATGGCATGGTTTTAACATTTAGTTCTCAGAGGCTTATCTTGACCTCTACTAAAGGATTTTTCCCTTTAAAGAAGAAACTGGTAAGCACATCAATGTATTTGCATTCACCAATCTTCATCTTGTTCTGAAAATGCTATAGTTGTGTGACAATCATCTGATTTTAAGCAAGAAATAATTAGAGATTATGTCACCGTGTGACTGACATTTGAGAAGAAAATTGCTCATCTGTTTTAGTTTGTTTTTACAAGACTACTCTGTTTATTCTGTAGATATTTTGGACATCACACAAAGGACTCCTTAGTCTTAGGAATAAAGGACTATGAAGAAGCTACCAAATAATTGGCAAAATCAGACAGAGTGGGTTTTTTTTCCTTAAAGATACTCCCTCTTACTCCTAAGTGTGGTTTTTTTCCAGTGTCCTGAAACTTTTGAAGAAGTTCTGCTTCTCATTTTCAGTCACTGTTGACAGTTCAGAAATACTTAACATCTAGAGGTGTTTTTGTTAAATGACTGTTTTAAGTTTTCTTTCTAGTTGCTACTATTTCTTGATACAAATATTGTAACAAGGTTATACTGCAGAGTTGCAGAGTTTTTGGACTGTTAGCCATGGGTTTTTAGTGAATGCAAAATAGAGGGCAAAGGATTTTTTCATTATTTTTTAATCTAGTGTTCACAATTTCTCTTCTTCATTCACATCTTTTATTAAACATTAGAGGAAACTAGTGTAAAACATCGTGATCTTTAAACTAGTTTCCCACAAGCCCCAAAGGATTGCTCTGTCTCGCATTCAGTTCTTTTTGCATCCGTTGTTCCCCTATTGAGTGCTTTTCATCTTTTTATGTTCATGCTGATCTTAGGCATATTTAAATTATATTTTCTTTTATGCATGTGGTTTGACTAGGAATTCTTATTGTTGGTAAGAGGAAAGACTTTCTTTTTAATTGCAAGGGCTTGAAGATGACTCTTAAGATCTTAGCTAATTTCTGGTAAGAAGTAAGCACTAGATCTCTCTTTCAAAGATGAAGTTGTCTGTCAGACTCTGAGGAGTATGTAACAGGGTTGTTATACCATTATAAAAAGGCAGCTATGTTTGTTTTTGCTACCTCTTTAAGAAAGGTTCTAGACTTCCCCAGACGAAGTGAATAGTTTGCTGTTTTCTCTATTACTTTACCTCATAGACAGTATCTGTCTTCAAAGATAATCTTAAAAACCCCACAACAACCCATGCCTATAAGAGGATGTGCAAAGTTCTATCAGTAGAGGTCCTTAACTAAAAAATATTAATTCCTGAACTTATCCTCTGCTGTGAATTAACTGTAACTTTGGACTTATATTTGCATTAAAGATGATATCCTTACAAACTGTTTTCTGTTGCTTCTTTGTTTTTAATCATTAAGAGCATATGAAAGAGTAGCTGGACATTGTCCTGACATTAAGTGAATTTAAAAAAAAATACAGATCCTAATCAACAATCTGTATTCCAAAATTATGTTTACAGTACAGAAATGTCAGCATTATATTGGATCTAAATTTATATTATAACCAATAAAATAGCAGAAATTAATAAATGCATGATATTGACGGAAAATATAAATGTTCTGGAGTCAGTAAGTAAAACTGCTTACTACAGAACCTATTTAATTTGTATATTTCCCCCATTTATCTCATTCTAATGTACTTGGAACTACTGTACGTGAGCAGCATCCTCTCTGCTTCATGCAATTTCTTCCCACTTCCCTGCTCGGGAGCAGCGTCAGAATGGCTCCTTGGGGAGCTGCTAACAATGCCTGCATGTGTAGTTGTGATTTGGCAGTTTATACGGACAGATTTTTTTTAAATTTTTTTTTTTTTTTGGCCATAAACGCTGGTCTGGTGGGTAGTTTAAGCAAACGTTTGTCTAGAGAATGAAGAGTTAAAAAGCGGGCTGTGAAAGGCTTTGGCAACCTAGAGGGAGCTAGCAAGCTCCAGCCGTGACTCATTCTGCCTGTGTCAGTCAGATAAGCATCAGCATCTGTCACGAATGCAGGCAGGTAGGGTTAAACTCCGAGCATGCAGAGAGTGAGGAGCAGGGAGCCTGCACTGCAGGGGTTGTAATATTTGTTCCCGGTTCTTCAATTCTCATCAGCGCTTCAGCTACAGGAGATCTATACTGGATCCATGGTAACGGTTTTAGCACACTACGCTTCCATCAGCTTGTGACAATGGGCTGTGTTCTAGTTGCTGACTGAAGAGCTGCCTCCTTTATAGAGCAGAGAAGAGATTAGTAGATTTGAAGTGAGTGAGGACCCGAGTGATGAAATAAATAATAATAATAAAAAAATCTTAGAAAATGTGATTTAATGAGGTAGGAATTGCACAGCAGGCTTTTGCATTCATTCCTTTCACACACGTAGCCAAGCCAGCAGGTAGCTCGGGTGCTGCACATCATTGAGAAGAACTTGTTCTTTTGTTCTGTCTGTTAATTAAACTGAAGCAAATGTAAGAAAATGAGCTGAAATTAAACAACTGCTTAACAAGTTAAGTGGTACCAATTTAGAAATTATAGTAAGAAATACATTGTCATTCCTGCTATTTATAATTCTCTTCAAGAGATGATTGTATCGGAGCCAGACTGCAGTGGTGTCCTGACAAGAGTTCCAGATCTAGCAAGCTCTTTCAGAGAAATAAAATCTTTCTGATATTTCTTCCTTTCCTGAAGACCAATTAGCTTCTAGTAGCTATAGTTTATTAGAATCTTCCAGGAGAAAGATCAGTTTGCTGTTGATTAGAAGCCCGTGCTGGGAAGGTTCTTGGTAGTATTAAAGGGTAGATAGATATCCCTCAGCTGACTAGCAAAGGATCAGGTTACATTCTCATGTAGTGTCACTAACTGGACAGGTTGGAGACATTTTCTTTTTCTAGATGAATCAGAGTTGAATTACTTTTAGCTATATTACAGTGATTATTTTCATAGCCTGGTGCTTTGATTTGATTCAATGTATGTGTCTAAAAAAACAAAAAAAACCCTAGCCTGGAAAAAAAACCCCACCAAAACCAACAATCTCAGATCCCCAACCTAAAACCCAGTTTAATCAGTGTGGGAGACATTCTGCCTGCAGAGTGGTAGCCATGTTGGTAGCTTAAGGGTTAAACTCTTGTTGCTGTAATACCATTTGAGAGCAGCAGCTCAGTCTGCTTGTGTTAGCAAGATTAAAAGCAGGAGCTGCAGTGCCATTGCAAGCACTGAATGAGTGGGACTGTTGCAGAGTGAACTGTAGCTGAATTTTGTCTTTTCTTCTTGCTTTTTTCACCAGCTCCTCCCCCCTTCGTTCCTACTCTCAAGTCTGATGATGACACCTCAAATTTTGATGAACCAGAGAAGAATTCGCGGGTTTTATCCTCTACGCGCCAGTTGAACCCAGCAGGCTTCTCTGGTGAAGATTTGCCGTTCGTGGGGTTTTCATTCATCAAGGCGTTAGGGATCCTCAGATCAGAGTAAGTAGGAATTATTGCTTAGGTGGATAGGACCATTGGAAAAATGCGAAGGTTTGTTACAATGAGGATGGTGTGTGTGGGGAAAAGCTGTTTTAACTGGCCTGTACTCTGCTTTAGGGAAGCTGCCAGATTCTGGCTTTATCTGTTGCTGGCTGTGGCTTGTGCATGTCCTAGCATTCTGTGATAATTTCTGGGATGAGGGGAAGGGAAGGGAGTGAAAAGATTGATTCTAAACCGATTATCATTAAAATTGTTGTTCAAATACTTTGAATTAGTTGTTGCTGTTAACCAGGGAGAAGTAGGTGATTTCATTTCTGGTATTGCAGATCCCTGAAAGAAGGAGAATACTGAGGAGTTCAGAGATGGAAGAGGCAGGGGGTGTTATTTTATTGGGTCAGAGAGTGGGCACCAAGTGCTGGGGATGTGTAAGGCTGAATCAGTGATCCACAGAAATGGAGCTTCACTAATCTGGGAATGTGCAGTGATGGGTCAGTGATCGAGAGAAGGAGCTTCATGGCAGCTCACTGTGTGCTGTTGGGTCAAGTTAAATATGAAGACTGGACAGTGCTGTATTGTGTAGAGACTGCTATGCCAGCTTAACCAACTATTTTGGATAGCATGGGCCTTCCAAACTCATTTACCCTCCTCCTTGAATTAAATTAGCTTATTCTTAGGGTCAGAGTAAATTAGCTGGTTCAGCATTTTTATGACTGTGATTAGGGTATTTGAATTAGCTCATTGGGCACTTGCTCCAGGATCTCTGTATCCATCATACTGGTTTTAGAATTTATATTTATTCAGGTTTTTGATAAACTTCCCATCATCTTAGGAATGAAGTTGATATAAATTTGTTGAAAGACTGCAACATTTCTCCAGGACCTGGACTTTCTTCTAGATTTCAGTTAACCATTACTTGTCTTTTATTCCTCCTTATGTATAGCAAAGTAATTTCCATTAAAGCCCCTGTTATTTGTCTAGAGCAGTAACACTCCTCCTATGAGTGTGAGTGGGGTGTTCCCCTTCTGATCCCTCTTACAAAAAGGTTTTACTTGTCACATGCATCATTTTTTCAAATGAGGATTTCTGCCTTTTTTAAATGTTCCTTAAATTACAACAGCAGGAAATCAGAAAACTTTGGGAATTAGCACTGCTGTCTTCTTTTCTTACCTGCTTGTAATTCATGCTAGGAGAAAATAAGGTATATGCTTGTAGTAAACGATAATATTTATGAATACCTGTGTAGGAATCAGGCTATTTTAAGTCCAGTTCCCAAATACTGATCAATGATAAAGAGTAAAACATAATTTTAGTTTCCTTGAAATTTGTTGGATGCAGATTTGGGGGTGTGGGAGCAGGGGGGAGCGGAAAAAGTACTAAATAGAACTTTCTCCTAATTGGAAAGGTTGGCATGCACAACTGTTAAATGCTTCTTCATTCTCATGTAACTGTAATTTGATAATTTAGTGGGGGAGGGGAGTTCAGACCACCAAAGGACACTAGAATTTTACTAAGAGATTCTGTAAGACTACCTTGCACATAGAAATCTTGAATGGTGCCTTTTTAGGAATGCTTTCCCCTCCTTGTGTCTGTGAGGTTAGTAACACAGAGCTAGCGGTCAGTCTTGTTTTCAAGATTGTATTAAAACTAACCAAATAAGAAATTTATTTCATTCTTTTATTTACTGTCTATTGTATAATCTTGCCACATAATTTCTGAAGGTAAAATTCTGTACCATTCAAAGGTTTGACTAAAGTCATATTGGTATATTATAAAGATTCTTAGAGCTTTTTTGTTTAGGCTATAGTTTGCAGAATTGTGTGATTGAAAACTTTTTTTTTTTAACCCAAAATTGTGGAAACGTATTACTATGTTTAATGTTGAACCAGCCTCTACTCTAACTCTTTTGCCTTTATCACCTAATTTACCAGAAGAAACTTATTTGTACTTTATGACAGGTTAGAATTTTTCTGGCACTAGCAAGGTATATTTGATAAAGAAATTATTGGACAGCATGAATCTCTTTAACAAGGATTTTACTTGTTGAATGTTTTTCTGATGATTTGGCAAATCATAGAATGGCTTCGAAATTGCTTAATCCCTTTTTTAACCTAGTTCTAATCTCTTTACGTAGTTTTAAATGGTCAACTACTGCAGTGAAACCAGCAGCTATATATGTTGTGGGTTGCTAAAGGCAGATGATTTCCTCTGTTTTCTTTTTCCTCATCGTCTGATGAAAACTTACTTAGATAAAATGAATCAAAACTCTTCAGGCCCACTAAAGTAATTCTTTCAGTATTGGCTTATGTGCTTTGGTGAATTGAGATCATTGTCATTAGTGAAGCCAGTGTTCACGTATATACGGCTCTGCAGTCTACAGAAGGCAAAGTCTCAGAAGTAGGAATGACATCCAAGGATATTAATGAGTGAGAGGAATTGGATATGGATAGAGAAAATCCTCTCAGATCAGTCTGGGACTGATTGGGTGGAAGAACTGTGTGGAAGAAAGGGATTGTGAAGTGTCCTTTATGAATTTTAAGTCCTTATCAAGACATCTGTCGTCTAGATATCTCCATTTTGCTTGTAATAAGCAGCAGACATGCAGGCTGGAATTTTTTTTGCTTAGTTTAACTGTATTTTTTCTTGTTAACTTCATATTTCCTTAAATTTGCGATGAGATTGTTGTTGTTTAACTTCAGATGTCTTGAAGTTGGATATCTAGGCTTAAGCTGGTCACCCTGATTTCTTTTCATGATTAGGCAAAAGAAACGTTTACCATCAGAGGGATAGTCATTGCATCCTAAGATTAGCATCTAAAATGAGTCAGGTAATTACTCTCTGGGGTTGTCTGTTTCTCATTATAGACTATTGGCAGCCTAGGGTGGCTAAAATGAAACTATATGAATATTGTTGAGAAAATTTGAAAGTACTACATCATTCAAGGGTCCTTGCTCCCCTTCTCTCCCACTCCCCATGTGCACTGACATGGTACTAATCTTTCTTGTGTATTTGCCTATATGTGTCTGTAAATATAGGTAAGATCTCGATTTTAAAACAGATTTTCAATGGATTAGCTTAATTTCCTAGAGGAACACACCATAAGTTTCTCAGACTTATGCACACTGTATAGGAGAACCTGGAAGAAAGAATCTCTCTAAGGTACAGCTAATTGTTTGCTCTCTTCCTTGGTCTCAGTATATTGCAACATACTCTGATTTCAGCTCCTGCTTCTCTGCTGCTACAGGAGTACAGCTACCAGGAATAAGATCAGAAAAGTTAAGATCAAACTGTTTCCTCCCCGCTGTATCTTCTGTGTTTAATCATAGAAGTATTTTGTTATGAAGAACGTTAACTACAGAATTATGAAGGTACTCAGTGGAACTGGATATCAGATAACTGACTCTGAATGTCAGATCATGAACTAGAGCTAAGACTTGTAATAGGTTAGCAGGTTAAACAAGAAATCAATACTAGACAGGCTTTGGTGATATTTTAAACACATCTTTGTAATACAGGAGTCATAGGAAAGAATGGTAAATTCTTAGATTTTTCCAAATCACTAGTAAATTTTCCCTTCCTTTACATGTAAGTTTACCACAGGATGATATTGGCATCTTTATGTGCTTTCTTACAACTTTGTGTATAATTTTCATTTGTTGTTTTCCCAGATTTGCTTCTGAGCATCGATTTTGGGCACCCAGTGAAGTAGAGGAAGAGGTGGAAAATAAAGAAATAACTGAAATGTTAAAAACTAGATACATAACATTTGCTGGCAAATTTGAACCAGTGAAACATAAATGTCGAGCACCAATGCCTGATGGAAGTCTGTGTGAAAGACAGGATCGGATTAAGGTGGGCACCAAGTTACATAACACCCAGGATATGTGCTATATGGAGAAGATCTCGTTAAAACATGTCCATAAAAGTGTATTTCACATTGTAAATATAGCTCAAGGGAAGAAAATTGTGTCTGGAGAAGTTTGCTGTTAATATGTGCTTCATATGGGAAGCATCTTTTTGGTAAGGAAGCTGTAAATGTTTAAGAAACTTTCAAATATGTTTGGCATTCATTACAGGTATTTATATTTTATTTATTACTGTGATATATGAACACCTGGCAGAAAAGCAGAGACGGTTAGTTGATTGCTGAAAAGTTTTACTCATTTAGAGGCATATTTGATATTAACTGTTTTTAGAAACTTGGGTGTTTGAGGAGCAAAGAGATTTTATTTACAAATTAGGTTTTATGAAAGCTAAATCCCGTACAGCCTTAAATCATGAGCCCTATTAAGCAGAAATACTTTGCTTAAATACTTTGTTGTAATATCCCTGTTTTTCCTGTATTATTTGAGATTGAAGGATCTGAATGCACTAAAATACTTTAAATGGGATTGTTACAGGATAGGGATATAGCATAAACAACATATGACACAGTATCGGTGCCCTTATTCCAGACAGGATGTGCAACCTGGCATCTTGAAATTGGATATTCATACCACAAAGAGCTTATTCCTTTGAGATTCTGAATATATTAAACACATGACGTTTATGGGATCCTGATGCTTTCTAAGGGGGACTGCGAATCAAGCGTAGAGTTTCATTGCTTGATTCCAGTGTCTGGCTTTAAGCTGTGTTGAATAACATGTAAGCATTTCTTTTTCATTCAGAAGTTTTGAGATGGTTTTTTCCTCTTTCTTTCTGAAGTGCCCTTTCCACGGAAAGATAATTCCTCGAGATGAATCTGGGATTCCCATTAATGCAGAGGACAGAGCCAGAGAAGAAAAGATGCTGTTTGAGAAGCAGGCGGCTCAGCCAGGTTTGTGTCTGCATGGCATTAAAAAAAAAAAAAAAAAAAAAAAGTTAGACAGAAGTGGGAGATATGCTTCAAATGTAAGTGTGGTATCTTTATTGTGTATACATATATATATAGTATACAATATTTACAGTATCTACAATGTATTTACAATCCATACAATAATTGTATATGTTGTATCTACATATTTCATATATTGCAGCTACAGTCTATTGTATCTACATTGTATCTCTATATTGTATATATTATATCTCTGTCTAGATACAGTGTAGATACAAGGTGGGCAACAATCTCAGTATACAGTTGGAGAACAAATGTGACAGGCTTTATGGAGGAAGAGAGCCGATTCTTCTGTTGCTAAAGGCACAGGTTGAGATTTACAGAACTCAATTCATATTTCTGTTTTGCTCCTAACCACATCCTCTCATTAAATTCCTGTTGATTTTAATTTGCAAATCATTTGCAGTGATTCTTGCTTATGTGGTAAATATGGATGCATGTGTACACAGAATAAGGTTAATGTTGCCTTTGTTCTTTATTTCCAATAGTTATCGTAATGTTCCTAACACTTTTCAGACAGACGAATTATAGCCTTTATCTTAAGGAACATGTTTATTAAGGACAATTAAACCTGTTTCCTGGGAAATGCTTGACAGTAACTGTTCCCATGCTTCTGAAAAGAAGTCATCTAATCTTGCTGGTCCCTAGCAGTTGTGATTTATGTAATGTAATGATAGTATTATTAGTATCACTGTGTTACCACAAATATTGACGAAGTGGGGTTTTTTTGTCACAATGCAGGATCTTGTTTTTCCTATATCTATTCATATCTATCGTATTCTGTGTTTCCTATATCTACTCACTTACTACTTGTGTTTTAGAAGGCAAATTCTTGGCCTTGTTATACTGTGCATCTGTGCAGCATCACTAGAAAATACTCTGAACTAGGAAAGCCCTCACCTTGGGCTTTACTGTATTTGCATTATAACTAGTCTGGATGTTCTAATAGGTGTGATGTTTGTGATGGGCTTGAGGAAAGGAACAAGCAGACCTGTGCTATTCAATTGTTTACATGTTACTGTGCAATACTCTGGTTTTAGTTTTTAAACAATGGGGATGGGCAACAAAACTAATAGCCTTCTCCTTGCATCCTGGCTGCTGCTTTCAGGTGTGGAGGGAAGGCTCATCCTTCCCCAAGATTATTTGGGCATTTTTAGCCAGGATAAAGCTCTGGACTGTCAGGTAAGGAATGCAGGCAATGAGAAAGACAGCAAGCAATGAATACACAGGCAGGAAGACTTCCAAGGCGAATAAGAGACTTTTTTGCAATAGTACAATTAAACCTCATTAGTGATGGACAGAAGGTAGATGTTCGTAGAATGCTGGGGGGAGTGCAACCAGGAAGCTACTGGAAGTTGATGGACTGCAAAGGAAGATGGGAGAGAGGGATCTATCCAGCAAAGACATAGTGTATAATTAGAGGGGACAGATTTGTTTTCAAAGCTTTTATTTAATCTGCCTTCCTCCAGAAGGTCTTAGTTTTCTCTGTTTTGAGTTATTTATTCTAGGTGAGTATTCTGCTTTCTAATTAAACTTACCCATAGGCTTTATAATTTTGATAACTTGTAGTATACTCCCTTTAAGGAGTTCTCTTTTTAAGCTCTGACTCAGTATTTCACCAGTTTCACAGTCATGTATATTGTTAATGAGGCTACAAAACCTTCCACGAAACCCCTTCAGAGTGTAACGAACAGCTGTTGATCTGTTAACCGAAAAGGTCTATGTCAGATGAATGTGCATTTGAACATACCATTGACCAACCAACCCAGTTTCCTTTAGTACTGGTTTGGCTAGCTTTGAGTGACTGTGCTTGGCAATTACCAGCACCACACAAACGCAGCAGTTACGGAACACCTTCTGGTATTTGCGTGTGTCGAAGCACTATGTTTGTAGGCAGTCTCCATCCTTGTGCAGGTGGAGGGAAGTGGTCTAAACTGGTGTCCAGCCAACAGCATGGGCACAGCTGCGCTGTCACAGCGGAACCAGGGCAGGGGTGTGGATGTTGTGCTAAAAAGGAAAGTTCCCAACAAACTAAAACTAGCAAATTAACCTAGCAGGTGTTCTTGAGGGACTAGTTTCAAACTAGAAACTAATAGTCTGTTATAAAAATCACTTGCACTGAAAAAATATTGATTCCCCCACCCCCCCCATGAAATTGCCATTGCTTGAGGCTAGACATAATATTTATTTTTATTACAGTGTCAGCTTGGTGTTGTTAGAGGCATCTCACCTCTGGCCCACAAGGATGTGTACGTTAGTCCCAAACCAGTTTTGACATTGCTGCATTGCATTATTGAGAGCCGTTGTTAAGCTGAGATGTCATACAAAGGTCCATCCCGTCTGTCTGGGGAGATACTGAACAAGCTGTGGCACTTAATTTATTGGACAAAGCCTTACAGGTTTCTAAAGCCATACATATACCAGATGTCACTAAATACTTCTATCCACTGCTTTTTGTTGCTTTCTTTTTTTCTGTGACTCACTGTTTCTATATTTCTTTCATAATATTTTCATCAACCTTTTAAAATGGTCTTTTGTTTGTTCATTTTGGGCTTGTGGTTTGAGGTGGGTGTTTGGTTGGTTTGCATTGGGGTTTGTTTGTTTGTTTTACAAAGGACTTGAAGCAAGTCTAAGCAGTGCTGCTATGGAAAATATACAAGTGGGAACCCACTCTGTACAATAAATACTTTGGTCTTCCGATTGACAACATCATTTGCTAATGGTGACAGTTTGAAAAAACATAAAAATTTGGGGATCAGTTGCATGGTTAAATTGCACCAAAATTCTTCCTACATCTTTTTCCTATTGGATAGTAGGTTTATTTTCATCCTTGTGTGATTGAGGGGGAAGGTTGTGTGATAATGACTATGTTTTGACAACACTGTCATTGTTATTATGGAGCATTTTTTAACTTAGTGTAAATTTTTAAACTCTAGCTGATGTCCACAAAATGGTGCTTTGGGCTCTTCAGTCCTGAAACAATGAATCAGGTGGGATTACGCTGACCTGCTAATCTGCAGTGTTCATCCTTTTCCAATAGTTCGCACACAGGAGCAAATTAAGTGCCTATTTTTTGTGTCAACCCTGAAGAGTATCTGGTTTTTCAGCCCTTAGTGACTTGTTAACAAACAGGTATCAGGACAGGCTGGTGAAGGCAGGCCGCTGGCCAGTCAGATGTGAAATAGCATCTCTTTACTAACTACAGTATTGATTCCCGCCTACCCTTGCAAACTGTGTAATTTTCTTTTCCCTGCTGCTAAACTCAGTAACAATGTATGAAGAGCTTTAGGGGCCCATCAATGCTCAAAAAGGCTGCTCTTCCCTGGCATTCTATTGATTTTTCTCAAAGGCTTTTAAATTGCTCCTTCATTTTACTCAAATGCTCATTTCATCTCTACTGGAGGCCAGCATTTTTTCGTTGTGTTTAAACAATTGCTCCATTCACTGGGTTCCTAAACTGTGACGCCTTCTTATTACTGGGAGATAAACTGTTTAGACAGTTTTCCTTAATCTTGGATTAATCGTTCCTGTATCTGAATTGTGCTGTTCTGTATTCCTTCACTTCAAAAAAAAAAAAAAAAAAAAAAAAAAAAAAAAAAAAAAAAAAAAAAAAGTCTGTAAGGTCTTATGATCTATCAAGTATATGTGTTCTGTTTTCTCTCTCTATGCTTCTCCTGCTCAGTTCTTGCACAGTGTCATTTTTTTTTCCTCATGCTTTTTGGTATATTGGATTTTAATCAGTCCTTGCTTTCACGTATCATAGTAGGTTAGAGCTAACCTTTCCTTGGAAAATTTCTCTGGTATTCCCGAGCACCATGTTCTTAAGTTGAGGACTTCGCCTCTGACTTTCCTGAAATGTTGTTACCAATATTTGTCACACTCAGTGACCATCTTGGTGTATAAGTGAAATTGTTATAGTCGTTTAGGACTGTTTATTTTTCTCTGTCTACATAGATGTTAAATAAGGGTAGTAGACATTTGGTGTTACAATTTCTGTGGGCAAGAAAGGCAGACTGACATACAGGAAACTATATGACAAATGACCTGCAATTACTGGTTGTTAAAGTACAGGATTCTGGCATTTATGCTGAGTTTGGACTATGTTACTCTTTGAAGTAGTGCTTGCTACGTTTTTTTCCAACCCATATGCTCAAAGTCTTTCTAATGCAATGCCATTTTTCTAAATTTCCCCTTGAAGGTCTCCATCCTCTAGCCACACTTTTACTTTCTACTATGTTACCTTGTCCTGATATGCAAGACTCTACGCTAAAGGTGAAAAACCATGGCTTCCTCAAAGATTTTACAGTCTAAATTGTTCATGCTTTTTCTTGTGGTGGCATCGATGAACAGATTTC
This sequence comes from Aviceda leuphotes, assembly GCA_035590175.1. Taxonomy (NCBI): domain Eukaryota; kingdom Metazoa; phylum Chordata; class Aves; order Accipitriformes; family Accipitridae; genus Aviceda; species Aviceda leuphotes. The sequence goes on from JAVJGH010000050.1 coordinate 7,510,191, forward strand.
ATTTACAGTGTGTGGTTGGATTCTGAAGCGTTAAGATTTTAATAAAAACTGTAAAACAAGTTTTTGATGAGATAAATTAACTCTTGTGCTGTTGTCAAGAGAATAAAATTGGTTTAGATAGTTAAACTGAGGAATTGTGAGATACTTAAAAGGTAGTATCTTTTTCAGATGCAAAATTGGGCTCATGGCCACAGGGTCATGTTGTCTAATTCAAGAATGCTGTTTAGGTGTCAGATACCACTTCATGTTTTGAAGAAAATGTAAGTCTTTGATGCAGAAAAGTTACAATGTTGTCACCCCTACTCTGCTCAAAAGTTGATATATTCAATTTGGGGGGGACGACATGGTGTTCTTTTTAAGCTTATTCAGAATTTACTTCTGGAAATAAGTTCCTCAGCTACATTGTTGGCATTTTGTTCAATTTCTAAATAATAATCACTGTGTTTATGTCACCTTTCCTACATGGAATAGTTTCCTTGGAATTTTGCTACTGTACTAGTGCAAAAACTTGACTTAAGTCTTCCTACAGAACAGTTTTGTCTACAGCAGCTAATGATAGGTACTAATCCCAGACTGGCAGGGCTTTTTCATCAAGATCTGTCATTTTGGCTAACTGCTTTATGCTCCCCTTCCTTTGTGTGTGCAACTTACAGCACAGTGAGTCTGCCCACGCCTAGTGGTGTCGAGAACCTGTACCTTAGGAGACTGCAAATTCCACCTGGATTTGGAGTTTCAAAGTGCATGCTTTTTTCTTTTAAACAGAGTGGCGAGATCCAGAATTCATGAGAGAAGTTGAAGCAGCTACAGGAGTGGATCTTGGTTCCTCTAAAAATAATGGAAAAGGAGGGAAAAAGAAAGGGAAAAAGAAAAAATATCCAAATCTGACAGACCTGAAGCAGCAGGCTAACACTTCTCGTTCCCGGCTTGAGAAGAAAGTCTTCAATAAGTAAGACACTTATGTTCTCTAAAGCCTGTGAAATTGCTGTTACCTTTGTTTCAGTGGTACTTTCTGTTTCTACATTAACATGCACTTACTAAACAACTTTCTTCACTAACTGCAGAGCACAAATACCTTCCATATCTCTGGAGGGTAAGGGGTAGAAGGTACTGATGACCAAAGTTATTTCTTTGAGAGTAATTTTCAGCTAATTTACAAAATTTCCCTATGAAATATTTTTTCCATCCTTCTCAATTTTTTTGTAGTCCTTTAATTGCTGCAGTGGCTTCTCTGGACTATCATTTATTAATCAGATGGATGCTGCTTTATGCATACAAATAGTACTGGGTCTGGAAAGAAGACGATGTGTTCAAAGTGACACAACTTACAGCATCAGACACACTGTAGTAGTGTAGGTGGAGTGAAAATTAAGTTTTTCCTTTTGAAAGCCTACGATGGGCTATCCTGAGCAGAACTTCAATTAATAAAAGGATCTGTCAAACCCTTGGCTTTTGGCATGTAAAACTGTCTTGACAGTTGCCCTTGAGCCTCTGGTGTATGCTCAGAGACCTTCCCAAACTTTTGACTGCTGCCTGGGCTTCCTTTGTACTTTCTCTCACTCTTGGCTATACTAAATTGCTAGCTGGGCCTGACGCAGTGCCTTCCAACCCAGATGTACACACAGTGATCCCTTCCTCTGTATTATTCAGTGATACACTGCCATTGCATTTTTCTCCTCCTTTACTGAGAATGCATTCAATTGGCTAAGAAGAAGATTTGGATCCTTGTGTTACGGTCCTTGTTCACTTAACCCCCGCTGTCTTTTGTAAATGTCAAGGACTGGAACCTGCTGCAGGTCTCTTTTCAGTGTAAGAGTTTGAAGATGATTCTTCCCTGTACCAGAGGCATGTGGGCACAGTATTCTTCCCGTGACGGTGCTGTTTCTATATGTCTCCCTTTCTTCCCAGCACATGTGCAAACAGTAGCTCTTGGCCTACCTTTACCTCGAGAAGAAACTGTTTGGGTGGCATTGGCATTTAGACATGTCAAACAAAGGTGTGGCTGTGGCTTATGTAGGCATATGTGAGTTAACTTTAAAGCAGGCATGCTAGCTCAGATGGAAGTGGGAGCCTACCAACCCACCAAGCTGAGTGGGTTTTAAAACGTATGGTAGCTCCACGTGTCCACTCTGTCATGCCATTTCTGATATCTAGTCTCAGCTAGATGTGGCTGCAACATAAATTTGCCTAACCATGCTCTGGTCTTTATCAAATGGGAAGTAGCTGCAGCTATTTAAAGAGTTTCACATGTCAAAATGAAGCAGTCGAAGAGTGAAAAGTGTAAAGTTGTCAAATCAAAAAAGCAAAATTGGTATTATAAAATCATTAATGGTAGGTTATTCTCTAAGCATACTGGATGAGTTGAACAACATCCAAAGCACAATATTTGTTTAAACTCTGTTTTCCCTTTTCTGATGTAATTGTTACAATAACAAAGCCAAATCCACATTGCTTTTAGTTGCAGAACTAACACGTTTTCTGTGAAATTCTCATGTCACCTGATCTTAGTTAGAAGTCAAAGACACAGAGTTCTAATGATCAGAATTTCATATCAGCTTTAACAACATGAATTTAAAAAGCTGGTTTTGGTTTACTGTGGTTTTTGCTAATGATTTTGAGTGCGTGTTAGTGCCAGGCGTAGGGAATCAAACCTGTCATGTTTTAATAGGTTTCATGCTTTGCAGCACTAAGCAAGATGATAACCTTGGCTCCTTATAACAACCCCAAATTACTTGAAATGTATAGGTGGTAAACCCAGGCTCTAGTCTGCCAATAAAGTTAAGTGAAATTGCACACAGATCATCAAAGTGGGATCTCATTTCATTTACAGTATCGCACAATCCAGTGGTGCTAATGTAAAACCTACATGACATGAAAGTGTCAAGGCCACTCTGCACTGCTAAAGGCTCACTTTTCTCCTACCAATTAGGCAATATTTGAAGTGCAAAACCATGACCACATTTTCCTTACTCTGGTAACTTTATTGGCGGAATATTGTTAAAAGTATACCTCTTCCAAGGTGTTTTTTCGAATGTTGGTTTTCATTACAGTTGCTGCTGAGAAAATCTTTAACCCCACCATTTAGAAGCGTTATTAAGAAGTGTCCTCTGTTTTCAGATGTTTCAAAATGGCTTTTGAAATGAAGCTGTTACAGAGAGCAGTTAGCTAAAACAGAATTCAACTTGCCTCTCAGGGATAACCACGGGAGCAGAGCTGGAATAGTGTGTAGGGTCTGATCCTGACAAAGGCTGGTGCACACTACCAGGTGGATGTCTTGCCTTCATTTTACTGCACAGCCTGCAGCATCTTCAGCAGTGATAAAGGCAGACTGTGACAACATAGAGTCTAACAGCACTAGACTTGAAACCATCTGCTTTGCGTGATGGAACTTCCCAGCTGCATTTCTGATGTAGAAATCAAGGGAGACATCAATCAGTGCCATGTTCTTAAATGAGGCATAGTCCCTCAAACCAAGCCCTTAGCTGGTACACCTCCCAGGTTGGCAGGGCGTCCAGGTCTTTTCAGAGATGTGTTAGGAGATAACTTCCTTCTTCATAAACAGAGGCAGGGTGACATCTGAGCACACCTGCAAATACCAGCCTCAGGTTTTCTGACCTTTTCTGCTAGAGGCACCTACAGTAACCAATAAAAATGGGAATGCTAGAATCCAGTGAAGAACAAAATTACCTAGGCAAGACACACTCAGCTGTGCACAACAGCTACCCTAAGTTTCTGTGGGGGCAGATGTATGCAACAAAGCATTCTCTTGACTTCTGCTACTGCCTTTCTTCTGCTTTCTTACCCCTCTGGAATCGTGAACGCATTCCTCTGCCTTACCAGTTAAAGGATATATAGGCCTGCTCTCCCTGTGCCTTTTATGAGAATCTCCAGTTCCTATTCATGCTGTCTAGTCATCATTTTCCTCACCCTCAAAATCTCAGCTGTGTGATCTTCGCTCAAAAGTTTGTGGAGGGAAAAAAAATGCAGGTGTCTTCATTCACCCATTCAAAAGCAGAGCAGTCACTCCCCAAAGAAGAGAAATCGCTGGGTACCATCTTTACTGGGAGGAAACAATGGCAGCAAATAAAGAGCAGCAACACGGGGACAAACCCTCATCAGATTTAGGAGTACCAGAAAGCTTAAGAGCTCACAACTTTATTCCTTTATTTCCTTTTTTAATCTAAAGAACACTCCAGAGCCTTCTTCAAGCACAGCAGGCACTGCAGAGAGCTTGGCTAAAATGCTTGCCCATCATGAGGTAGCAGAGATCCCATTCCACTTCATATAAGAATAAGGTATTGGACATACTGTCCCAACTGTGCTAAACTCTAAGTACTTAGCTGTTTTGCAGCAGTAATTTACCTCTCTGCATAGAGATACGTGACGATCTCTAGTGTCTTCCTAAACTAGTGTTGTAGTTGTGGATTAAATAGTTGCTGCTCAGGAGTGGGGATGCTGCTGGTGTGAGCAAAAGAGTCTGACTGTGCCCACAGCTGATGAAATGGGTTTTTAGTAACCTGTGAAAGGAAAGTAGCTAAATGAGTTACAGTTACATGCACTGAACAGCAAGCCCTTCCCTCACAAAAACATTCTATATTCTGCAAGTCAGATTTCATAAAGGTTTCATAAGGGTAGATACTTTTAGTGATATTTTTTTCCCCCTGAGAGCAGTTAGGTGCTTTTGAAAATCAAACTTGCTATGTGTGACTGTCAGAAATAATGCTAAGAGGGTGGAATGGACAGCCATTAAACTGAAAGACTTTAATTTGTTTATTCCTGTTAATAAAATCATTGCTGAATTAAACTATTTGTATTGCTGCAGCTAATTTAGTTAACAAGACAAATTTGTTCAGCCTCATCAGTGCATTGTTCAGAAGCCTGGTAGTGATTAATCATAGTTCATTTCCGCCCCCCCCCCAACATTCATATAACATTCTCTGAGATTGTGTAGAATCAACATAATTGGTTTTATTGGTTTTTTGTTTCTCTTTCAGAGGTGCTATGAAACGGGTGGTGAAAGCAATGAACCGAGTGGACCAAAGAAAGCACGAGAAGTTTGCCAACCAGTTTAACTACGCACTGAATTAAATTGTTGATCTCCTTTACCCTTCATTTTATTACAAGAGTGCAACTGCACAAAACCTTTATCACAGATCTTCATATTTACACTAAAATACTGGGCTAGGTGCATTTTTACTGGGGTATTTTTTTAAATTTGTTTTCAGCTTTAACTTATTTGATAATTAATATTAATTTTGGCAAAGATGTGGTGGTATAGAAGAAAATGTATTTAACAAGTTGATAATTATTTGAAATGTAGATGAAATAGAGCATGTTTAATGACTTGTGCGTAATCTGGTAAAATGTTCAAGTTTTGGGTTTTTTCCTTCCTAAGGGACTCATGTAATTTATACCTCCTTTGCCAACATGCGTGTTGTAATTTGCCTCCATTTCATGCCTTCGGAAAAAAGATGCCTTAGAAACAATTGGATTTCTACCAGAGATAGCAATGCACAGAGTATTTGCTCAGCCTACAACTCTAGAAGGTGTACCGCATCAAGCAGCACAGTGATTCCTGCAGTACCTCTACAGACCTCTTGTGTACACACTAAAAAAAAAATCCAAATCAACTGATGCCTTCAGGTAATGAACGGAGTAGAGTTTGATTTCAGCGAACTGAAATCCAGGAACTAATTCAAACTTGGTAGCTGTGGCACTAGTGGAGAAGCTGAAATGACAAAGGTCATCCTGGTCTGCTGCTTGTCTTCCCAAGATGGTATCCCAGTATCTTTCAGAACTGTATCTGGAGAGTATGCTGTGAAAGTTTGTAGAGATACTCAGAATGTGCTGTAGTTTAACTGATACTAAAAAGCTCCAGTAGAAAGTGAAAGTATGAGGTTTTAAAAATCATTCAAGTGTCATACTGCACTACTGAACTGCCTGGCTTGAATCAGTTAAAATTACATCAGGCTCAAGCCTGAGAGTGCTTAGTCACTCACCTCTTGGAGGTCTTTCCTTGTGCATCAAGAGACTATAGGACTTCAAGAAAAGAAAAAATTTAAACTCCTCAGTGTAGCTTCTGACCACTTCAGTCAAAAGCTGATTTACAGTTCTGCCAAATACCTTTTGACTTGCACAAGTACTGCTCAGAAGGCAATTAATGCTGAATCTTGATAGTTTATTTTGCAAGAGCTCTGCAGTTTGGAAGGCATTTTCCTCTTCAACACAGGTATTTAGAAGATTTACTTCTAAACTACCAGAAATAAAATAATAAAGAGCCAGAATTTCAAAAGCTATCATCTACTGCACGGGAAAGCAAAGCCACTTCTACTATCAGTCTAGCTAACTTAGTAGTGAAGGCTTCAGGTGAAAATGTAGACAAGGACAAACCAAGTTCATCACTGGGTCAGTTGAATCAACTGCTAAACTGATGTTATTTCTTATCAAGGATAAAGACACACAGAGAAAAAAATCCCGCCACCGCCACAGCCGTGCACATTTGAATGTAATATAGATCATTGGAAGCTGGGATCGCAGAACAGTCTAAATGAAACCGTTTGATCTTGGAGATTAACATTCAAGAGAGCTGCAGAGGTCATCGTGCCACTATTCCAGAGATTCCTGAGCCTGCACAGACTGAAGGTGTTCATTTGTAAGACATGTTTTCTCTCCTTGTAAAAAGAGTGGGCATTTATATTGTGCAGTGGCACTTAACCCTTCTTTGCTGTGGACATGAGATGTCAGCACTAGAAAATTTCCAGCAAACAGTAGGTGCACTTTACCCCATGGAGTTACCATTTTGGACCTTTAGTAAAATAAAATAAAAAAAAAGCCCAAAGACCAAGATTGGAAAGGGAAATTGTAGAAATCTGTGAGAAAAGCGTGTGCTTAGTAAGTAATGCTCATTATGATGCTACTCAGTCACATCAGTTCTAGAATTATCAGCTGAAACTTCCAATCTGGACCCGAGTGTCCAATCCACCCGACCCTGTTGTGTGATCTATATGCTCCCCCCCCTTTCTTTGTTAAAAACACACATGCATACAAAAAGGTGGTTTTTTAGAATGTCTTTTTCATGCAGAAGGAGAATTTGCAGAATTAAGGTTTCCCAGCAAGTGACTTGGAGATGGCCAACTCAGACACAGGTGCATGGACTTTGGACCAGGTTAGTGATGACGTTTTTTAGAGCTCTTCTACTTTTCTTTTTTTCTGGTCTTGTTGCAATAACTTTTTGTGTCAGGTGGGGAATATACCCAGCTAGATATGAATTTTTTTGTTCCTCTTTCTGCCTTAAGTAAGAAAGACCATAGATTCTTCATAGGAGAATGCGTTAAACACCCAGTCACTGTAGCACTGCCTTTATGCTAGCCTGGCCTCTTACCAGCATGCATCTTCTCCTCATCCACTGTTTGAGAAACCCATGCTTCCCCTCCCGTGTTAATGACTGCCTCATTTAATCAAATGATTTCTCTACAAGGGCAATTCAGCATATATACACAGGACAGGTCTTGAATTTTGCCACATTAAGCATTCTCCTTAGACCTGGTCAGACATAATTTAGAGGATTTGGGGAACTTTCTCCTTTTCCTGGATTTATCTGTAGCTCTGCTAGAGGAAAATTTTTTAAAAGGCACCTGTCTCCAAAGATCCAGCATACCTTCATTAGATAGAAATCCTTTTAAGTTCAAAATAAATCAATCTACTTCTTAGATACGTCACACCTCTGTGCTTCACTTTACTTAGAGCAGTTTACAAATTTCAGGTCTCTGACCTCACCAGCTTTTCAAACATGTTAGTTGCTAAACTGTGTGACATTTCTACTGGAATTTTTCTATTCTTGTCCTCAGGGCTTCTGGGAAAAGAAAAATAATACAAGAATCTTTCACATCACCTCTGCTGTGTGGTTTTTTGTTTGGTCGGTTGAGTTTTTTTACAACTCACTCAAATACCTTTGCAGTTGTACTATAACATACTTCTTACTGGGGATACTGCATATGATTTCCAGGTACCTAAACACCTTGGCTGATTTGGCCCTTAGAGCATTAAGGTGAATAGTTGTAATACAGGTTGAATATTCTGTATTTCTAAAAGGACACAGTAACTCCAAGCTGAAGTGAGCAGTGCTGATGCATCTAAGTCATCCTTTTATAACTAGTGCTGTTTCAGTGGTGAAACAAGGACTGAAAGCAAAGACTTGTCCATGGTTATTCTTATATGAGCACATGGTTGCATCTGGGAAGTGAAAGCTGGAAGGTAAAGGCTACAGCGTGTAGCAATTTAGTGCTCTTTAAGGTTGGAATGAAGGGTCTGGCCCTCTAAGACGACACAGTTAGTGATATAAGTGAGCTTGGTATGGAGTTTGTGAGCAGGGCTTCTGAATAAAAACAATCCTTCAGCACATCCCCTCTGAAGTTACTGAGGCAGAATGATGGGTCCATACTCATCTTTTGCATGGTGCATTGCAATTTCATTTTCTCTAACCTTACTTGAGGCTTAGGTTTAGCAATTCAGGTCTGGCTGAAGATTTGTGTTAGAAAACTGTAACCCTTAAAAGCTCTAAGAAATTATGTTTAAAAGCTTTATTTGGGGATTGGTTGGGTTTGGGGGTTTTGTTTGGGTCTTTTTTGGAAGCAAGACAGACATAGGATTTGTAAGTGGTTCTGCCTGTGCAATGCATCATGCCATGTAAAACAGGTTGCAGGTTGGGGAGGACATCAGTGAGTTCAAAGTGGACATTATTGGAAAAAAAAAAATCTTTCTTTTATGAAAAACAAAAAAGAAACCTGTTCCACTTAAAGTGGCCTAGCCAGAAGCAAGAAGAAGTGTTGAATCTTGGGAACCCGGGCACCAAAACCTCAATTCAGCATGTATCAAATAGTTGAGCCGAGATAGCCATCTGGTGGTCTCTAACACTCGTGCAAATACCTGGCTGTTTGTGCGACTGTGTTTGTAGCTCGTCCAGTGCTATTAAATGCATTAATGGTTTTAATCATGGAGGTGATATAAATGTGTTTGTAGGTTATACATCAGAAAAGGTGAGGACATCTGGATGTTACAGCAGTACTTAAGTGATGAAAACTGGTCATTTAAAACCATGCCTCTTCAAATGGTACTACCATATAGGAAAACTTCATGCCTTTACAGTACAGTCTGACCATGGATAGTAGCAAATAGGCAGAGAAAGGGACCTTCTGCAAACTGGCCCGAGAAGGGTCTAGGTGCCAAAAACTGTCCAAAACTGCAGCCCAAAAACCGCTCAAGTTTCCTGGCCCCCTAAGAGTCTGTACGTACCGTAAGCTGCACTGGCCTTCCCACCTAGAGCGGAGTTCTTGCTTGGGCCTAATGAGGCCCAAGGAAAGAATTGTATGAGCGCTTGAGAAGGCTTGGTCTAGCGTGGATTTTCACACCTTGGCTAACACCCACCAAACACACACCTTTAACAAAATCACTGGTTTTAGATAGGCAGTGGCAACTGTAGCGCACGTAACAGCTATAATGCTGGAGCACACGTTCAGGTGAGGTGGAGTTCCAGGTCCCTTCTCAGCCGAGGAGGTGACAGTCCCATGTCCCATCCCAAGAGAGAGCCCAAGCCACAGGCAACTTAAACGCAAGGGAGCTGGAAGGAGACGGTTCACATTACCCGTTCTGTGGGAACTGAGACTAAACCATGCTGGAGCCAAAAATGCTTTGTGTAGGAGACTAGACAGAAGGTAAGAAAGAGCCTCCCAGATGACAGGCCCCAGTCTTGGGCAAGGGAGGGCTGGATCTGGATCCTCATTCCCTAGACACCTACCATTAAAAACACCATTGAGTTTCACAGCTTCAGGAAAGAGCTCCCTCATAGCAATTGTCACCAGCCAGAAGATCAGCCCTTAGGACCTCTTGGACACAAAGCCTGAGAGAAGGCTGTGACTCTGGTAACTACTGGAGAGCAATTTCTCCATATGCCTGTTTTGGGATGCACTGGGACAGCTACATTTAAATAAAAACAAACCAATTAACAACATCCTGCTTCTGGGTGAAAAATAATACTTGAATTTGCATCTGGAAACATAAAAGAGAGTTCTGCCCCAAGCGGTGCCTGAGGAAAACTCCATGGTGTTGAGACTGTGGAGCAAAGACAAGGCCGTAGCAAGGTGAGGAATTAAAAACAGGGTAGAGACTCTAGGTGTCAGGGAGAGGTGGGCCAGGAGCAGAAGGTGAGAACAGGAATGGGCAGTGGCCTTCCTGACAAGGGACACCGTCCCGCAGCACCCAAAGACAAAAACCAAGCCTGGTGACAATAACAGAGCCACCCACCCGTCAGCGATTACCCCAAAGTCCACCCAGATAAAAGGCAGGCCTGGAGCCCAGTCAGCAAGGAAGGGTCCGGGGGGGGGTCGGTAGGGTACAAAGCACCCACACCACAGCTCAGGCGAGGGACTCTGCCTACACACAGTTCCCCTCCAACCAGCTGGAGGGTTCAGGGTGGAGACCCCAGTTAGGTCTCCCCCAGCTCAGCTGGTTTCATGGCCGTCTGACCCAAGGTGATGCACTGTGCCACGTCGGTGCAGACCTCGAACACCTGGCAGGGTGTGGGATGAGGATAAGAGAGGAAGATGGTGAAAGGATAACGAGAGAAATCAGAGCCTGTTGGAACACCCAGAGACCTTGGAGCATCCCTCTTAAATGGACGTGGTGATGGTCCTTTCTATCAAAAAACCCTCTACAGAAATCGAAGGACTTAAGAAAGGGTGGGAAGCTCTGCCGCAGAGGCTGAGGCCTTAGAGCAGCAGCCTGGATCAAGACCAGTCTGGACCCTCCCCATCCAGCAGCACTGGAGATCCTCCCAGGTGCTGCCCTGAAGGAAAAGAAGGGGAGAGAGCTATTAGTTACTCGTGTTTCTGAGTTGATGTTTTCCCTCCTCTTCCTCTCCTTCAAAGGAGAAAGAAATGAATTCATGTCCTTGCCGAGCCTTTTATTAGCTAGGCCTGGGTAGTACAGAGCCCAAACGCAGTACCAGCTCAGGAGAGCGGTCTGGGAGCAGGCTCTGTAATTACACCAGTATGTAAATGTTCAGACATTGTAACAGGCTGCCCAGGGAACTGGTGGAGTCACCATCCCTGGAGGTGTTCAAAAAGCACATAGACAAGGTACTCTGTAACATGGTCTAGTGGGCATGGATGATGG
>JAVJGH010000050.1:7523057-7533899 GCA_035590175.1 Aviceda leuphotes
TTTTTTTTTTTTTTTTTTTTTTTTTCCCCACACACACACACCCCCGCCCGGATATTTTTAGGGACAGAATAACTTCTTTAGCAGAGTGATTCTGCATGCGTAGTCATGCTATATGGTGTCTGTCTTCTTTCTGCTGAAGGATCCATACAAATAACAAATTATATAGACATCTTCAGTACAAAGTTTGCTCCACTGAAAGGAAAAATATAAAGCAGCTTTCTTGTGGGGAAGGGGCCTAAGTGAAGGCACTTTGATCTGCCTTTGTATAAAGAACATTAACTGTTGAATGGCCTTGGAGGTTTTTAGGTTCTTTTTCTATAGATGACCTTATAGACTGAGAATAAGTAATGTATTAAGAACTAGCACATTATAGTCTGCATGGACATGGATATGTCTTGCAGTTTCTGTAACTAAATGCTTTGAATTTGATGAATATGAACAATCTGACTGATATTAAGAACAGAGCTCTAAGGCTGTCAAGAAGGAGCAAATGCTGAAAGGGAGAAATATGTTACCTAGAGAATAGGATAAGATGAGCAAGTTATGGCTGAGCTTTTCTTGAAGAGAAACTGATTGTCTGAGATGGCACATAGCTAATAGTTTCTGAGAAAGTTTAAGAGGTTTACATTTAAAATATTTATATAGGAAAAGTCCTGACTATTCCAAATGGGAATAGGCAGTTCTGAGATCTGTAGGTGATGTATTATGTGTTAAAGAGCTTGCTAATCCCTGGTAATTTATTATGAATAATTAGTATTAGCCTAAAAGTTGATACAGATCTGCGTAATATTTCTCTGCCTTGGTGTAATGTTTGCTTGCCAATAGCTGTCATTTGCTGTTAACCAACCCTACATATAGCCTTTTAGCAGTGTCAATTTATTGCGTCCTCTGTGTATTTATAGTGTTGGTAGCGCTCTGTTAGAAATTTTGTTCATTGTACAACTTTGGTAGTGGAGCATAAAACAATCCCTTATGAGGAGTTTAATAATCTAATGAAGTTCATTGTGTTTAAATAAATTTCAATCTGCGGTTCTTTCTGTTACAGGGTCGGCTGTGTGGAGTTAGCACCTGCCTTTAATCTCAATGATTTTTGCAGCATTTTGTGAAGAAATTGAAATGGGAGTAGTAGATGTTAAAACTGAGAGGAAAAGGTTTGGATTTCAGGTGACCACCTGGATGGGTTTACCCCTTAGCTCTGTTTTAAGAGCAAAATGTGACATTATACTGAGTCTAAATGTTGAAGAGGCAAGACAGTAAGCATTACATACTAATTTAATACCTGAAGCAAGTCTTTATATAAAGAAGTTGCTTTGAGGTTAGTGGAAAACATTTTAACACTCAGCACACTTGATTTCTTTTTTAAACTGGGGGTAGCCTGGGAACCATTAAGTGCCAAATGCTTTAATCAAACCCATAAACAAAAGGGGATTCTATAGGAAATCCATTTACTCTCAGGAGGTTTCAACAAAACACATTTTCACTTATTCAAAGTGGGAGAATAAATCTGTAGTTCTTTTTAAAGAGACTTACTTCATGGCCCTAGGAGGCAGACACAGTACTGGATTTAAAACAAAAGCTGTAACAAAAGCATCTTCACCAGGCTTAGTAAATTGTGGTAATGTTTTATAGGTCTGTAATACATCTGCATGCGAGAGCTATTCAGTTACTGCCCAACCTAGCAACATAGATAGCCTATGAGGGGAAAAATATGTGCTGTAGGAATGCTGATTTTTGATTAAATAAAGTAACATTGAGTGAATAGGCTTCTCGAGTAAAAGAAAAAGCTGTGCTCTCATAGCTGTGTTAGTGAGATAGAAAATCACTTCTACAGCTGTAGAAAGCTTAAACAAACAACCTGGTGTTTTAACTGTATTTAATCACACTGTACTCTTTCTGAGTTGTCTTTCTCATCGCAGATCATCTTTATGTATCAACATACTGGTAATTAACCTTGCCCGACTTATTTAACAAAGACACAGTTGCTGCCGCAGTAGAGGCTCCTAGCTCAAATACAGGGCTGGTGTTACTGAAAAAATAAAGCGAAGGGAAGCTGGCTAACTGTGGAGGTTGGCTCCTGTACCACATAATAAACCTGGATGACAGCCAGCAGGGAATGTATCTATATGCATCCACCTGCTGTCTTATGTCTTGGATGTATGGACTTTTACATGGGGTTTGGTGGCAGAGATGACTACTGCATGTATTTCTACCAACCATCAGGGTGTCAAAAGCTAATCAACTGCTAGTTTATTTAGTGCAGAATATGGAAATATCTGCTTGTGTGTATTTTGTGAAAAGACCAGGTTACAGCATCCATCAGAACTCAGTTTTGGGGTGTTTAGTTAGTCAGGTAACTTATGGAGAAGCATGGCACTTGTTAGGCCCTTCACAAGCATCCCTCTTACTGTGGTGAGAGGAAGCAATCAAAATATTCCACAGAAACATATTTAATCAAATCCATACTGCTACAGTCATTTGACCAGTTACATGTGGATCTGTGATGCGGAAAGCTACAGCAGTACAAGCACGTCTTTCACGGGGTGATCAGTGTTCCTCCTCCTCAGTGATAGCGTTTGCTAGTAGAAATTAAAATGTTCTTGCCATTCTGACCTTACAGTCTAGGAATAAAACATACTATGAAGCAGTACCAAAAAAGAATATGGGAACTGTCTGGATTTCTTTCTTCTGTCCTCTATAGGTTAGATGAAAATGAAGACCTTCCATTGGTTTAAATTTCAGCTATTTTTATGAAAAATTATTTTGTAAAGATAATAATTTGGAGTTTTAGTGATTCATTTTAAAGTCAGTATTAGTTGCAGAAAAAACACTTTTTCTGATGGAAAACTTGGTTTTTTTTCAGACTGTTTAAAAGAGACAGTTTTGAATCAGTATTTTGCATAGTATATAAAAAATAGGAATGAACTGCAAAGTTAGTGTAATCTTTATATGTAAAAATTACCTTTACACATATGGTACATATGACCAAATAAAATTAGCAGTGAGAATTTCTGGTTGTTTTGGTGACTTGTGGGGTGTGTGTTTGTTTGTTTGTTTTTTGTTTGGTTTTGGTTTTGTTGTGGGTTTGTGTTGGTTTGGTTTTTCTCTTGGTTTGTTTTGGTTTTGGTGTGGGTTTTTTGGTTTGTGGTTTTTTTGGTTTTTTTTTTTTTTTCCTGTTTCCTGAAGCTATGGTTTCTAGATGTATGGAATCAACAATAGTCTTGCTGGGTTTGATGTGTTGCGACTTAAGGCTTTAAAGATGCATGTTGTGCACAGCAAACAGAACAGCAAGGACCTTGCTAAGAATGGCTCAAAATCAAACTTACAAAGGCTTCTGAGAATGGCATAGGAATTGTTATATTTATTGTAAGAACTACTTGAAGCTGGCAACATTGAGAGAAGATAGTATACAAAACTTCCATTGCTTTTAAAATGTGTTGCACTCTGAGTTCGTTTACAGTATGTACTCTGAACTAAGGGGACAGGGACAGAATGCATTTTAATGGATATTGCTTCATTGAAATTTGTGGTTTCTATTATTTGCTGATATTCTGGACTTTATATGTAAATGACTTTACAGTTTCATCTGCAAATAAAAATAGTATGGTTGCAAAAAAAATAAATCCCAAACAAATCCCTAGTATGATAGTATTTGGAAGATTTAGCAAGCTGTGTGATGTCATACTAGGATTGTAATTCAGCTAGGTCCACAGAAAACATTGTAGACATTTTTGGTATAATTATATTATTCACTTGAAGGTGTGTTTAGACTTTGTTTTTAGACAGATTCTGATAATGCAGCCCAGTGCAGTGACTTCAAGAATGAGAATAGGCACTGTATTTAGGGTCAGTTCTTGCCCGAAAACTGTTAATGTGGCTTCCTCACAGAAGTCACAATGTAGCACAAGGAACAGTCTTTCAATAAGAAATTCTTCTTAGTCCACAACCAGAAGCTAGGGAGGTTTGATGAGAATGGAAGTAAGAGAGTACAGAAATGGATTAATTGCTTGTGTCAGCACTGGGCTGGGGTGGGGAAGCTTCCACACTTGGCTTCAAATTAAAATCCAATTTCTTCAGAATAGTAGTAATGAATTAAGGAAGTAAATGGTTTAATTCTTTCTTAAGCAACAAAAACATTTTGGTGTTGACAGTGTCTTTGAGGCTTGAAAGGAAAAAGCATGACTTAGTTCCAGCAGTGATAAATAACAAGTCAGAACATAAGTTTCCTAATAATATCTAAGGAGTATTTTCATGTACACATTTGATTAAGAACTATTTCTAAGGGAGGTAGATTTCCTTTCCCCATCCTGTGTAATGATGCTATTTTTTTTTTTTTTTTTCATATGGAAACAGTAGATAAGCAGAGCCCAGATCCTCAGTATTACTTTGATTATCGCAGGTAAGCTTCTAAATGTGCTTAGGTTTTTGTGCTTGTCCACCTGCACAAAACAAAACTAATGCTTCTCTCCTTGAAAGAGTAGGTACAGGGGTAATATAGCAGGTAATTCCCAACCCCTAAGACTTTGCTACCCCTTTCTAAGGAAGTTCTGCATTTATCCCCACTGAAAATAACCCAAGTTGTCTATGTAACTTCATCATGCTGTCTTGAAAAACTCATAGACTGTAGTGAATTGAATCTTCTGTCTCTTCCTCACAGTAACTGAACGACAACTGCATTTACTTCTGGCTTTTGGGCTATTCAGCGGATGTCACTGAACCTTTGAAGTCATGAACCTTGTCTTGGTTGCGTACAAAGAACAGCTGGGGCTTGAGCTGTGAAACTTCAGGTATATACACACGCCAA
This sequence comes from Aviceda leuphotes, assembly GCA_035590175.1. NCBI lineage: Eukaryota > Metazoa > Chordata > Aves > Accipitriformes > Accipitridae > Aviceda > Aviceda leuphotes. The sequence goes on from JAVJGH010000050.1 coordinate 7,527,859, forward strand.
GAAAAGCAGGCTGTCGTTACTATGTGGGGAAGGGGTAGCTGGAGTCTCTTCAGTTTCACAAGCCAAATTCATGGTCAAATCATGTGAAATACAGCTAATTTGCACAGTGACAACTTCCTAAACATTTATCCCCTATTTCTCACCCCCACCCCCCAAATAAGGGAGGTTCTGATGGAGTGATTTGTAAATCTTGTGGGGAGAAGAGAACTTGGAAGACCAGATAGCTCAGAGCATTGAGAGTAGACCAAATGGTCTCCCAGTTAGATTCAAATCTGCTGTTGCATTTTTAAGTCTATATGCCAACCATGCAAGATGGAGGACATGTGTAACAAACGTTCATCTATTTTTGTCTATACATTTGTTCCTATATTAAATTTTGGATACCTTGCTGATTTGGGCTAGTTGAGGTGCTTAGACCATCTTAAAAATTGATATATACTATTGCTTTCTATAATACTTTTCCTGCCATAGAAAACATCTTGGGCTTTCTATGCTGTTGTCTATACCAATTGATTTTACTTAGCCTAATTAAAAGTTGATGACTGCTGCTTTGAAGAAAATAAAATCACAGGTGAATTGGTTGTAAACTATCTGAGGTAAGAGGATATGGCAATAACTGCAGAAATTTAGTTTTCTTCAAACTCAGTGAGACTATGCAGAACATAAAGGAAGTATCTGTACAGCATTGGGGCTCTACTGGAGTAGATGCTCAAGACTAGTGGGAAGACTGCTCAAAACAACACTCTGGGAAGCTAACTTGGCTCCACCAGAATATATTCTGTCCTGAATGATGCTGGTAAGAATAAGCCTGAACTAAGTTTACCACCAGAGTTACAAAACCTTCCAGCAGATCGGAAGAGATCATAATTGTCCTGCAACGTAATGTGCAGAGAGTTAGCAAAGATCCCAATTTTGCTGCTGTGAATAAAATTCCAGGCACAGTGGTGAGATGTTCAGTTCAGGCTTTTAAGTACTGCTGCAAAGTGTTCATACATGATCAACCAGGATATAGCTTTAGTAAAATGTGATGTGACTAGGGCAGTTGAATTTGCAGTCCTCCCTTGTCTACCTTGAAATGTAGATACAATAGCAATTTTTTTTTTTTTTTTAACATTTACCTGACTCCATTTGCCAAGGAAGTTCCATTCTTATAATGGTGAACACACTTTTTATTTTGTTCTTCCAGAAGATAATTATTGGTTTGGCTCTACTGACATTCACATGTAGACCTTTGTTTTTATAGGCAGTCCCTCTGAACTTGGTGATAAACAGTGGAGAATGTGTATCAGATACCAACCATACGTTAGTCTTCGTGATGTGCTAGCAACTTCCACTGCCTCAAAGCAATTTTCCCCTTGCAATGTTTTAAAATATAACTTGATTTTAAATGCACTTTTTTCTTAGACAGATATTGTTTCATTCTTAATACAGTAGGTGATGAATTAAAAGTCTTTTAGAGCTTCTTGCTGTAGAAAAATAAAGAAGAAATCTATAACAAAATGTAAGATCAGTGTTTTGAGTGACAGTTTTATTAATAAGATGATATGAGAGCAATCTTGGCATTCAGAGCAATAGACTGCTAGGGCTTCTGCTCCCTGTGGTCAAGAAAGATGTATAAATCTTAAAAATTAAATTCTTTACATTCTTGGGACTAAGTTGAAAACAGCAGTTTGTATTCAGGGCTGTTTTGGCTTTTACTGATTAAACAAGTGTTGCATACAGTATCATGTGAATGCATAAACCAGTAAGCTTTTCTCAGTCTTATATAAGCTACTGCCACCAGTTTCCCATAATGGCTTTATCAATATGACTCGCTAACAACAATCAGATCAGCTGTGTGCAGCAATAAATAAGTATTTCATAACCACCCACAAAAATAGATACTGTAAGCTCTTTGAACACGATGAATGTGGGCATTCTGCATCTTTGTACAGTTGTCCTCTCTGATAAGTGCAATAGAAAATATACCTATAAATGCTAGTGGTAATACAAATAAATGTAGTCAGTTCTAATAGACTGTTTCAGAATAATTTCAGATGTGCTCTATACTCAGTTGTGAGTTCAGCTGACGTAAAATGTCACACTTCTGTCACTTTCTGTCATTTTTCTTTTGAAACAGCAGAAGATTTGAGTCAGGTTCTTAGCTAGTTCGAATATTTTAACCATATTTTATATGGAGAAATATCCATGTAACAACATTGCAACTCAGTTCCTGGAAAACACTACAACAAATAGTTTCCAAGGATAAACTATTGACCCTTGATTAGATGCAATATGATTGAATGTTTAACATGTCCAAGAACTAAAATTGTGATGTTCTTAATCACAAAACACTTAATTCAAAACACTTCTACATCCAAAGGGCATTTTTTGAAAAGATACTTCAGCAAAGATTTGGCTAATAATTATCAATTGTGTGGCAGTGGCTTTCAAAGACTACAGTCAATAGAGACAAAAAAAACCCAAACCCCAGCAAATCATAGGTAAGATATTTAATTTCTATGGATTTCATATCCTGTTTGGTATCACACCTATCACATTAAACCTATACAATAAGATAAGTATCACACCTACGTTAAAGCAGTTTATATAAAATCCTAGCATTATAGTTACTTCTTAGTTAAGCTAAGAAATCTGTTTTATTTATTTATTTTTAAAAGGGTTTATTCTGGGGAAGACTTCTCCCCCTTCTCCCTGTGCTTACTTCAGAGGAGAGAGGATCAGCTTCTGTGTATAACTGTTAGCTCTGTTAAATACAGCTTTGCAAAACTTTGGGAATGAAGCTGAAAATGTATGGCTCTTAAGAACTGCTATTGTGATCAGTGCTTGCACAGCCGGGAAGAAGAGATTTCTTGTCTCAATCTGCACACTTTCATTATAAATGGTCTGAACGGATAATCAAGAGCAGTCTATGCTTTGGTTCAAGAATAGGGAAGTTTAAAAATACTGGGAGGAATATAATGAATTCTTTCTCCTACATCTTTGATAGCTTCATTTCAGCTAACAAGGGGGCTATGAGCTATCCTTTCCTTTCATAAAGTAAGTGGGTAATTAAACTCCATCTGATTAATTCAGATGCACAGCATGGATTCCAGTATAGACTTTTCTGAACAATTTCAAATCAGAACAAAACCCACCGGTTTATTTTTTTCACTGTAACTTTTCAAGAGTAGAGTGTGAAAATCACAGTAAAAATCAGCTGTGCATTGCACACCCTATGCAATTTCTTGGCGTGAACAGGGTTGTGATACCTATCACCTTATTTTGCTCAATGTTTCTTCAGTGTTGAACCACATTATTGTAAACTGAAATGCTTCATCAGTAATTTTGTATTATTTTATAAAAGGGGTGTGATCGGAAACAACTGGTATTATTTGAAAGTTGATTTTATTGTTTCACAAATAAGAAGAGCACCCAGTGCCTAAAAACAGAACTGAGCAAGAGCTATGTATCATGGTCATCACAGCATCACTAGAAGATGGCTAGTACTGGTTTCAAATGCCCCAACAGTAGCATTACTACTGGATTTCTTTGGTGCACGAGAGAAAGTCTTGATCAACCAGAACTCTGCAGCAGGACTGTGCTCTGTGTATGACCACTCTGGTGGTAGAGTGGCTAATGCCATCACAGCCCATCGGTAGGTAGAATAAACACTGTGAGTAACGAGCAGAAATAACCCATAGAAGAAGGAAAATGTGATAACTTTCCCAACCAGGAGGATGGAAGTTTATGATATAGTAAGGTATGACTTCGTTTCTTTTGGGTAGACACCACCTTGGGATAATAGCATTATTCTTGACTTAAAAAAAACAACTGACCAACCAAACCTGTATCTTTGCCTCAAGTGAATTTCCTACTCAAAGTTTTAGAGCATGCAACTGTTGCTATGATTACTATTTCTTTCCTTGCTGTCATGGTTTAAGATGAGACACTGTCCTCCCCTCAGTTAATTATTGAGGTAATTATTGCTTAGATGAATAGTCCATTACTTAAGCAAATAAATTTGAATTGGGAACCTGTAGACTTCTGACCTTGTGCGTTGCCTCATTGCGCAAGTATTGTACATGCATTGATCTTTTGAAAACTAAAGACAGCTATGTGGTATGTTTCTTGTGGGCTGTTTGAGCACAGTTCACTGGCCCTGAGTTCATATTTGTTAAAACTTCTGAACATGTTTACAATATTAGATGCCTGTAGTTCTATGTAAGCTTGCACACTTTTAATACCTAGTTGGAATTAGGTAAGACTCAAGTCTTGCTTAAAAAGCTTGTTTGATTATTTTTTGCAAATAGTCTTAAGTGTGTATTTATTCTTAAAGCCTGCTCTTTAGACAAAGATTCCTCACAGCTTAGTCATCAAAAGACTACAGAGGAGAAAGTGCTTGACTTTGTGGTCAAAGTGTTGGACTGAGTCTCAGGAGACCTGGAGTCTTGGCTGGGCCACAGACTTCCTGTATGGCCCTTGTATCTTGGTTCCTTCTTCTGTAAAATAGAGGTAAGAATATTACCCTGTCACAAGATTGGAGGGAAATATTTTTGATGGTAAGAAAATAGTGGTTTTAATAGTAAGGGAAAAGCATTCTATGGTAAGTAACTGAACATGGAATTGAACACAACTGAAGCTTGAAATCAGTAATTTAATGCATTTGTTAAAATACATGACAGAGTTCTACTTGGCCTGTTGCTGTGGCATGTAAAAATAAAGGCTATGACCATCATTTGAGTTTTGTATTAATTGTGTGGCTTAAAAAGAGTTAAAAAGACAACTGTTTTGCATCCCTAGTTGATGCTATTAATAAGTTTGCAACAGAACTGCAACTTTTTGCGCTTTTAATCATAGCTAGGTACTTGCTCCTGAAAATTTGCTACCTTGCAACCCTGTTCTTTTCTTTCTGTTCCTGGCTGATACTCCTGAAACAGAGCTAAAAATAAATCTATTTTTCTTCTTTTTTTCATTTTTCCTTCTGTTCTAACAGGCATCCTTTCACTTTCAAAGCTCAGCACCTTGGACTAACCCTCGTTGCACTTCATACTTCATCGTTGTACTTGTAGAAATATAAGTGGTCTTAAGCAATGTGAAATCACTGCTACAGTATCTGGAACATGACAGCAATTTGGAGAGAATTTCAGAGTATCAGGGAAATAAAGACACAGGTACCTCACGAACAAGGAATGGGTCTATTCTGGTTCAGATCTGTTTTGGGGGCATTTCATTCAAGATGGACAATGTGATAATGTAGTAATTGTATTATGATGAGTAGAACTGGTGGTGGTGGTGGTAGCTTATTTTCTTCTTAGAGGTCAAATAAAGTCAGAACTCAATGGTATTTTTATGTGATGGTCTAGAATTATTTTAAAATTGGAGGAAAAGCAGTGGACTGCTATACCAGTGTAAATCCAGAGATTCCAGATGTGAATTGGCATAACAAGGTAGATTTGAGAGACAGTCACTGAAAGCATAGTGAATCTGAAGTTTAGAGAGGAAGAGTGAGCTTTCTGGGATGGCTCAGGCCCTTGTTGAGAGTCCAAGGGTGCAGATATGCTGCAGTCAGGAAACTAACATTAGCTCAGACAGGATGGATGAGTCAGGGATATTGAAAGGTGATGAAAAACATATTTGGGCATCTGCCACTTGCCAATTGCTGGGTACTAGTTGTCGTTCATGCTGTTGATCGGAACATACTGGAAAAGAAACAAAAATAACTTAAATTGGGTTAACAGCTAACATCTGTCATGTCACTTAGTGAAAGAGAGAACTGTTTAGCTGTGAGATGTGACCGGAAGGGTTGGTAAGGGAAAAGCTCATAGTAGTGTTTCCCTTTTCCACCACCCCAAGTCCCCCTGAATCTGTTCATCTCACCTGATAAGGTTTACCAGCCTGAAATACTGAGTATAACCCGACAAGCAAAGCATGTGCTGTCCAAAAGCTGCAGCCTATGCTTTGCTATTTTCTTTTATAATGTATTGCCTTCTGAATTAACATCCAGAATCTGTAGGTTTTCAAAGCAGACATCTTAAGGTGGCCCACATGGATGGTTTCAT
>JAVJGH010000050.1:7546213-7556473 GCA_035590175.1 Aviceda leuphotes
AGGGTGTAGCAGATCTCCAATCAGATCGGAGGCCAAAGGAGAAGGAGGAGGAGTTCGTCCCAAGTGCAGAGCGGCCTGTCAGCAGGTACGATTTCTTTTTTTTCATGTTAACTTGGTCCTATGTATTTTTTCTTAGCTTTGGAGACTACATTAAGTGGAAACAGAACTTCAGAAGTGGGATAAGCCTACTTATAAGAATATTGTACTTACATTTTAAGGTGTGGCTACTTATCTTCCAGGAATGACAGAAGCCATATTAAACACAAAATAGGCTTTCCAGATATTTTTTCATTATGTGATGAGTCTTCTAGGAAATTGGGTCGGTAATAATTATAGCAGCATGGTTAAATTTGACTTTCTTGTTTTCTTTTTTTATTGCATACTATTGAAATAGAAAAGAGGAATAATTTTGTTTGAAAAACCAACTACAGGCTCTCTCTAATGTGTCATGATTTTTTCAAATTTAAAACATATTATAATAAGTTGTGGCTCATTTCCAATGTGATTCAAAAGAGAAGTCCTTGTTGAGAAATGAGTTGGTAGAAGAAGGATCAGAAATGGCATAAGCTTATTTACTATACCTACAGTCATAAAACACATGATAAAAAAGTTTCCCTGGGAAGAACACTTAGGTTCTTCTCTAGGCAAGTTCTGCTCTGTTCCCAATTGTTATCTATAAATTTGTGCCATATCTCCTGTGTGCCCATTTTTCAACATAGTCATGCCACTGATGCTAATATGATCTTGAGGATCAATGAGCAACTGTATAATGCGGCTCTGTGGATAAGCTCTAGATAACAATCCCACCAACAGTGACTTGCCAAATGTATTTAAGCCTGAGAATTAGCTATGTGATGCAGTGCTCACTGTAAGGACAGCTATCAACTGAACAGAGGATCTGATTTCCTCATTCTTCCTTTTCAGATGGTACAAGTCTTCCTTTCAAAAATTAGTGAGTTTACTCAGCATATACCTTGTTCTCATCTCTACAGTTAGTACAGTAAAAAATGCTGGCACACCATTGAATATTTTGTGCCACAAGTAAATACTCATATTATCACACTTCTCAGGTAGTCCATGGCTGAAAGAAACTGTAAGTGAAGAGCAGCAGCAAAGGTAAGACAGAAGTGAGGTTAACAAATCTGGGGGGAAAAAAACCCAACACTGAAGAAGAAGAAATGTTCATTGAAAAACTTAAAGAACAAGTCTTGGCAACAGCCTGTATACCAATTCATAATAAAGCTGTTAAAATTCAGAAGGCTGATGTCCCGGTACTGCATCTAGACCCTTATTTCCTGCCCTGCTCCCACCCAACCCCCAGGAAGAGTTAGAAATATTTGCTATTTATTACTGTTTGAATGGTCAACAGGTTTTTGTAGGTTTATATGGCACTGTTCACATCCAGATAATTTCTGCAGACAATAGGTTATCCCTTGTTCTTCTGGTCAGAGATTAAAAAGAAAAAAAAGTTGAAAGAACATAAAGTTGAAATAGTATATAACTGCCTTAACCTACTACTGCTCAAGCACAAGCAACCTGAGCAAAGATTGCCTCAAAAATGATGCTTCATTTTTGTAAATGGACTAGTTCAGCTTCTACTGCACAACAATCACAGAGGTTACTGTTCTTGTGTGGCCTGTTACTGAGTCTGGATTTCACAAGGAAGCTAGTAACAAGTCTCCTAAGTATTGGATACGATCTATGTAGGGTTTTCTCCATCAATATCTTTTAGCACTAGAACACCCTGAACCATAAGCTACAAGTGCACTTGAGTCCTGATGTTATAATGCACAGAAAGCAGGACCCCTCTCTCTAAAACAGATTCTCTAGGAATGGAAAAAAGGGAGAAAGCCAGCAACGTTTCTTTATGGAAAGCACTCACATATGAGAAGACTAGCCGAACAGGGAAAAGATTCCTTTCCAGCTCCTGTTGTTGATTTGAACTTGCTATCATTACTTTGCTTTGCCTGGGAAAGGGTGATTTATTTTTGCCTTTTTAATACAACTGTTTTCCTTATTCTGCTTTTCCAAATATGAAAAGGAACAAACAGACCCTTTATCCTGCTACCTTTGTGACACAGCATTTGAACCTAGCAATCTGGAATTCAGAAGCGTGATTTGTAGAGAATGTGAGGAAGGAAAAGAGAGCACTACATGCTGCCAGCCCCCAGGAAGGGATTGCAGGGCTGCCAGAATTTAGGCTAACTGAAACCATGCTCAGGCAACAAGGTATCTCAAGAGAAAGCCACTAGTGCTTTTGTAGAAAGCACTAATAGTTGCAAGTTTTAAAGTAAACAACCCATTAATACTCTGATACTACTATAATGCATTTGCAGCAACTTTTCTAAACAGCTTAACATTATTCTATTCTTCCCCATATAAATATGCATTACTGTTCCTAATGGAACTCCATGCTTGTTCTCATCCCTTTTTCATGAGCCAGGTTTCACTAGATTGACTAGTTTACATTTTACAGTTACATTTAAATTGCCCCCTTTTTTTAATTATTTGCAGCTTGTCAGCTCAACAAACTGAGAGGAAACCATTTTTGATTCAGATCCACACTATCTATATTTAGATTCCTTTGGGATTACTAGTTAAAAAAAAGAAAAACTAAACCACCCAAAACAAAAAAACAACTCCCCTAAAAACTATCCTCTGAAAAGCTGCTGCAAAGAATGCTCTTTGTGCAAAGAAACAAACTTGTTTACTGCAAACAGGTTGCCTGCAAATAATTTATTTCACTTGAACAGAGAAACAAACAAAAAAGAATCAATGGCCTTCCATGTTATTGATTGAACAGTTACTTGCCATTGTGAAATCAATACTGATCTTTAGTGCCCTATGTCACCTGGTTTAGACTTGTTCCTGTTTTAGAAGACTAGTTTTCCTACTTCTTGGTCAAATTCATACTCCTAAGCAGCATTTCTAGGTGGTTCAGACACAGCATACCCACATTTTTTCTTAGCTTGCCTTATCTAAATGCAGATAGGAGCTTCAGCTCTTATTCCTAGTTTGATCACAAAGTGCCCCATTGTTTATTTGACTTTTTCAATGTAAAAAAAATTAAGTAGTTCTGGGCCTTTTAAATCCACCCATTTTATTCTTTCCTTACATATGCTGCTTTCCATTCTTTTCTCTCACAGGTTCCTGAAGTGGGATACAAGCTGGTAGTTCTGGCCCTGACACACTGGTTTGAACAGTGTTCCATTTTCAACTCTTTACATCATATTTTAATAGTTCTAGTAGGCAGAACTGTTTACTTTGCTATCTGTATTATTTCTCTCTCTTGTTCCAGTACCACCTGTTCTAATTCACCAGGAGCTTGCAGTGCACTGCCCAAGTGTTCCTGTCCAGCACAGGCTGCAGGACTACACTCACAGCTTTCTGGGAGCTCCTCTTCAATCACTCAGTCTCCTCTCTTCTGGTGGGTTTTGGCCAACGACTTCCATTGCTGTCTTGTGATTTCTCACACCTCTGCTTCTTTTGACAGCTCCTTTTTCAGAACGCTCTAAACTAGTGAATACTTCCCCAGCCACATCACCCCATTTCATGAGGGGGGGGATAAGTGCTAGTCAAGTGCAGCCAAGCTACAGCTTCAGTCCTGGATTTAGGGTATCTATATATTCTTACGGGAGAGAAATGTCTCACACAGCAGTTGGGCTACATAAACATCATTTTACTGCAAATCAGTATGAATGGTATGCATATTTTTATTAGAAAGCTACAGCTTTCTGAAAATGTAAATGAACCAGAAGTTCAGAGCTCCATTTTTTTGTTTGTTTGTTTTGTGTTTATTGATAGGCTACTAATTATCTCCCACATTTCACAGTGGTCATTGTGATTCTTTTTTCGCAAGCACTAACAAAAGGTATGGTTGTCTTTACAAGGAGCACTTCCATAGATGATACTTGTAAAACTGAAAAAACAAACCAATCTTGGTGAATAAATGATATATGCTGTTTCTGACACCTTAAACAGAGAAGGTAAAGGCCCAAGCCCCCTTTTCATAACTCTTTCTGCCCCAGCTCTCCCATCTTTTTCATTCTTGCTCCTTATGCTACTTTACAGAGTGCCTCTACAGGACAACACATCTAGTTGTGTGGGAATGGATTTCAGCCTTATCTCACCTGGGTGAGATAACTATCCCTAAACAATTCTCAAGTTCACACAAAATCATGAGCATTACACTGTGTGGACTCAAGAGGTCCAGTATTAACATACCAATAAGAAAACCTGTTTTCCCACCATGTTTTAAAATTTAATACCAATTTAAAATTAAAGAAACACCTCTTGCTCTAGGTAAGAAAAGCACCTTTTTCTTTCTTTTCAATAAACCCCAGAAACCTATATGTAAAATATTACATATTTCCAAAGCTCCAGATTAGATATTACTTGTGCCCTGTAATCCTGAATTTTCAGGGACTAAACATTTGAGGTTCAGTAGAGAACAGGATTTAAAAAGCCATGCTCCACACTGCAGCACATGTGTTTTCCATGTTCTGCTGCCTAATAAATTCTTCATCCCTGATTCAGATCATGCTCATCCAAGACAGAAAGCTGGTTAAAATGGGAACTTCAAAAATCATCAGGTTAAGGAGATAAAATACCCAACATGGCCAAGAGTTAAATTCTTACTTTCAGAAGATAATGCACTTAACAATCTTCTTTCCCCATTAAGAATAATTTTTTTCTGTTTTGTTTCCTCTCCAGCTCCAGTGAAAAAAAAGAATCAAGGTCAGCTCAGTCTTTTATAAGGAAAACCTCAGTGAGGAAAATTGGCAGTACTCTAACCGCACCACTGAAGCCACTAGTCTGATGTCCTGGACACTGAAATTAATGAGGAAGATCTATTTTCTCCTTCTGTAAGGTGGCCTTCACTGTGGGACCTTAGAAATCTACAAAGATAGACAGCACCTGAGACAAAGCTTTGAAGACATAATTTCCTCATGTACCAGGAATGATAGATATTACGATTTTGGGGGGATCAATCCTTAGTTATTGCATTCTGATGCTTTGTCTAAACCAGGATATTTAATTTCTTAAAAGATTATTTACACTATTATTAAATGTGTTCAATTTTACAGAGAATTGCAATAGTAGGAACTTGAGTATATATAAAAATACCTAAAGAGAAAAAAAAAAAACCACAAACCATAAGGGGTTTTTAACAAGAAAAGAAAAAAGCAAAACTGGCTTAGGTGTTTAACGTGAGCATGAAATGGAATTTAGGTGTTTGAATCCAAACCTGACATTTTTCAAAACTCTGTATTACTCTGCTTTATCCTTGAACCCCAAATGCCTTAGTACTTAGCCCTCCCCCTTCAAAGTTTTCCTCTGAATCTTGGCTTTTGAATGTTTCCAGATGCATCTTATTTTTCCTAAGGGCTGAATTTTCCAAGGATAGGGGAAAAGAAGAAGAAGAAAAAGAACAAATTAGATGATAGCATATAGACATTAAGTCCAAGACAGTAAAAGCAGTAGTGATGTAAAAACCAGTAACTATGTTTAAGCAACTAGGAATCAACACACACCTTTATTTTTTTACTAGCAAAGCTAAAATGATGACTAAAAATATACCATAACTGAGTGTAGCCTAAAGCATTGGTATACTGACTGAGCTGCAAACCCTCCTGATTATTCCACATATGCGGTGGCTTGGGATGCACAAACAACTCTTTCCTGAATCCAAGACCCTGAAAGTTTGATTTGGTGTCTGTGGTCAGACCACAGATAGTGTTGTGCAAAAATGAGGATAGGGGGAGGATGTTCTGTTTCTGCTGTAGAGATGAGGTGTCTTTGTGACAGTGAGCATTAGATGCATACAGCCTGAGGAACAGTAAGCAATGGAAATGGAGTGATAAATTGTCATCTAGGAATGGTAACGGTGTGAGCACTAGTTTTCAGTTCCTGCTCCCAACACTAAACATATTACTTTAGCTACTATTTAATTTGAAATACTGACATAGTTGGGGTATTCTCCATCCCAGACAAATGACAAACAATAAGCTAATAAATCATCACATACCTTCTGACGCTTGCCCTTGGGTTTACTGAACAATGCATTTTTTTTCCACCCTGCAGGCCGGTGCAGCTTTCAAAAAAAAAAAAAAATAAAAGGGGGGTGGGGGTGGGGCAGGGCAGTGCCCACTTTCCAAGATAGCCTGAATCCTTCTGGTTCAGTCATTCTTCAAACTTAGGAAGAAATTTCCCCACCTGCCAGACAGGCAGCCCAGTCAAGGCAGCTTTTACATACAAAACAGATTTCCATTCTTTCCATAATCTACAAAGAGAGGGTTCTAGGCTGTGGATTCTGAGTGAAAAAAAAAAATAAAAAAAATGCCTAAACCTAAAAGTAATGGAAGGATTAGATGGGGGGGGGGGGAGTGATCCCAGCTGCATTTAGGGGCCTATTTTGAAACCAAAATGTTTGGATTCCGTTTTGGTCACCAAACCCTCCCGTGTACTCCCCCCACAGCATACATGGGTTGGAAAGTAGGCTTTGAAGTCTAGGGATAGTTATCAAAATTTCTATCTAATCTAAATCAATAGCGAAGTTTTCATGGATTAATAGTTACCACTTATTTTCTTGGCACATGATGTGCAGTCCTAGGTATTCTTGAAGAATCCTTTTTCTGTATTTACAAATGTTAGTTCCCTTGTTCCTGTGCTATAAAAGAAAGTTTAAGAATGAAGTCTCAGGTATAGGGATGCTGGCTGTGGGCAGTCCTTAAGCCTCTCCAAAAAATACAGAATCTTGAAATTTCTAGGTACATTAAAACTAGTCAAAACAATTTACTATGGTAAAGAGAGGGAGAAACACAGAAATCTTTAATATAATGTGAAATTAGGATGTCTTTTTATCTAGCTCCACATTACAATAGTTTTTTGCAGTCTGAACTTTTGATTTACATACACAACTGTGCTATTATTCTAGAAAAGAGAATCTCTTTTAACTGATAACAGCAGTTCTAAAATAGCCAATTTAAAGAAAAATAAATGAGCTTACTAATTAGAAGGGAGAAGAGGTTACATTTTGGCACCATTGTCACTGAAAATCCTGGCACAGAGAAAGTGCATAAACAAGTACATCTTGGCAAAAGTATGAATAAAAAATTTGCTAGCACACAGCTTTTGTTTGTCTGTTTACTGTCAGTATAGGTCTAGTGAGCACAAATGAGAAGCCAGAACTACATCTACTTGTCTGCCAATATAGAATGGAAGTCCTTGTACATTGCAAGTTCTTCCATGGGCACATACTACTATTGTCTGGCTCTCAAAACAGAAAGGAAAAAAAAAAGTGACAAAGGCACACACATTTAAAAGCAGAGACCATGTTTGAAATAAGGAAAAGTAGTGCTCAAATACTATCACTCTCTTGGCTCAAATAGTCAATAGTTGAGTTCTTCACCTTTAGCAGTAGTTAATAAGCAAGTTTATGTGTAAATCTAATTAGAATATATCCCTTTTTATTTCCCACTTTCTCAGGAACAGATGCAACAGCAGTCAGTTTCTTTAATCACAAATCAAAGTATCTTTATAGCTAATACTCTGGACTTAAAAACTCGCTTTCTTGGCATCTTCCTAATAGGGAACTAAACACTTCTCTGACTCTCTCCTGCCTTTTCTGCATGCTCAGCTGCAGGATCTCAGCCCCTCTTTCTCCACTGTCAGTATGCAATTGCTGCTTCATTTTGGCAGACAGGCAACCAGCAAGTACGTATATCAACTTGATAATATATTATCATTAACCTATATAACTTAGCAGACATAAGAGAACTATTGTAAACATTAGACATTTACCTAATGACAGGTAGATATAAGGACCTAGTTTATAAACCAAAATTATAATATACTTTATTATGAATTATCTGCTAGTACTATAACCGGGTATGTTTTTTCTAGCATATTACCATTCTGCTAGTATGCTCAGACAGGGCACATACTGTACAGGTTTCACTTGGTAATGAATAACTACCTGCAACTGCACCCTGTCAGATGAGATCAAGACTTACTTGCAGAAATGGAGCTTCATCATTTCCACTGGTAATTTATAATCAAAGCTGGTTGACTGGAGACATTGGTCCCAGCTGAAAGGCAGCAAGTGGCAGCAACCAAAGCTTGTCAGGTGTGGCTGTTGACAGTTAAGCACATTGCACTGTACTGAAGCTTAGAAAATAAATAACTTGCCTAAGACATTAGTGCCTATTGAGGTGCGATAGTTGGTAGTTCTGCTATCTTCTAATGGAAATCGGTATTATTTCATCTCCTCCATTATGTTGTGCTTCACCAGCAGTTCCCAGCATATACGAAGACCCAGGTTCTAGCACAGTGCAGTATGGCACTGGAGAACTACTATTGTGGACAGTAGGAGAGGCAGGCCACAGAACTGGTTTCACATAAGGAACAAAAGAAAAACTTACTTACACATAATCTTTAACTCTTCCTCTGTACAATTTACTTCAGAACGGAGAGCAGAGATTAAGGTGCAAGGCTGGAAGTAGAAGCAAGTGCTTTTGAGACCCAAATTACTCTGTGTTTGGATGAAGGAGTTGGCAAGCCACTCTACATACCTTAGCAGGATGGGAACCACAATTAATTTTCTGGAGTTTCTTGAAAGGCACAGACTCTTCAGTAGAGCCACAAAACACTGATCTGTAAGTGGAAGAAGGACTGAGCTCAGCAAGTTGGAAAGCACAGAATTTTCAGGTTTTTTTGTTTGGTTCCCCCCCAATAGATATATCTGCAAGGCAGAATTAATTCTAAACTAGCATAGTTGTTTTCCCCCTCCTCAAAGCACCATGTCAGTTGTCTAAGTTCCAAAAATCCTTATTTCAGGGAAAATAGAAGTTGTTTCCATTTGCCTAAGTATATTTATCACTAAGAAGTTTTGTTGTACTTTTTCATGGGTTTAAATAATAGAACCCAGCATACTTGCTAAAACAGAACAGGATGGGGTGTGGTTAAATGGCACAAGCAGGCACACACAAGCATCCCCACACAGTTCTACAATATGTATCGGATTCTGCTATATGCGTCTCCGCTGTTCTAACACAGATATTATCTTGTGACCAAACGTACAACTGTTTGTGCAGCAACAATATACACAGGTTATTTTTAGTTCAAACATGTGGCACTACTCATTGTTCAGCTGCTTTCATGCATTAATGCATTGTGATACAAAACCCTAACTGCAAGAACTCAAATTAATTGCAAGCAATGAGACATTTTGGACTGAAACCCCCTTTTGGCTACATTGAAATCGAGTTGTTGACTTTTCAAGCTAAAAGAAAGAGATATAAATCATGGAAAATATTTCATTCTTAACCCTTCAAAGTACCCAATATTCCTGAACTAATGCAAAATGCAGTTATGTGTTGGCTTAGAAATTACAACTTCTCTGCCAAAGGTTAATTTAGACTATTCATCCAAGATTAGTTGCAAGTTTTTAAAACTGTAAATAAATTCTTGTTCCTAAACAGCACAGGTTTTCAAAGCAGGGAGTGTAACCCACAGCCTATAAAAGGAAAAGATTTAAAGCAGAAATGGGACATTTGACTTCTGCATATTTGGAACGTTTAATCACCCCCTTGGTTATATGGAATAAGTTAGACTGGCAGCTTTTTCTTCAGCTCCTTAGTGAAAGTACATTTCTTTAATAGAGCCTTAATGCTCTGCAGGATGATTTAGAATCTAGTCCTACATCTTTTACAGACAACTGTAGAACTCCTCTTTGATCAGGAGGGAAGAAGCTCAAAGTTTGTAAGTGCCTGAAGGTATGACCGTAACTTTTTCTCCTGTTTGAACAATGGCATGCATCTTTTCACTTTCATATTACAAGATATTAATATATGCATAAACCCATAAATATTAGAATTAGTAGGAGGATTTTAATCTCATTCTATTAGAGAGTGCTATGCAAAACTTAAGCTGCTTTTATCTATAAGCACAGGGAAAGAAAGTCTAAGGTATAAAATGACCTTCTCAGTACTTATACTGCTATAAAGAAATGCAGCTGGGGATGCAAAGTAATTTTTTTGAGACCTATGTCTCAGAGAGACAAGCTTTGGCAGATTTAGCTGTGACACTTCAAAACACTGATGCTATTGATTCACCTCATACTGCCCCTTTGCTGCAGACAATTGCCCACATAAAATGAACATCCTAGGTCTGCCTTATGTGGTATAATCTTAGCACACATTTACATTCATTGTCAGTTTAACTCAACTATTCATGCTGCCAATTACCAGATTAAAATAA
>JAVJGH010000050.1:7577966-7594274 GCA_035590175.1 Aviceda leuphotes
GTCACCATCCCTGGAGGTGTTCAAAAAGCGCATAGACGAGGTACTCTGTGCCATGGTCTAGTGGGCAGGGATGACGGATGTAAGCCCTTTCAACCACACACACTGAACATAATATACACCATTCTCTTCCTGAAGAGAAATTTGGGGAGCAAGAGGGAAGAGAAAGGAAAGTATTATGCGAGAGAGTAATGACCTTGGTTAACCTAATACTAGCAGATGCTCAGATAGCATGGCAGAGACAATAATGGTGCAAAGCACACAGAACTATAGGGGCACAACTTTCTGTCTGAAATGTGGGTTTAAAAAAGGACTAATTTTCTAGTGTAAAAACAGCTCAGATGACACTCAGTTCTTTGAGACGCCTGACTCCATATTCTTCATGGAAACATCTTCACAAGAAAACTTACTGGCAGTAGATACGATAGCCTTTAAAACAGCTATTGGTTTGAAAAGAGACAAGTTTTCAAATTCTGACACTACTAGAAATGCAACCATAGCGGAATAACAAAAAATTAAGTGTTCCTGTGTCTGATGCAGTGAAAACAAAGTTTGTATTTCACTTATCTGATAATCACAAATTGTCCAACTGCTTCAGAAAAATCTTTAAATCAATCCAGTTGTAAGCATGACATTCATAACAGAATTCCCACACACAGTCAAGAAAAAAAAGATTCCCAAGTTATGTGTAAGCCAGGCTGAGACTGATCAGAAGCATAGAAAACAAGAACTGTAAAGGATTTCTTCACTGTTTGTGCTGCCAGCTTTTGCAACCTATCCTGTTAATGAACATTCTTCATATGGGAATTCTAAATATGAGAAGTATTCCAGCTCTAAGATGGCAGGAGGAGCACCAGACTTCACAGAGGGGACAAATATGTCCACCCACCTCCACCTCCTCCCCCCCAAAATCCTGCATCATATAAACACACCATTAAACTTGCTCCCAACTTAGCAGGAAATCCAAATATATGTGCTCCCTGAAAGGCTCTGGGCATTCTGTAAGTGAAGGTGTAGCAGACTGGTCTCTGTGTGCTATCTAAGAAAAACAGCATTAAAAGTATATATATATAAAATATAAACAAACGTATTTAAAATTTAAACACCAAGTATCTTTGTTGAAGGTTGGATGGCAATTGGAATAAATGGGAACTAATATTACATGAGGGAGGTGTGTGTGTAATTATTATTTTTTAAACATCACATCCAACACTGGACAAGAATTCCAGGACTATCTTAGATTCTGGTATATGCTATTTGTGAAGCTTCACTATCAGCCCGTTACCAGTTTTCTTGAATAACTTCTCAGCAACTTAGCAGCATTCTACATAGGTCTCCAGATTAATTTATCTGGATTGACACCGATGCTTTCAACTTAGTGGTATTTTATCACTTAAAGAATCAAATATGCTAAGCTGAAGATAAACATACACATACAGGACAAAAATCCCTTTTTTCTCCCTCACTTCAGTATGGTGAAAGTGGTCTCTAATATCCTGTTACTCCTGCTTGCATACTAGTTTTCTTCCAGTGCCCTTCCACTTTAAGTTCAAGCTTCATGTCTTCACTTTTAAGGCTCCATAAATCTCTGCCCTACCAAAATCTGTCCTTATTGCCTCACGTACCATGGACCTTGCACCACTTCATTAAACCTTTCATCTCTTTTTCTTCACATGCTTTTTTCACGCTACTATTCCTGTTCTTGAAGGTATCCAATGCACCTATTTGCTCATTCTCCCACGTATTTCCCCCCTAAAAATTATTTAAAACAAGAGCAGCAAGATACATTAAACAGTGAATTCAGCAAGCTTTCTTCAGTGTAACACCAACCTAAGCCCATATTGGTGCCTTAGATGGTGCTGTAGACCTTTCCTAGGACTTCCTCTTTGTTGGACATGGGTTGGGAAAAAAAACACCTAGAAAGAGATTACTTGATTGTGTCTAAAAGTCATTCTGCCTCCCCATTCTTCCTGCACTTTAATTGTAAAACGTCAGTTACGTACCAATTCAAAGCAACTGCTAATAAAGTAATTATTAAAAATAGCTTTTAACATCTTCAGAAATGCTGTATTTAAGCTTACACAAATATGTGTAGATGCAGAAGTTTCCCTAGCTGCATATGCTGCAGCATTTACAGAACATCTTAATACAAATGCCTTTAACTCCCCCAGTACTTTAAGCTACGTCCTAGCGTTTCACATTCTGAAAGCAGAAATGGAAAGCAACAAAGCTGTTTATCCTTTAGAATAATTATTTTTTTTTTAAAAATTGATACAAAAGGTAAATAATCATTGCTTAGAGGCCGATTTGGTGCAAAGCAACTTACTGGGTGAAGCCTCCCGTTCTGCTGCCATAGTAGTGCTCCCAGGCTGGCCGAGGTCTGCTCCTAGAATGACACCCGGTGGCCACAAAAACGAACAGCAAGGGGTTCTCCTGGCCCTGCTCTCGGGGGTAGGAGCCATCGCTGTGCTACAGCCAGGCATCAGCTGGAAATTCTTCCCAGGAAGCTGCGAAACACAGGAAAACCCGGCGTGAAATTCAAGTTAATATACATACGCAGTTTAAGGAAGTAATACATAGTGGTTTGGACAATTATATTCCATTTGATTTGATTTTTTATATATATACAATTGCATAAAAGCGATAGCTAATGCTTTCAGAATTCTCAAAACGAAATTTCTTGGTTTATTCCACAATGTTTTATTTTGGAAACAGCTAGCAGTAAGTGAGCAGCATTTCCAAAGCATGACTGTGCAGGTTCAGAATTAAGCTATAAACTGCTATTCCAAGGCAGGAAAGATTAGTTTGTCTATTCTTAAAAGTAACAGGATTAAAAAGCATTTATTCAGTTTTAAATTATAGGATTAAGAAATCCAAATTAGAAACATACATTGCCATGCTTAAAATAGCTTTGAAAAAGTAAACCAGCAACAGTGTTTCAATAAATCATCAAGTATCAAGCAAGGCATCATGCTCTAGAAAATTAATTGGCAACTGAACATCAGTGAGAGTTAAGAGCTTCTTGCCACGTATTTTATTCTGCTTAAGTACCATATGAGTCAGAGCAGAGCTTTTCTTAAGTAACAGCCTAGCCAAAAATAATTTGATAACATTTTCTAAAGAGTAATAAGAAATGCACTGTTTTAAGGGAAACAAGCAAGAGCACTTCAGCACAGATTTTTGGTGTTACATTCTTAGGACTTCTGGCAAGTGAAATGGAGAGGCAATATTTATTGCTTGTCAGTTTTCATTTGTCTCATTTTATTTCTCAGATCAGAGTCAAAATTCCTGGTGATACCATAAGCCTCTTCATAGCAGCTAGGGATATTGCAGAAGACAATTGCCCTTTTTTCCTGTTGAGAAATACCTATTTTTTTTCCTCCAGTAAGTACAAAGCCAAGTAAATAAAGCTTCCCAGACATCCTTGCACAACGGAAATGCTTAAGGCAATGGCAACTGTGTGCTTCCTTTGGCGACTCTTGGACCATTACCCTCACTGGCACCAGTGTAACAAAGGTGGTTGGTATGTATCTGGCCATGACGACTCCGAGCCCTGAAAACCGGTTTACTGCTTTCTCATCTCAACTGTGCCTTAAAATCTCTGCTTAGAAAGATAGGGGTTAAAACAACAAAGATGTTTGCTTACACAAGCATAATGAAATTATTCAGGTACTTTGTCTGAAGTAATAGTTTATTAAGATACATTAGCATACAACATCTGAAAGAGTTTACCACTGAACACAAATTGGCACACACAAGGCAAGCGTAACAAACTATACCAGCCTGAAAACAATGACAAAAATGTGTCACTTATCAGTAAGTTACATGCGTGCACTTACTGGACAACCAAGTATGCAAGAATTTAAAGCTTGTGGCAGATCCGGTGACTGAATGAAATATAAACAAATAAGAAGGGTAGCAATGGGAAGAATGACCTCCCAGTGTATTAGGTTTAAAGCTAGATATTGACAAGAGACATGCAAAGCTGTTGGAGTATGCACACAGCTAATCCTTGAGATAGCCTGGAGCCAGACCAAAGATAGCACTGGGAAGGCAGATGGAGGGTTAAAACGCAGCCATGTAAACCGCAGACAGCTGCCAGAGCTGAGCTGGGATCCAAAGCTCCGTGCTCCAACAAGCGAGGCTGAGACTGGGCAGCCCTCAGAGAGAGGATAGCCCGAGCTCCAGCTTTGATCTTGATCCTCAGCGGATGCAGTCATGTTGCAACAGTTGAAAAAAGTTTTAAATGCTTTTCAGTTGTAAGTTCGCTTGCTTTTTGTTCACTGAAGAATAAAACCCTCATTATAAGCTGGGAAGTATAAATACTAATTGCCAATCTACTGCTACATTTTTGTACTCCCTCTTCCACCTGCTCCCTCATGCTAGATTTCTTTATTAAGCCAAGTTATGATCTAAATGTACTAGGCTCAGGTGTGGGAAAACAACAGTTTACAGTATCAGTGTAAACCAGATATAAGGTACCAAAAGGCAAATTGCACCGCATGGTATTTTAGACAACTGTATTTACACCCGCACATACTACCAATACACCTGTGCTACCATCTTTATATAACTCCATATATTTGTATATATACACTGTATTATGGTTAAACGAGGTATGACTGTGGACTCACAATGTGATTTGAGGAGGTTGAGCAATCCCATAAGGAATCAAGGACAATCTCAATAATAGCATTCTTGAATGGCATTTTCGAATGGCATTTTCTTTCCTGTATTAACACTAAGCCTACTGTGGATTAAAATTTGTTCCGTGTGACAGAAATACTACCTGTATGTTGTTTTAAGTTCCACCTTTCCATCTCCCCCACCCTCCTCCGCTGTGAATTTCAAAAGTCAGGTCTGTATTTTAGAGGAGGAAATCAAACACACCCATGCACAACTCTCCTGCCCTCCTCCCCAAATCCTAGAACGGACTTCCAGGTTCCAGAAGTTGTGAAAGCAGAAGCAGAGGTAAGCTCCATCCCCAAACTCACCAGAGGCAGGCAATCGCAACACAAACAAGTCACATCCCTGCTGCATTCTGAACTCATTCTAACTTCCCAATAACTGAGAAGTTAACCACAAGAAGTCACTCCGTAGCAGACATTCCAGGTGAAATCTCTACTGATGTTCAGTTGCTTGCTCATTAGATTGCCTTTAATGAAGGCCTTCTTTTCAGGTGATCATTTATTTTCCTCTAATAGCTTGAACGGCCACAACTCTTACATTTTATAAATTCACACCATGAATTATCCCAGTGCAACTTTACAAAGTATCTAAATGAACTGCTATGTAGTTCTGACAACAGCTGAATTTCTTACTCCTTTGTGAATGTTTCTTCCATTTTTGGCATGATATTTACATTCCCAAACTTGACAGACACAGTAATAGTTGGTCTTGGCATTCACTGTTGTGTGACTCTGGCTTGTACATTCATTCATGTACTTTGTTTTAAAGAATTCCCTCTGGCCGTTACTGCTTTTCAGCACAATTTTGCTTTTAAGTGTTGTTTGATGCCAAAATCAAAAAAAAAATTTGTTACAGAGGTGCAAGATCAATGTATTTTGATACATTATAGGATAATTCAGTATCAGTTCTATAGATTTATAAATTCCCAAAAACACTTTCTTCCCTTCATTTTCCTGTCCTCTACTCTCATATTTACTTCCATATCTTTTCTTACATGATCACCTTTGGCTGGAACCCCTTTTCTAATGTGTACACTCTCTATCTTCATGCCCTTTAAACCATTTTTACTCACAGGTCCATAAACTCATTTATAATTCCAGGAGGCACATAACTCCCCCATCGCTGAGAGTACGCAATGGAGATCTGCTTCTATTTTGCCTACCAGGATATGCTTTTCTTTTTATTCCATTCTGAGATGATGACATTACACTTATAATACTCGATTAAAAGAAACAAAGCAAGCAACTTCTTTTAATGGGGAGGGGGGGAGAAGACAAATGAGTCAAGTAGGGATAACAAAGGAGACGTTCTCAAGGTCCCAGAAACAGTTGTAGTAAATCCACAACAGAAAGCCCTCCCTTACTCCACATGAATGCGGCTGCCACACATAGTTACCATGAACATTGCAGGCAGCTATTTATACACATTTCTGTGAAGAGTCCAAGGACAAGCGAAGTCTAAGTTGCACAAGGCTGACCCTCAAGTAAATAGATATCAAGAATTAAAATCCCTCTATCGTGGTACATTATACAATCCCTCTATCATGGTACATTATACAATTTGAAAGCTTCATGTTTATTCGTGGGGATGACAAGAATATTAATTCTTCATTCTGCATTCTTTTTCTAGATCATTTTCCACTATCAGCCATTCCTACAAGCAAACTAGAAACGAATACCATACCTTTTGTTGAACAGAACTCAAGGCATTACAAAAAAATAAAAACACCCCAAAACAATTATTTTAATAGTAAGCTTTACCAAAATTTTACTACTGGGTAAGCACATAGTTGTTGCTGCACTGTAAGCAAGTCCTTTAAAGTTATACTCATTTACAAATCCAATTATAAAAGAAAAAGTGAAATGGACTGTGTGCCTTCTGTGGCAGAAACAGAACAGAAACTTCATACGGCCATTTGAATTGCTAGTGTTCTGGAAACAAGGGTGTAAAAAAAGTTGAAGAAACTGGCTTTTAACAAATTAGCAGAATAAGTCAAATGGAAGATTACACGAGTCAGGAAATAAAATGTTAATTCCTATATAACTAATATAGAGCATGTGGATTGTGAAATAAGGTTTTATTTAGTGAATGTACTTGTTTCCTCTCTACTAGCAGCTCAAATGACTGCATAAATAGCAACTATTGGCAAATGCAACTATCACCTTTTTAAAAGACCAATGTTACCATGGTGACTCTACAGGGAAAAATCATGTGAAGTAATGATTAAGGAGGTCAGGAAAGCCAGCTTTACATTATGCTTGTTTGTCCACAGTAGAAGAAAGGGAGTAACTGTGACATTCGCAGATAGACTAGAAACACAACTGGGGAAGGGGAAAACTGTAATAATGGGATGCTCACCTGGCAAATAAATGCATAATCCAAACTAGCTAGTGGAGGCAAAATCTTCTGTCTGTTACTGCTGGCA
Organism: Aviceda leuphotes; assembly: GCA_035590175.1. Lineage (NCBI taxonomy): Eukaryota > Metazoa > Chordata > Aves > Accipitriformes > Accipitridae > Aviceda > Aviceda leuphotes. The sequence goes on from JAVJGH010000050.1 coordinate 7,585,078, forward strand.
TAAATACTGAGGGCCAACGAGAGAAGCAAAACTTAGTATAAATTAAGCATGGGATTCTAGGATAGAGGCTGTTCAAACAGCCAACTGTGATCTGGGTTGGACTGCAAGTGAATTTTGCTTTCAGACTTTAGCTATGCCAATGTGTAACATCTCCCAGATTCCTTTGTGTGGCCTGAAAAGTCCCTTTTCAAGGTGAATACAACACACCAGATGAGCTCCTGGCTGCCATCTGGGGCCTGACTAGTTCAACAGGTCAGCAACAGGTACACAGAGTCCTACTGAGCAGAAAAATTTTCAGTATCTTCAGAAAAGTGTCTCACCTTGTTCTAAGTACTTCAAAAAGATGGATAACAAACCTCCAACTCAACTTTCCTGAAAGCACTTAAGAGATCAAAAGGTTGTTTTCCTGAGGTGGGCATTAGGTGTCTTTTAAAGTCTATAGCCCCAAGTAACACAATAGTCCATATTGCAACATCCAGTTCTTTGGCATCTTAGGTACATAACAGACGTGCTACAGCTGCCCACAAAATTAATGGAGGAGATTGTATGTGTATATATATACATATATATATTTTAAAAAATAATAAATTTCCCTGAAACAGATGCACTGAGAACCCCAGAGGCTGATCACCAGCTTGGCACAAAGTAAGGTGGTAGCATCAATATATATAAACTAAAACATACTTACATGTATGCTTTTCTACAGCCTGCCCCAAGAGTAGTCAATACTCTTAGTTTTAGAATAGCTTCAGAGATGGAATATGGATAACCCAGAACACTGGCAAATATTCTAGCCAGGCCCTCTGCAGCAGCACAAACTCCCCCTTTTCCTCATCATCTATAAAAAGGATGGGTTGTCCTGTCCACTGTCACCTCCACCACCCCTGAAGTATGAGGCACAGACACATTGTGAAAGCTCCTCTTTCAAGCTAGGAGGAAAGGGCATTACTTCAACAGTTTGTCACTTGGTTATTAACAGGCGACAATGAAGGTACCAAGATTCACACATAGCAGCACTGAATGGATGTCTCTGCAACTATTCTGAGGCAGTTGGCGATATCTAAATGGTGGCTGTAGTCATTCAGGTTCCTTTGATGACCTCTTGAATGATCAAACTGACCCTTGAGTTAAGTTGCTCATCTATAACTTCAGAATACACAAGAGGTCAGAGTAAACGTGATCTGTGTTTGCACTGCTTGTACCATACAGAAATCACTGAGATTTGTTTCAAGTGACTGATGCTGGACTTTAACATATTTTTGAGAAGGCACAATATTCCCATTCTCAAAAGGGAATCACATGTTGAATACACAGAGATAGAAGGAACTTGTGGTTGTTGACATGGTTAGATATGGAAAAGCTGGTTCTTACAGAATAAAACAAGCTGCCTCCACAAATACTTTCCCTGATGAAATAAGGCCATGTTCTTACCTTAGGTAAGCTTGTGCATACCAATCACCTTAATCAGGTTGAATAAATACAAAAATACATACTTGGGCCTGTTCAAAGCTGAATCTGTGAAGCCTTAAGTCTACCTTTTCTCTGTAGAAAATTACTAATCCAGAATTCTGATGTATTTTCTCTAAGGTGTGCCAACTGTACGTCTTGACTTAATTTCAAAAAATGCTTGCTTCAGTCTCATTACAAATTCTCACTAGAAGTTTCCAAGTACATTTAGAACATGTTTAGATACATTCTGGCAAACCCTGACTAGGAGTGACAGTCCTTAATAATAAGTTTCCATGCAAATGGAGCTCTTTTCAGTGTCAGGACATGAAATTGAAGCAAGATTCTTACATATTCATTCATTTTTCCATGAAGATCAGTGTCTCCCTTTAAAAGTCAGAAATGGACTACACATCAGGAATTTCTACTTAAGCTTTGTGATATTTTAGCCATTAAAGTATTATCATTTGGAAAAAAAAAAACCAAACAAAAACCAAAACAAACCCACAACACAGCAACAAGATGCCATAACATTTCTAAATAAAACAAAATTTCTGATTCCTTAAGATATTATTAGCTTTAGCGTGTTGCTTTGACCTTTTATTAAAGTCAAGATAAGGGCCCTAAAAGGGAAAGAAAATACAAGAAATCAGCATATCTTTGTAGACCCCAGGAAGTTCTGTGTTAATGTGGATAGTCACGGCTTTATTCCCCATGGATATTCTATGAAAGAGGAGATAAGAATACCTGCAGGACTGTCTCCCTTAATTTCTTAAGTGGAAAGAAATATTTCATCCTGTTAAGAAGGTCTTATGATTTGGCAACAAAGTGTAGTTATCTGACAAGAATTCTGCCACTTTAAAAATCCTTTTTAATGACAATTTTTCTTTTATGAGTTTCTCAAAATGAGACTTCTAAAAGTCATAATTTTTATTGAAATTTAGTTTTCTGGACTCATTTAAAATAAACAGGCATTGCACTAAACATCAACTTGAGGTACTGCCATAGTGCCTCTAAAAGGTTTTAATACGTTGAGGATGACTGATGCATGATGGAAGATTCAGTACAACCAATAAGGTTGAAGTATCCTGAATTGACAATCCTACGTAAAAATGCAACACCATTTATATCCCTAAAATATCCATTTGAAAAACTACTGAATGCTACACTCTAAGTGCACATGGAAACTGCTAATATGTTGCTTAGTATTGGTCTAGCTAAAATTTGTACATTAAGTTTTAATAGCATGAGCCGTCACATAGGAACCACGCTGATTATTATGACTCATGGCCTAGATGCACCAATACAGCAAAGACTTCTCAACAACCCCTCCGCCCCCAAAACAAAAACCCAGTCACCAAAACCCACTTTTGCAGAATAAGTAAGTACCCAATGCTGAGCTATCACAATTCTCAGGCAAAAGCCTCTCTCCTTCACTGAGGGCAATACCATTACAGGTATAACACTGACCATTTCAGTCTTCATTTCTCTTAACATGCTAGAGAGAAGAACTAGGCATGGGGTCCAGAAGATACCACTTTGGGGAGGAGAGAAAGCAAAGAGGAGTGAAAAACTTACTGGATTTTTTTTTTTCCCCAGGTAGTTTTGGCAACAGTGGTCTAAGGCAAGTGTGATGAATCTACAAGCTTTGCTACAGCAATGGAATTATGTATCATGGTATGCTACATTTGACATTTATTGAAGTTGTCTTCCTGGAAATGGAGCAAAAGATTGCAATGGCTCACAAGAAATTGCACCCTCCAAAGGAAAACACAATTAACTTTTTTTACTTCTAAAATTAGGTCTTGTGGCCTTTAAAAAAAAAATACACTCTTCGCTAAATAGTAATGCACAAAACTCACTAATTAAAAGAGACTATGGGCTTAAAAAAAAACCCTATAGCTTTAGTTAATTTTTAATGTAAAGAAAAAAATCAGGCATGATTTAAGAACACTTTATAGTAAGCAGGTATGTAGGTATATGCAAGGAGAATGAATTTCATACATTCTCAGAACATGACTGAATTGAGAGGTTAACAGTATTTCTCTTTAAATAAATTACCACTTGGTCACAGTTTCACTTGTAGGAAATGAGTCATGAAGCAATGATATCATGGTAATGGCTCACTACCATTCAGGTTATTTAAGATGCAAAATGCTACAAAACATATGGAAACATTATGCTTAAGTACTTTGTGATAAAATAAAAATTTGGGAACTTTCCAGAGGAGAGTCTTTCGAATTCCTCCAATCCCTTAATTGAAATACAGACAATGCCTATAAAACTACAGATTAAAAATATGGTGATGATCAGTTAGATTTATTTATACACAAGGAAACACACAAGGAAAAAAAGGTAACATCGCAGACATTTGTTAAGTATACTGCAACCCCTCACTAAAATCAGTTTCTGGCAGTCCTGCCCTATTCTTCAGATTTTAAATAATCAAAGAAGTGTTTTGTTACTGATATCAAATTTGACATTCAATCAAAATCTTTAGAGGAGAAAAAAGAGAATCCATTGTCAATTCATCTTCAAATTTGCCAGCCCTGGTCAAGGTTAAACATTCTGCTATAATAGCACAATACATTATATAAAGCTACTTTTATATATATGCACTATAAACCCATGACTAAGGCAAAAATTACTATTTCTTTGGCTGTAGCCACACAAAGAGTCTTAGAGGAACAGTTTAACCAAATTTTTATAATTATGTTTTTCAAGTTATCGATTCTGGTTTCCTGGAGTTCATTAGTCTTCCATATATATTTTTATACAAGTTCCACTGCTTTCAGTTCAATTATTCATTGTTACACATCAAGCCTCAAGTAACTGCAAGTCAGATCAATGACTCAGCCATGTAAATCAATCAAAGTTACACTGTGGATCATGTCAGAGGTCTGTCTTTCATGGTTCACTTGAGCTATGAACACTATTTGAATGAGAGAAGGATGGTTACTTTAGGACACCCGTGACTTCCACTGAAACCAATGCATAATACTGACTCTATTACGAGATTATTCACATCATGTATGCAAACTGTGGTGTTCCAATATCTCAGCTAGGGTAAATTCATACAGCATCACTGGCTTCCAGCTCAGGGGTTGGTAAGCTCAAACTCACACAAAAGAAACTGTAGGAAAGGCAGCTTGGCTTGATATAAGAGGATTTGATTACCATGTAAGCGCTTTTAACTAGAGGAGGTTACCTAGCATCTCTTTTTCTACCCTGACATTACTTTCAGATAGCTATGAAGCTTCTGTACATGCAGATTTACTACATTCACAGACCCCTTGGTATTAATTTCTGTACAGTGAAACATCAAAAGGGAAAAATAGATTAGAAATAGCTTCCAATATCCAATGATGTGCATATATATATATATACACACACACAATGCACACACATTCTTCCCCTTCCCTTGCTACTGTTTATCACACATCTTAGGAAATACTCCTGCAGGAATCCAGTCAATAAAAATTACAAAAATATTATGTTCCTGCTTCCTTTTATCCCTTCTCGTGGAAAACAAACCTTAAAACTCAGTCTTCCTGCCTACTGAGCTCTTGAATTCTTTTTTCAAGTTGAAAAAAGATACTGCAGTAACCAGGCAGACGTGCGAGTGCAGAAAAGCATCCTGCATGAGGAAGCATTCCTGAGTCTTTGAAACAAAAATACACTTGTGAGTGGCATATGCACTCAGATTCCTTATCTATCTCAGTCAACTTCTGTCATGCTTATAGCCACATATAGACACAGCCTTGACACAATCACATGGGGATCTATACAGCAACATACAGCAGTTACAAATAACTGCAGGATGACATCTACAATTTCTGAATGGTGTTGTAGAAGACCAAAGGTTATGATTAAATAACACAACTTTGGACAATGGAACACAAAATATTCTCAGGTAGCAGTAACCTTCTGCGTTGCGACTGGAGAAAATTCTTCACATTATGTTCACATTTCTTATTGCATATCTGACAATAAAAAGAATTACGTTTCAGTGAATGTATATTGTGGCTGATATTACTAGTGCTGGTACCCACATATGAAGTGTAGTAATTGATGTCTATGACATGATAAAAGCAAGAGAGAGACACTAATATCAATCCAGTAACTATTACCGTGTTATACAGCTGCGTCATTTTCACTTAGTAACTTCAGAGTTTAGGAATACATCCTAAGTACGTTGTTACAAAAAGTGAATTTTGCTTTAGAAAAAGAAATTAATAATTGGGACATCACCCCTCCCCTCTCACTTCCCACGGTTCTTACATGTTGTGTCTGTATGACAGAGCATTGCAGTTAGCAGAAGTGGACATATGCATTATCTGCCAGTCACTGCTTGAAAGGTTACGATTGACCTTGCAATATCAACTTAGCGGATACTTTGTAAGGCACTCTTAAAGCAAACTTTATGCAAGTACATTGATAGACGAGATGCATGAGTGCCTTACTGCGCAAGAGATGTCAAATTCATTATTTGTTTGAATCTTGAACAGTATGCTACAAAAGGACAGTTCCAGAAGAATTTACAGTCTAAAAATAAAATGCCACTATATGGGTAAACAGATTGAGGGGGGGACAGGACAAGCAAACCAACGAGGAATAGAGCATACTGGTCAGGATAAGTATTAGAGGCCCAGCCACCTCCATGAGCCAGTCATAGTTAAAAGCACACTCAGACGTGAACTTAACCAACTTTATTTGAAATACATGGACCTACCATGTCCTTTAGATAAATCCTTAGGAACCAAGGATGTTCTTCAACACAATTCATACAGTCTCCCAAATGTGCGTGTTAACCAACCACACAATGTAAATTACTTCCGTATCAATTTTTGGTAGAACTAATGAGCTGAACACTGCCACAGAAGAAAGAGATCCCTGTAATAGTGCTGGTTTCATGCTTTTTACTCATTCTATAAGCACATATAAAATCTCAAATAGTATATAGGATAGGACATAAGGCAGAAACTGGGGACCACAAAGTACCACTACAGACTAACACAGACTACACCACTTAACAGGAAAAGGATACGCTGCGCATAAGAAGAACACTTTTTACTGAGAAGCAGGAAGAACTTATCAAGGCTGTAATACAAGACCTCTAACTAGGGCTCTTGAATGTTTAACTGATTATGTTAGAACAATCTGTTTGTAGATCCAATTTACAGTTGAGAAAACAGTTATTGGTGCAATTATTATTAATGCATAAAAACCCATAATACCTGGTCCTGAGATATCAAAAATATCCTTTCAATTTCTTAAAGGAAGTGATATCAGAAAGGCATCTGCAGTAAGTCTGCCAGACACACTGGAAATAAACAATTTGCACAGAGAGCATGGAAAGTTCCACCACTTTCCTCTAAATATTGATAATATTACTTAATAGGATGTACTGAGTCACTGAAATTTATTTCACATCCAGAGAATGAGTCTGTGGTAAACAGGTAGGTCATCTGTTTACATAGCCAGACACTCTGAGGGGAAAAAAAAAAAAAAAAATCCTTGAGAACTTGTGTGGCAAGTGTGAGGAGGTCAGTGTGTTCCCAGTACCCAACCTGATTTTTCCAAAATTCATTATCAAAGAGAAAAATAGAGTACTCCACTTCTGAGTGGCCTCAAAAAAAAAAAAAAAACCAAACAAAAAAAAACCCTACCTAAAAAAAAGCCCAAGTTCAGGCTAATTTTTGTCCTGAAAGAACTGTATTCACAACTCTACAATGACCCTTAGAGTTACTGAGAATGAATGGGATAAAACTGAAGCAGCCTGTCCCCTAAACAGAAAATTAATTAGGGGATGTGACATATGAATATTTCCATCTTAATTATAAACTCTTTTCATAGCAAAGCAAATTAAACAACAATATTCAAAACTAAGAACGCTAACAGATCTATTCAGGATAGATGTCAAGTTCTGAAACCTGGTTAAAATTTGAAAGATAAATATGATCATAAAGAATTCATTCTGGCAAACAGATAAATAAGATGCAGCACATATATCCCAACTGCATAATCAACCATATATGTGCGTGTGCACACAAATCCAGTATGTAGAATAAGGACTGATAGAGCAGAATGCTTCAGTCACAAAAAAAAAGTAATTTTTTAGCTTTGCTATACCGTTATCTTCAGGTAAGTGTAACATCTACAAAACATTCTGAACAGCATTTATTTGTGGCTGATGATTTTGCTGTACAACATCTCACGCTGCTCCTATCTCATGGCCCTCTATTCCATGTGGTAATTTGCAGGAAGCGGGATGTTTTGTATCTGTTGAGAAAAGGCACAGAGAGGTGGGTACGCAACATGAATAGTTAGTTTGCATAAATACAGCCCATAAAGCTAAGACATTTTCTGAGTAGATTCTTCTGTAGTTTAGGTGGAAAGGGACACTAGCTCCTTCCTGTCTCCTTCCATTCACTTCTTTCTAGACAATGAATTTGTCATATTTACCAGTGACATGTCAGAATGCCTTGGGGACAGCTTAAAGAGTTTCCATGACTGTGGACAGGCTTCCACTTCCACACAAAAAATGGTAAAATGTCAGAGTCATAGGCACAGCAGTAATGAGAAATTTAGTATGGGGAAAGGTACAATCAAATCATCGCCCATGTCGTGATGTGCATTTGTCAGAAAACATTACCACAGATAAGTCTAGGTTTCCTGAAGGACAGAGCTGGTGCTACAATACAAAGTGCATAACAACAACAAAAAGGAGATGCTGTTGGTGTATGTCAATGTACATGTGGATTGGACCACAGGGTGGTGAAAAAGAGGAAGAGTAGCCCCACAGCTGTTGAAAGTGGCACATTTGTGCTATGACTTTAGAAAGTCACAGAAATGAGTATTTACACTTTAATCGAGGCTTAGTGAGAAAGTGATGACTCGTTAAAAATCAAATTTGTTTTGCAGGAACACTGCAGGCTCCCCGTAACCAAACGTCATCGTGCACGTGCGAGAGAGACTGCAGCCTCGAGGCCCAGCCCCTGCGGGGAGAACAACTTGCAATGTTCACAACATGATACGCTCTAGAAGGGAGTGCTAATCAATATTCAGCCAATCCAGGAGAAAAAAAGAATTTGTGCCAGTTTAGCAAGGCAAGACCCAAATATTTTCTCTTCACTTGTTGACAATGGCAGAAGGCTAACTAACACTTTGAAGAATAAAAACGAGACAAACCCTTTCATCTTTGTTTGGAAGAAAATTTGTGCTCAGCCTAAAACCAGCGAGAGAGCTTCCAAGTTCAACTCGGCTCTGTCAGTGATACTTGCAGCACATGCAGCAATAACTTCTAGAAAACCATTTGTAGGTTCACGGTGTGCTTTATAATACTATATTAGTCACAGCTTGCCAGCCACTTGAACCAAAAAAAGTAATACTCTTGGCACAGGATTATTTTAAGAAAGTAACTAGAATTACACAAAATCTAGCAGCAAGAAAAATAGGTATTCTTCTCCTAGTTACAGAATAACAACAATTAAAAAAAAAAAAAAGAAAAATTCTAGAGCATTGCATCCTGCATTCCTTCTACCTTTCAGCCTTTCTTCCTTTATTTGGGTCTTAAATGTCAAACTCTCCTATAAGAGTTGTCTTGTGTCTTAGAGGTAAAAAAACCAAAACAACAACAAAGAAACTAAAATTAAAAAAAAAACCAAACAAAAAACCCACCCATCCCCCCGGGGGGGGGGGGGGGGGGGGGGGGGGGGGGGGGGGGGGGGGGGGGGGGGGGGGGGGGGGGG
>JAVJGH010000050.1:7594344-7612765 GCA_035590175.1 Aviceda leuphotes
TTTTGAAATAAAAAAAAAAAAAAAAAAAAAAGAAAAAAAAAAAAAAAGAGCTGCAACGAGCTTTTTTCACCATAGCACTAGTGCATCAAGCATTTTTACAAAACTGAGTTAATTTGCACTGTCATTGCTCTGTCATTTCTCCTCTTTAACTAAGGCTTGAAGAGTCTCATATTCCTTACAATATGCTCCAACTCCACTGTTTCTACTGTAGTTATTCTTCCTCATGAAGAGGAAGGAATCTTGATTTGCAGATCAAATGAAAAGCACACTTAAAGCTTTGTGAGTTGGCCCCACCAAAAGATAGAATGTATTCTCCCCAAACTACCACCCCCACACACACATTCTACCTACAAACACTGTTCATTCCCCAGTTTCCAACTATAACATCACTTTGTGTCAAACTCTGAGCTCTCCCCCTGCAGGGTTGGAAAGCGATCCTAGGTATTCAATGAAAAGATATAGGATACAGAAAACTTGGTTTTGTTTTGGGTTTTTTTCTCCTCTTTCATTGACAGTGGTGCATGAAACTTCATAAATCTCACCTGGACAGCACAGGACCCTCATACTTCCATGTCCACCCCCCCTCCCCCCGCCTGGGTCCAGAGGAGCTTCTTCATATTTACTTCCAAGTTTTCTGTGATATTTAACCAAAAGTCACATTTAGTTACTTAAAAAATAAAATTGCATGTATTCCCTCAAATAGTTTCCCTCATTTTATAATAGTTTCTAAGTGAGTTTGGTTAGCATGATGAATTCAGATCAAATATACCTGGATATAAACAAAACATGATTATTTATTAACATTCAGATGAAGATTATTACAGAATAAACGTCAGGGTTAATCTGTTAATAAAGAAGTTGGAATAATTCCACAGAACAAGCGTGGAAAAAAAGAAATTCATATACCCCAGTTAGAATTTTCCTCACTACTGAGAAGAGTGTTCCTATTCATCTATGAACACCTCTGCTACACAGCTACTAAAGACTAAATATACAGCCAGACCCCTCCCACCTTCCCACATATTTTCCTTCTATTTAGACTACAAATAGGATTTTATATATTTATCTCACAAGGATTAATACATCTCCACCATAAATCTAGCTCCTGTACTGCAATGGAAGTTACTCAATTGCTCCATAATCAAAACACAAGTATAAATTGCATCTGATTAATTCAAGGTGGAGGACTGGAGAATAGACTGCAACATCCTTCCACAGATTTAGAAATTAGAGCCTTTCAGATCCACCCTGCCATACAGTCAGTCACATTTCAGAGTTCAGATTTATTATGTGCTTATGCGCACTCAAAAGACTTACTCATCAGGTTTTCCTTACAAAAGCCTTACAGCCCCAACTTCATTTAGATGCAGAGAAGACAGATTTTTCAGCAAGACATTTGCCTTTTTCTGATCCATCCATCCAAGGCTTTGTCTGTTCATAAAAGTCTCCCTATTCCAAAAACCACATAAAATATCACATAGTTTCCTCAGCTATCCCATCTAAATGTCAGATGGTGGCAGCCATACTAGAGCACAGACAGGAAGATTTTATGATCATCTTTATTCAGAAATTCTCTATTCCATGCCAGAGATTATTCCCTTCCCAGTCCCCAAATCAGCATGATTTAATGAGTTTTGTACAAAAGTGAGCAAAAAAAGATCACCCATGTACATGAAATTAACTCTGCTGCTTTCAAGTTTTGGTTTTTTTTTTTAAAATAGCAAGAATGTTGATTTCTACATCTCTGTATTTCAGAGCCATTAAGAATTCTACCAGGATTGGCAATTTTTGTTCAGCAGAAAGTCCACAGATTTTAACCAGTATTGGGTCAAGGCCAGAATTCTTGGCTACTTAGTTGCCTCTTTGCAGAAGCAATGAGTTGCAGAATTTAGACCAAAGTCTGGGTGCCTAGACCTTGTCATTCATCTAAGTTTACCGCTGAACTTTGTAGGAAAGCGTTCCTTAAAACAGAAGTGGTCGTCCTGATGCACGATCACGGGCCCGATCCATTAGGCCTCAGGTAGTGAATAAAGCATATGCTGTCAGATACCTTGGCACTGAGCCTTTTCTGAGGGAGAACGCATCAGACACCCAACAGCTCATCTGTCTGGTCTACAGCTCAAATAGACTGCGGCAATAGTTTCTCCAACCATTTCTCCCTCCCTTCTCGGAGATATTACCAAGCCATCTGTATGTGTCCCTTCTGGAAAACCATTGAAGACAGTTACGCTGTCCCTGCGATGCACCCTTTGTGTGTAGCACAACCCTTCCTGCCCCACAAAGGGCAACTACAATAGTTGTTACAAGACCACCTACACCAAAAGACTGGGAGGTGATTTGAACATTAAAGCATCCTATGATAACTGAAGTGAGAAGATTTTGCATTGAATTCAGCAGGGTTGAAAAAAACCATACAGTTTGAAAAAAAAAAAAAAAAGAAAAAATGTAAAAAACCTAATAAACTTGTTTTTTCTTTCATGAAGGGGACTTCTACATGCAAGTGATCAGCTTCCAGACTTGAAAGTTTATAACCATTAGCAAAGAGGCAATATAAAAAACCAAAACAACACACCGCCCCCCCCCGCCCTTCCCAGCATTAAAATTCTCATAGTTTGCTATTGCCACACATAAAATAAACATTAAGTTTAATAAAATGGCTTAGTAAAGTGCTGGCTTTGGATGATCATTCTGTAACTGCCTTTCTACAAGCTGAAGACCATGCCATTCTACATTGACACAACACGCAGATTAGTTTTCTTTTAGTTCTTGATCTTTGTTTCTGTTACAGAAGATAAATCTGGAAGGAAAGAACATTTTTCATATCCTTCAGTGTATTTGTTTTGACATGTGCTTAGTTCTCCTTTCCCCACCACTGTCCACAAAAATACAGGCTTGCATTGTCCTGCACAGCCTTTTAAATTTTTCCACTCCTTAGATGTTTCATAGGTTTATTTTTAACTTGTTTTTACATCATACTGTATGCACTGAAGCCCTTTCATCATTACATGGTTTTCTTGTGAATGCTGCAGTGTGAACATTGTAAATGTGACCACATGCAGACGCTGTAGCATAAGTAGCATGTGCCAACTTCAGCTACTGTATACAAGATATTTCAGAAGGTCTTTCTAGCAGAGTGCATGCACTTTGTCTCCAGCTTCCAGACAACCTATCATATAGCACTCAAGGCAGCCAGGGTTTTTATGGGAAACACATGGTAAGTGAAAGTCACGACCTGCTTAGTAACAAGAATGAAAAGAAACTTTGAAAACAGTGGGTCCGGCTCCTTTTTCAGTTCCCCGGAGAAGCAGAAGTCATGCCGTTGAAGTCAGTGGAACCACAGCAATGAAATTCTAATGTTAACCCCCAAATTAAGACTGCTGCATAGCCTTGATGGTGATTAGCTGAATAAGGAAAATGAGTATTTTGATTCAGTGGGCACTCATGTGAACAGAGACATCACAACTGCCCCATCTGCACGCCAGACAATATTTGTCCCCCCCTTAAGAGATCCAAGCCACAGAGGTTTTGGGCGATTCAGAGAGATGTTATAAAACAGTATCTGCATTAAGGCTTTATCCTGTAGCATTCAATGGTATAATACCTCCAGCACCCCTGCTCTCTCCCGCATTTACCTGTTACTATCCTATCTGAGCATTCTGGCTCAAGGACTAGTAGTGGGCACTGGTGGTGGTAACAGAGAGAACTAAAGGCTGATTTACTCCAGGGAACTCGCTGGACAGCCAGTCCGAGGTTAGGGGAACACAGAAGCAACATTTGAAGTACTCTCTCTTCTACTGCAGCAATCCTGACGTAGCAATTAAGAGGTTTTCCCCAAATACATAAATTGTAAGTCTTTCAGGTAGAAGTCAGCTTTTAAATCATCAAGCACGCAACATCATCTTGCAAGCACTAAAAGTCAGCTTTTAGTTTCAACTTTAAACATCCACTGAATACAGTTTGATTCCCAAATTCTAGGCTGCTGTACCTCCTTGTAGGAAAGGTGCCTTACAGGCTTTTGCACAGAAATAACTACTTTAGAAAGATCGGAAGAACGTACTTTGTAATTAGTAGCTTAGCACAGGTGACAAGTTGCAGAATGAGATATTTCTGCAAGTTAAGAGAAAAAAAAAATCTAAACCTAATTCTCTGCAATCCAGTATTAGGTGATGATATGCGGCTCTCAAGCCGAGGAAGAGGGGGGAACACGGACAAGCACAACTCCCTGAGCCCAGTCAGAAGAGAGTTCTGTATTGGCACTGGCAGAATCCCTCCCTCCATGCCACATCCTGTGCTCCTAGCTGCTTGTGAAAAAAACAAACAAACAAAAAACCCCACAATGTGTATTACTGGAAAAGGTCAAAAACTGCACATGATCATTCTGGGAGGGCAGGAAGCTTTTTACTTCCCCTTCTTTAGGGAGAGAAGAACGTAGACTCCCACCAAAACCACCAACTTCCCTCACGCAGAAAAGAAAAATCATTTCCAAACATCAGACTGATTTTAGCATAGCAGAGCTTACTCAAGGTAATGCTTTGCAGAAGTGAAAAAAGAAAGGTTAAGAAAGGGCAGCAGTAGCACAACCAATTTGAAAATGCCTGAAGCTTAAAACAGATTTGTTCTCCTTCCCATCTTTATTCCCTCTGGTAGGCTACACATTGAAGATTTGCATTTGAAAAGGACTTGCTCATCCTCCCCAGGGGATCAAAGCAGAAGGAAATCTTACTGCTGACTTTAGAACTTCATTCGTTCCCACAGCAACAGAGCCATCACAAAAACCCGCCCCGGAGCAGCCCAGACCTTGTTGGTAGCAACCGCCCCTTTCGGAGGAAAGTGCACGTCTCACAGGGCTGCAGCAACGAGAGCCATTCCTCTGGAAAGTCTAGGACTTCACCATACCTCTGACTGAAACGGTCTGCATGACTTCACTGTGAAGTACTGCGGTTGGAAATTCATCAGCGTTGCTTTGCAAGCAACAGAGTTCCACATCTTACAGAACGAGGCTCCCCAAAAACAAAAAAGTGGTTAGAAGTATTCCCTCTAAAAACTGCTTCTCAATAAACATCACGATCCCATCATCTCTAGTCTCTGCAACTGTTTGCTTTCATGTTTCTTCTTCACCATGTGTCCCTACGACTCTAGATGCTTTGGTTGACATGCATGAACCAGGTGAAACTGATGATGGCATATCTGAATGTGAACTTAGAGATGTATTTGCCCAAAGACAAATGCCTATTTCTGTACACAAAACCATGATATACCACCTTGCCTTTTACCAATGTCACAGAAAAGCCCACAGCTGCTGGCATCTGCTGCCCTTTTACTTTCTAATTATTTTTTTTTCTGTGAAGAAAAAATAAAATATTTGCACAAATAAGGCTTTGTGGTAAATAATGTAAATGGCCTCAAGGGGGAAACAGCTTTGTCCCAGATGATCCACACGACTCACATTCGAAATAAGACAGACATGAACATAGAGGATAACCAAGCTTCCTTTGGCCTTAAATGTATAGATTCTATTGATTAATAATATCCTTTGGAGTTGAATGTCTTGGGCAGCAATCACATTTACTGAATAGCAGTATAAAAATACTGGAGGCAGTATAAAAAAAAATATATAAATACTTTTATAAAAATACTGACCAAAGAGGCAGTCTGAGAGCACAGGAGAAAGAAGGCATACCTACTCCAGTATTAACTTCTCTAAAGAGAAGCATTGGCATTTTTTTCTCTATAGGAAGTCACTGAATACTTGCTCCTCTGAGCAAAATGGTCTCCAGGGGTGCTGCATATGACAGATTTCAGGAAAACGGTGAACAAAAACATTCAGTGCCGTTTCCTCTCCCACCCCACACATGCAAAGACTGACATTTCCACTTGGAAACAGACTTCATCATTTTGTGCTTAGTGGTCATGTAGATTTTTCTGAAGTCACATCGAGAGATACTTACACTGCCAACTTAACCTAATTTGTTCTTTGCAAATCATTTCAGTTGCTGGACGGTGGTGTGTGTGGTGGGAGATATCCTGGGTTTGGCTGGGATAGAGTTAATTTTCTTTCTAGTAGCTGGTATAGTGTTCGGTATGAGAAGAGTGTTGATAACACACTGATGTTTTCAGTTGTTGCTAAGTCGTGTTTAGACTAAGTCAAGGATTTTCTGGCTTCTCCTGTCCAGCCAGCAAGAAGGCTGGAGGGGCACAAGAAGCTGGGAGGGGAGACAGCCAGGGCAGCTGACCCAAACTGGCCAAAGGGGTATTCCATACCATGTGACATCATGCCCAGTATATGAACTGGGGGTAGTTGGCCAGGGGCGGATTAACGCTCAGGAACTAACTGGACAGTGGTCAGCGAGTGGTGAGCCATTGCATTGTGCATCACTTTTTTTTTATATTCCAATTCTTTTATTAGTATTATTGTCAGTTTATTATCATCATTATTATGCTCTTCCTTTCTGTCCTATTAAACTGTTCTTATCTCAACCCACAAGTTTTACCTTTTTTCCTTCCGATTCTCTCCCCCATCCCACTGGGCTGGGGGAAGTGAGTGAGCAGCTGCGTGGTGCTTAGCTGTTGGCTGGGGTTAAACCACAACAGGAGACTAGATCAGATCTACTCTGAGGCAAAGCAATCCATGGAAAATAAAAAGTACAGATAGCATATTTGATTTATTATGACTTAGAAAAAAAAATACACTGTCCTACTTACTGATGTCATGTTGAGCTGACTACCACAGAGAACAAAAGATAGCAGACTGTTTTACTAAAGGAGCTCAGCCTGTGAAACTAGCCCTGCATGGAATACTATCGTAATTCAGATCAGCTCAGAACAAGCAAATTCAGAAAGTAATGAGGAAGAAGTGAAGGGGAAAAAGACTTGCTGGGGGATGGAACCATGATCCAGTTTTTATCTTAATGCCAACATACTGACTGAAGTATTTTCATGTGCAAAGTGCATTTCTTTCACATTTCCCTCAAACAGTTCTTCACTTTTGTGTCCTGACTGAAAATAGGAGGAAAACATATGTTTTCCAGTGATTTCAAAAAATGAAAAAAGTCAGCTAGCATGCGATTTCTGTTCTCAGAGTGAAACGAATGTTTATAACTGTAGCCACGATGCATTGAGATACTCTTACTACCAGGCTAGCTTGTTACCCACATCAGGCACCTCTGTATCACAGTCTAAAATGCCGACATGCAGAACATGTGGAGACATACAGATTTTTACAAAAGAAATGCTACGATAATTTTTGTTAACAATGGAAAGAACAAAGTAACTTGTGATATAAAGCAAATCTGTATCTCTTCAACTCCTCCAAGCTCCTGGGTGTGGTACAATTCACCAAAGCAGCGCATCTGGAAAAAACACCAACTTAATGGAATTTCGATCTGCATCGGATGTAGAAGTGTCACTGATTTTAAAGATACGTGTCTTCCAACTGATACTTAGTCCATATGTCATGAGCCAGAATACACTATACTTGAGACAATGTCTCATGTTATTCAAGACATATTGTCCTATTGGAACATTTGAGACTCACGAAAAGCAGCTTTCAGATTGCTATGTCTGCAAAAGCACCAAACTGTTTTAAAGCTTGCACTTGCTTTTTTGTTATTCTACATGGAGTTTGAGGTCTCTGCATTAGCCATGCACTGGAAGACACTTGGATTAAATCACAGATCACTTCTTCCCCACCATCCCACTGCTCTCTGAAACACGGTTTCTTTCTAGTACTTAGTCATGGCTTTGCAGAGAGTGGGGAGGAAGAGGAGAAGGGCAAGGGCAACAACTTGAACAAGAGAGTCAGAGCAAATACAGCTACTGGCTTCAGTACTGGTAGCTCTACAAAAGGATCTGCCAGTAATTTCTATTTTCCTTTCAGAGTATTTTGGCTCTGTTTACTTCATAAAAGGTGATCGAAGTGTATTGGGTGATGGAGCTTAAATTCTTTACTGAAGAGCTAAGAACAACTGAAAGGAATGCTTCTTCAGAACAACAGTAAGCAGAATACTTCCCATGGCAAGGATGTTTGTCTTAAATCATGTTAGGTCTGTTAACCTATTCACCTAGAAAGCATCTTGATGGCTCATTATACTGCTTTGCACTTCCCTCTCTTTTAACTGCTAACAGTAATGTAATAACAGCTCCAGTCTTTTATTCTGTGAGGTCACTTGAAAAAAACTCTACACACAGTAGCAATGTTACTCTCCAAAATTTAGAATAAACTAGTAAACCCACATACAGCACAGCTGAAGTAATTTTACCATTTTTCTCCAAAAGACTTTATAGGCCCCAAATAGAGTTATGTGAAATACACCACTAGACTCTGTGAGCACGGTGGGGTGAGAGCAGTCAAAGAGCTCTGGGAGGAACGTGCAGAATAGCTTCTTGCCGTCCCTTCACAGACAAACAGATTCAGATGTAATGAGAATCCTACTTCCACTACTGTCATTTAATATCCATAACGAAATTCAGGTGCATTTTATATAGTCTCTACTGCCTTGCTTTCTTTTTTTTTTTTTTTGCCAGTCTCATTGCCTTAGAAGTTTCGTTGTCAGTCACTTTTGCTGGAGAACGAAAAGTATAATTACCACAAGAGGACTTTCATCCCCTAATACCAGTAATGAAACTGTCTAAGGTTCTGCCAAAATATTCAGTCTGCCCTTCCTTCTCAAGGAATCATTTTAATTATTTTCTTCCTGTCACAGACCCAAACTTCTGACCACAGTCTGATTTGCTGCTCAGATGTTTATAGGGCTACATAATTTTATTGAACCTTCAAGAAAGAATTTATAGGCTCTGTGGAAACTGAAGCAGTTCAAATAAGACAGACCAATGACTAAAGCAGTGTAACACGTTTCTTGGTCTCCCTTCAGCGATTTTTGCTTACCCTTCTATGATATCCTCCCCAGACTGTGGGCATACCTCACCTATCAGTGAAAGACCTCTGGTTTTTAATGCCTAGCGAATGGAATTTTGCCAGCACTTTATTCGCTTCTTTGCATCTCGTATAGCCTGTAGATGGTCCACTGGAAAATATATGCTTTTACGATTGTTCTATCGGTTTTGCTTGTATCTGTCCTTTAAAACTGTGTATGACAAATAGTTTTCCTCATGTTCCTTTAATCCAAACTTTTGCTATTTTTTCTACCATATTAACACTTCAAAGAAATTTTAGGGCAACTGCAATCTTGTTTGGCAATTGGTTTGCACGTCTGAAATCCAAAGTCACCTACCTTTAAAGAACCCTGCCTGAAAAAGATAGCCATTTGCAAGTGATTTGGAAGATATATTTTGACAACACAGATTTAAACTTGACAAACACAATAACAGGACTGTCAAGAGCCTTAGTGGCAAAGATACTTAAGCTTCTCTGAACATTCAGTTTAAGGCTATTTTTTCCTCTTATAGTCACTCAGTTCTTCTACTCTGTTTACCTCTATTTTGATCAAATCTAGAGGTCTCTTACAATATCTCTAGGGGCAACAGGAATTTTTCTTGCTGTTGGAGTGGGCCACCAGCATATCCTTTTGGAAGTCTAGCCTCATCCTAAAAATTCAACTCGGAAGACCTACAGCATTAAATCTGTTCTCAATTCTGCACAGAAGTTACTAGGGTTCAGATCAACGAAGCCTGTATTTACCAACATGCATAAATTTTTCTCATGGTCTATTATTTTTTAGTTGATCAGACTATGCAACGCTTTACAAAACAGAAGGTTACAACGTACTTGGCACTTACACCAGTCAAGCTTAGTTCAGTTTCCAACCTCTCTGCATTGTTTTGATGAAAATCTCAGCCATCGCTGATATAATAACTAGTCATTCTGAAATTAAGTGCTCCAGATCTCCACAAACTGTTGTCTCTCTTTCTGCTTAGGTTGCTCGACATAACTGTTTTTTGGGGGGCACAAACCATGACATGGTTTCACCTAGCAATCACAAAAGTTGTTGCCATTTTTGGTGTTACACAAGAGGATTATAATGTGGAATCATACAGGAGTCAATATTATTTCTGTGTCTTGATTTGACAGCTCAGGAATTTAGTTTCCATGATGTTCCATTTTCACACACTGAGCCCACTGAGCTTTAAAATGCCCAACATCCTAATAGTACAAAGGGAAAATTATTGCAAAGGGCAATCCTATAAGAACATCTACCACTGCTGTGACAGTTCAATTCATGCTGCTGAAATTCTTTTAAAAGCTTAAGAAGAAAAATGTGTGACTGGTTGGTTCTTACATGCTGGTGCAACAATTTAGACAGCATGAAAATTTTTAAGACTGTTCTATACCAAAGCCTACATATGCCGCATTTGACCAAAAACTGTAACTGGAGGAAGTTCTTATAAGCTTCTAAATAAGCCCTGTGATGTATTTATATGTGGTTGTTATGGGTAACCTTGCTCTTCTATTGGTCCTTTCAATAAATGGCAGAAGTATCATCCACCCCTGCCAATCTCAGGAAAATTCATTATTACTTTGTTTACATATACACGTGTGTAGATACAGATATGTGGATATACACACAGACTACTAAACTTTTATAGCAGTTTTGTATACTTTAACAGGACAAAAAACCCCACCCACAGAATTAGCTTTTTTCCATTTTTCTCTGTTGTCAGACTACTTTCCCTTTGAAAGTTTTTTTTTTTGTTCCCCAAATTAAAACAACTCAAAGCAGTCTTGATGAGCTTTTTTAAGTATCATATGCTTCCCACATCACTATTAAAAAAAAGCACACAGTAATTAAGTCTTGGTCCAACACAATCTAAAAATATTCCCTACCATCCAAAAATTCATTATTGTTCTTAGCAACCAGAGACTGGTTATTGTTTTTCTGCTGTAACACGAAGCAGCAACACTACTTAATATATAATGCCTCATAAAGTGATAATAAACCCCAATTCTCCAGTCTTTCATCAAGTGCCCAGATCAAGTAGTCAGGCAGTCTAGAAAGCCTGGGCAGTCTAAGACATCTTCTGGAGGACCAGAAAAAAAGAAAAACAAAACAAACGTACCCCCACACACACCCCCAAACAAAAAATTCCACACCAAGCCATCACCATTCTCACTCACAAAACAACATGGCAAATACCATCTCCAAGAACAGTAAATACTCACCACAGAACCCCCAGATACTTCACACAACCGAATTAAGATCACACAATCATGAAGGATTTCTGAAACTACTTTCAAATTCCATCCCAAATTCCTGGGCTACAATATACTTTCCCCTCAGCCAGTATTAATGACTGGGGCCTCATTCTTTGTTTTCAGCAAGCAGCCTGTAAGCCACCTCACCTCAACATGGAAAATGCATGAAATAAACATGTCTGATTTCAATTGAACAAAACCAGACTGACTGCAAAAGCTCCCTGGCAAAGAACCTAAGAGTAGCTTTGGGGAAGAAATTAAAAAAAAAAAGACAAAAAAAAACCCCACACCATTGTGGAGGGGCAGAATTTCTAGCAGGTGCCTTCACTTACCAGCTACTCAAATTCTGTCAGATCAACATGGCACACAGAGACAAAGCAACTAGAAGACACCATTCCCTGTACTTTTTAAGCTCACATTGCTTCCCCATGAATATGATAATTCTATTTTTTTAATGCCTCTTAAAAGCATTAAAGGAAACCTATTTATTTGAGAAGGCTTAAGAAAACTGTGATTATGTCTTGAGGAGAAGTGTTGCAGTGGTTTTGGCTAGAAGTCACAAATCATATATTTTACAGATGAATAAAGTCTAACAAGCAGCCTCCTCATTGATTTCAGAGACTAGGAAGGAAGACACCAAGGGTACTAGTTGACTGAATACAAGCTCACACACCCCATACAGCAGTAAGGGAAGTTCTAGAATACTCTGTAGGAAAACCAAGGCAAAATCTTTGCTAATTGTACAACTATGCTATCACATAACAGTAAATACAGACACAGCTTATACAGGAGCAAAGAAATTGCTCTACGTTTACACAGGTGGCACCTGGTATGGGGATAGTCTTTCACAATTTGTATCCTTTACCCCCAATGATTTTGACTGAAAGCAGAATTTGGATCAGCAGAAGTCAGTTTCACAAATCCAAAAGCATATGAAAGTTTTTGTAAGCCAGAATAAGATACATGCAAAAGCTAGGATTCCTATCTCCCAGCTGAGCTCCACTGCTCCAACTATTTACAGTATTGCCAACACTTGAGCATTACACACACCAAAACAGAAAGTCACTCTCCTCCAGAACATACCTGCCAAGTATAACCTAGATTTACCTTTCTTCTTACCTATGGCATTTTTATTACAACTCTTGAGATGTCTCTGCAACACTGACTCCCTTCTTCCCCTTGCATCCTAAGAAAAACACAAGCTGCCACCACCATCAAATGTAAGTAAATAAATCAAACTTACAACTTCTCAACTGCAAACATTTTGATACTGCAATCTTCACTCCTACTAATCCAAGAAGTAGTATAAAAGAGGAGGCTGAGGAGAAAAACCTTTCCAAGGTCTAAGCTAGACCAAACTAACTACAGCCTGCAGCCTTAATCAGCAGTAATCACCATTAACCTCTGGCACCTGAGCCTAGACAAAATGGTCAATGAAAAATTCTTTAACCCTTCACATCTTTTTAAACTGCAGTATTTTTTCTACACCATTTCTGGTTCCTAACTGTATGAAAAAAATTAAGTTAAACTGCTTTAGGCAGATAAACTTTAAAAATGGCTCTCACATGTCCATTGGGAAGTTACACAACACAATACTTCAAATTTACTGAGTTTTGTGAGGAATATGGTTCATTTATTAAATGCTAGGTATTCTTTCTATTTTGGTTTATAGTAAAACCAAAGAGATTGTAGTGAGTTCTGTTATTTTAAAAATAAACATGGAACCTGAAACAAAAGATGTTCAGGCTAAGGAAACAGCTAAGGTAATGCAATAGGTTAAGGTAAGGCTAAGGCTAGGGTCAGGCTGTGGCGATAACTAATTTATCAGAAAAATATATCACTAACATTCAGGATTTTTTTCACATGAATTAAATATAATACATTCTAAAAGCAAATTTTATCCACTATTACTTATTTAGGAGTAAATTACATCACTAATATTTTATCAATACATTGCATTGCATTATAAATCACATTATCATCATATAGTCACAAAGGCTTTTTCTCTTTATTTTAAAATACAACAACAAAAGAACAGAACAGCTTTATCTACTACAAGTGAAAAACAAGTAAGAGTATAATTAAAGGCAACAATAAAAAAAGTAACATATAGCAGAAATTTTATCACGATATTTAGAAACAAAAACATTCACTGGAAATCTTTACTAACTGTCATGGCTTAACAAGGAATGAATATAGGCAGATCACAGAACTGATTGCAACATACTTCCCTCAACAGAAAAATTACTTTGCACAGAAACAAGTTAGAATATTTATTATTTGGAAACCTCAGAACAAGGTATGACACCACCAGTTCCCAGGAGGGTTTCAAAAAGTAAGTTAATCTGGTAAACTAGATCATAGCTTTCAGATCGTCATCTACATAGGCATGCAAAGGAGGGTTAGCTTGCACATGAGAAACCTTCCTTTCTTTCTGCCTCTGCAGGACAGAAGTTGGCACAGCTGAATTCTTCAGCTGTTATGAATATATGTCAAATGACCCTTGCACATCTAATCACTGAAAGTTCAACTCAGCATCTTTTGTATTATGTAGCAAGGTTCTATCACTTACGGCAAAGAATAACTGCATTATCTGGTTAAATATTAATAAACTGTTATTTTCTATGGTAATTTAGGAACTCTGTTACCACTCATTGTTGAAACCAACACACAACCACCTCTTTCACTTGATATCCAGTTGTGGAGGCATTTGTGTATCGAGGGACCTTTGCAAGCACCAGCTCGAATACAAGCTGGGATACGAGCTGACATACAGACAAAGCTCATCAGCTATTGATTAAATTCATTTTCATAAACCCTGAGTTCCCGTTTGCATACTATTAATGAGTATTAAAATTTCTGCAGCTCAAGATACATTTTTTTCAGTAATCTGCTTATTAAGCAAGGTCTCTCCTTACCAAACCATTAGACCTGTAAGACTCTATAGAGGACGTCTGCGCTGTGTCCGTAATTGTAGAGCTGAGTGCTCCACAACTGCAATTTATTGCAGTTTTTCCTCACGGCAGTCTTGTAGGTACGTGAATGCTGCTGAGCCAAGCTGAAGTGCAACAGAAACTAAGCAATATATTCAGGAATGTATTGGAGGTATTTGGTAGAACAGGAAATCTAGTTTGTCTCGAGTTCTAGACAGAGTCCTTCCCATGGATTTTTCTTTTTCTTCTCTGATTTTTCTGGCTGGTGAAATACTGAATAACCCTTGTAATTCTCTCTCTTTTTTTTTTCTTTTTATAAAGGCTGTCTTTGTGCTTGCAATATTTGTAGAATGCAATGAATAAAGACTAATTTTTAATCAAAGAGATTCTAAAATAAAGTTAAAGCATACCCGTAGGTTGTATTATTTTAAGAAACATACAGAAATAAGCCCAGAAAAAGGTATTATTAAACAAAAATCTTTCTCCCACTTTTCACAACTTTTCATTTCCTATAAATTTGGCTCCTAGTGCAGTTTAAAAACTTGCTGTATTATATACTGACTTCCTTCAGTTATGAAGAACTGTATTTAACACCTGATAAACTTCTGTATCATAGTGAACCAAACTGGAATTTAAAGAAGTGTTTAGGAGTCTGTGTCTTTCCAGTTTTCTTTAATGTAGTGGCATGGAACAGATCAGCCATAAACCTATGTTATTTCTTTCAAGTCACAGAACAGCAACCTAGTGAGTCAGTTTGTTCCACTTTAGCAGAAGGGTCAGCACTGGTTTTGTGGCATGTAAACATACCTGAAATATGAAGTTTGGAGTATGGATTGTGTCATGTAGAGTGAATATGAAGACAAATGTAGCTCTCTATGGAAGAACTATGCAAGGAGGGAAAATTAACTTTTCTGTAGGACTTTCTTGTTTTATGCAACCTCTGAGTGACTCTGCTGAGGGAAGTCTCATCTTCATGTCATTGCCTATCGCTCCTATTCGGTGACCACAGTTACACTGGAGAGCACCTCAGTATGCCTGATTGGAGGAATTAGCATTAGTGCATTATTATCCAATTGGGAAAGTCAGAATTAGAAAAACAGGCTCACAACTATAAAAATGTCACTCATGTTGTTGCTTGGCAGCTGCACTCATTTACTTGATCTCATTGCTTTCTGGCAATAGGCTCCTTATGCTACAGCTTTTCTTTTTCCTTTGGGGACTTTTATGGCAGGCCAGTATTTTCCCCTGGCATGACAGTTTACTACCAATCCATTATCCATTACCTTCCTGGCACGTGCAGACTTCAGAAAAACCTCGTCTGGGATTTGGCACTCTACCCAGTGCCTGATAAATGTTATAAATTTTATTCCTTCTCCTACGGTACAAAGTGGAAAAGTATGGCATGCAGTTATGCCAGCATTACACTGTCCTCAGCCAGGGCTGTTTTTCACTATAAAGTCTTCCAAAAAGAACTGAAATAATTTAGTGTCTCTAAAATCACCACAACAGAAAAGAGGAAAAAGAAAAGTGGCAGTTCTCTTGGAGATTTTTTACTTCTCTGAACACACCAAAAGAGCCTATATTTTGAAAATTAAGCTTCTCATTCTAAAAACTTTGAAACTTTGCTTTTAAATCAGTAATGCATCATCCGTTTCTGAGTGGACTGAACATCAAAACCAAAGAAGTTTCTTGGAAGACACAAACTTTGTTCCAACTTTGCCATAAGTACAGAAAAGTAAAAGAAACAAAGATTGAATGATAAAATCAAAGAAAATCTGGATTATAGATAGAGGTGTCGTTGTCAGCATCTGACTAGAGGTATATGCGCTCATTATAGACACTTTACTCTGATTAGTTTGCACATTAGTTTGTTCTGGATACTGAATAACAATCATATTTCTCCATGAATAACAGTAGAACAGAACTGAAATGAATTGCAATAATAACAGCTCTACTTAAAAAAAAAAAAAAAATCCTGATGAATTTCCATAGGCTGATGACACTCCTAAAAATCTCCTTTATGTTTATAAAAAGTGTGAAAATTTTACTGTTTTCATATTTTGAAAATTGTATCTTAGCTCCTATAAGTACACTGCCTAAAACCTGCATACTGAAGTGAAATATCACAGGGCTCTTGTGTTGCCGGTTCTCAATTACAAAAAAAGATTATGAAGACTCAGTGTCTCCAGTCTGTTATCTGCTATGATTGTTTCCAATGTGCAAAAATTTGCTGGGTTAAGCATTTACTATCACAGTTAGGCTCTCCAAAGTGAAATTATTTTTTTTCCTTCCTAGGAAGTTGCACCATTTTATTACCAATTATTGTATAATGTCATGTATCTGTCTTCCAGATCTGATCTTCAGCAATCAGCTTAGTTTAAAGGTGATGATTTATCACTTTGGCTTGTTTCTTTTCCCAGTAAAATCAATATTACTTTGTCATTGATTTTTATAAGACTAAAGTTTTAAGTGCTCCTTCCTGTAATATATGTACCACATTATTTTCCCTCACAAATTAGCATATTTTATTGCTTTATGCAGTTGTATTTGGAGAAAATAACAGAAAACAATTGATTCCAATGTAAGATAGCCCAAGGTTAGTCACCTACTGTGATTAAAACAGCTATCAGTAATCTGATAGCAATGCATCTGTGAAGAAGGCAATGAAAAAACTACCCTGTCTGACTTAGTGAAAATTACATTCATGTTATTAGAAGGTTTGGAGAACAGGTACTCTGGAGAGTAAATACTGTGGTTCCCAGTAATCCAAAAAGGCTGTACTTGTCTAACACAGTATTTGCTCCATATGCCATCACACATTTGTGATTTTTCTCAAATTCTGATGCCACTGGGGTGAATCACCCCAACACATTTCATCCGTCCTGCTGTGTTCTGAAGATGCTCTGAAAGCATACTCACTAGTGAGACCTCCATAAAAGAAGCTTGGGACAAAACCAGATTTAGGAGAGACTTTGTTTCTTATTTTACACAAAAATTTAGTGTTTTAGTACTCACCCATCCCTTACTGTCCCTCCTCTGCCCATGCTAAAACAGTAATTGAATGATGAGGGCAGGAGACAGACATGCACAGACACCAACACCCACACCAACAAATGTGAGAAAAAGATTCTTTAGATTCATGACCATGACAATTAGTAAGGCCATGGAAAAGAGAGGTTTAAAGCACTCCTGAAGTTAGCATTTATTTCTACAAAACTCAACAGTTCCAATGTGAGAGACTGAGAAATAATCGTCCCAGACTGCCCACTTTTCCTGCCATTTCTTAGGACATGAAAGACATAACTTCAGGCCCTTACTCAAAAACAGACAGAAGGTAATTTGCAACTGGATCTCTGTCATTCTAGTAAATATCCCTACTGCTGAACTTCTGTGGAAACAAGTCTATTCACTTTAGTGTATAGCTAATAGATTAGCATTTCCTTCGAAGTCAATAGCTATACATCAAAGTAACTGAGGTGCAGGAGACTGACCATTTGCTGAAATCTCATATTACTTCCAGGTTAGCTATTAGGCTACATCCATTCAACTTACTGGTTTCTACAGATGTCATTCTGAGGCATTTAATTTTACTTAATCCAGGATGCTAGTTTCTATGAGGATGACAAAAACATACTCAAAGAAATATTTTTATAAATATTTTGTACCTTAAGATACATGCTACACAGGTTGTGTTAAAACACTGACAAGACTCTTAAGGCAGAGGATGCTCTATTCTGAAGTCTTCTGCTTCATCCCTTGAGCAACTAGATACTTTGTTTCTCCGACATTCTGCACACGGAATCATTAATCTATCTAAACCTGGTTGTGCATGAATCCCCTGATCATCAGCAGAGCTCTAGCTGCTCTAGAATGCTGTAGCATGCTCATGCTCTGCAACTTGGAGCATGATTCCTCTCCTCCTAAAACAAGCATCTAAAATAGGAGAGAGAAATTACACCTTGAAAGTGTCCCACTCTATCCTACAATTGTAGATGAACGTAATTAATTCAATGCCCATCCCTACACAGTTGAGGTTCAGAGTTCATAGAATCATAGAATCATATAGGTTGGAAAAGACCTTCAAGATCATCAAGTCCAACCATCAACCATGCCCACTAAACCATGACCTGAAGTGCCTTGTCTACATGGTTTTTGAACACCTCTGGGGATGGTGACTCAACCACTTCCCTGGGCAGCCTGTTCCAATGCCTGACAATCCTTTCAGTAACAAAATTTTTACTAATATCCAATCTAAACCTCCTCTGGTGCAACTTGAGGCCATTTCCTCTTGTCCTGTCTCCAGCCACCTGACAGAAGAGACCAGCACCCACCTCACTAC
>JAVJGH010000050.1:7622588-7642570 GCA_035590175.1 Aviceda leuphotes
CTCCTGTCTTTATCTACCAGTTAAGATCAGTGGGGGTGGAATTAGTTTAAGCAAAAATCCAAGTAATTAAAACAATAATTTCCAATGTTCCACATACCGATTAAGCAGATAAGAGAGAACATCATTCTCCACCAGTTTAGTGACTATTTGGAATGGATGCGAAAAAGGGCTATTTGAAGGTATATTCATTGGGAGAAGAAGTTTTCATAAACAGAGGATGGTGGAGAACTCACATACAGTTACTGTGTCCTACACGGTTTTGTGATTTAGGTAGTAGAAATTAATCTATATTACATAGTGAATAGGGAGATTATGAACCAAGCGGATAGCTGAGGAAAAGCAAATTTTCTAGTCATCTTAATTTTCTGTCATTCATACAACTGATTCTGAGGCACTGAAACAAGTCTATTATACACAGTGTTATGACCACTTTGATCCTTATGGTTAGCTGCAGCTGCTCCCGCAACTCCACATACAATCAGTTCTTTCCATTTTGGAAACCAAGGGCAGAACTTCCAAGATTAGGCCTGAAAACCACTACTTTTGTCTCCTTCAAGGATTAACACTCAGAAAAATTCTCCCTAATAGTGAACTAATGGACAGTCCCTAACAGTGAGCTCTCAGCTGGCCATATTAGGCTGCATGAAGGATGGCACTAAGGTAGCTGGAATTTCATTGAACTAGCATGGGTCTCTCTGCTCAGTATTTCCCTGCCCTTTTCAGGCTACCACAACCAAAGGGAGCTCAGACCTGTCTGTACCTGTTAGTGCAGGCATGCCCTCCTTGACATATTTGTAATGTGATTTTAGGCAAGTTATAATCAGTAGAAAATGGGTGGGGCTGGAAAAAGGTTAGAACTTGTCTGGAATTTTTGGTGAAACATCAAGAAATTCTGATTCTTCAAAACACAGCCTTTTTGCGGAAGCATGCTGATTTTGAAATGGAAAATTCTCAAAAGGATAGTTCAGATTGAGAGACAAGTGTATGGCTGAAAGCAAAGACCTAAAAACCTAGCTAATCATGGAACCAATTAACGACAGTTTTCATCTGGGATTTAGGCAGCCAGCATCAGAAATCTTTTTTTTTTTAATCAGATATAGAAGACATATATGATCCAGACTTCCATATTCCAAATGACAGTCTGATCTCCAGCTGAGACGGTGAAAGCAGTAAATGTAGTAATTATGGACTTTTGCAACACTTTAGTAGCACGTGAAAAAACTGTGTAAAAGCCCTGCTTAGGGTAAGTAGGGTTTGGCAAGTCAATTTGCCACTATCTGAATTCACACATCAATTTTGCTACACAAAGATGCATAATGCTTTAGCAGTTTTTAAAGCTACTGAAGCTCTAACCTCTACTGGGAGAAGTTGTTCAAGAACAGAGACCTTCTTCCCTCAGATCACGTATTCAAATCTCTTTGACTTGACATGAGATGTTGGGCAGCCAGGATTTTTGTCTATGGACATGCCCACAGAAAATGCACATGTATCCTATTATCATCAGGATTTTATTGTTCACCTTAATATTCTATTAAAAAAAAATTTAAAAATTAAGGGATTTACTTGTGAAGTATAAGAAAAAACCTGCTCTAAATATAATCTTGTTTTCCAACTCCTAACAAGAACTTTTAGCAGTAGTTTCCTATCTAATTTTCAACATTCCCCTGTTAATTATGCTACTGATATTTTAGTGAGGCTATCAACAGTTAACTGATATTAACGAACAGATCAATTGAAAATAGATGTCATAGCTATAGATCCAAATAACTCCTATAAAATATTTGTTCTCTAGGCCAGCTTTGTATGTCTCTAGATAAAGCCCAGCATTCTAGTATGACCTATTTAGTTCCTCTGTTGCTGAAGCATTGTCATATTTCTAGGAACCCATAACAGTTAGGAAAGATAGATGACTCTGCAATATTTAAACAGATGAGAAGCAGGATTTAAATGGAACATTAACAAACAGAATTTTTAAAGTTACTAAATTAAGTAAATAAGAAAGGCCTTCATTATACCTTTATTTTCCTTATCATCCCTGATATTTTTGTTAATATGCTTTTGCATTTAATATTTTCACTCTGAATTATTTTTAGATTTTTTTGCATAGCTCATTGTTTACATTACTTCTTTAAAATAACCTACAATGGTTAATTTCATATTATCAAATAGAGTAGAGATAAAGGGTAATGTCCAAGAGAGCAAAAGTTCTTATAATAAGAGGTCATATCAGTGTCAGTAAAAATCTTGTCCAAAACACTATCACCAGTCAGGCATATTCATTGGCAAGCTTTACATTTCTGAGCCCTACCTGTTGTACAATATCATATAATTTTAAGGAAATTTAGGAAGGGAAATAATTTAGATACAAATTCAGGATACAAATATGAAGCACAAAAAGTCTGGGGGTGGCCTGAACAATGTCAATGATTATTAGCTTTTTATCAGAAAAAAACCCAAAACCTTTTTCCATAGATTTAAGTACAACCTTAAAGACTACTGTAAACACAGCATACAGGATTGAACTCTTTCAGTTATTCAGCAAAGAAGAGAGAACTAATGCAGAAAGTTCTGTCCAGAATTATACTGAAAGGCTACACTTAGTGCCACCAGATTTACCAGCCTAAACGCAAAGGTAGAAAAACAGTGGTTTACAGATCTAGTCTAGTCTACGTCCTTTTGCTGGATTGAGATCTTAGGAGAAAAAAATCAACCTTTTGTGTTTATTTTCAAATACAAATCTATGGGCAAGATGAATTTTCTACCAGGACAACCTAGAACGATGCACTAGAGTATGTCTGGGGAAAAAAATACATCAAAGCATATACACACCTCTGTACATCTGTGTACTGAATATGGGTTCCTCCTCCATTTTAAAATTGATCCTAGTTATGGATGACATTTAAATAGTTTCCTTGAATTTCTCAGACAAGTAATTTTCTTAAAATATAAGTCCACTCTTCAATAATTCCTTGCTTTGGAAACCAAAAAATTAAGAAGGATAAGCAATGTAAGAGGGTATAATCACACCAACAGTATAAAAGCAAAGTGGTATGAAGTACAAATCTATGAAGAAGATCATGGATGTGGTCACCTTTCTCTAGAGAAGGATTCTTTCTGTTAGGAACTGAACATTTTTTCACATATATTTATGTGATATTGACCTATTTTACACTCTTAGTTTACTGTTCCATTAAAACCCAGTGTAACTGAGATTCAGGCTTATAATTCTTTTTAAAAGTACAGTCTTGTAATTTTGTAAATGTCCAGTAAAACTGCATGCAACCTTAAAAATATCTGTCATATAAACTATTGTTTTAACAGTATTTTTGCTATCAGAGCACTCTGAAAATAGATCCCCTTATTTCCTTTTATTTCCTTTTCACAGACAGATAAGCTGGTAGTAACTTACAGGGTTCAATTCAAAAATTTCTGGTAAAATATTTTATCATGTAGTGGAATAGTGTGCTGCTAATAATTTTCAGATCATTGAAAGTAAATTGGAAAAAATTAATAAAGCAGTTCCCTAAAGCCCTGAAGTCAAAAGTACTTTGGCCAATTTAATTAACTACTGTGGATATTGGTTCTACTACTTCAACTTCAGCTGAACCTTTTGCAAGCCCTTTGCCAGGTGGCTAATGGCACAAAAAAAAGGGCTGGATACGATATATCAAGGGCCCCTTGCAACAAATAAACAAACCTAGCTGAAGTTTACCCTAAAATGTGGGAAATCTAAATGCAATTTCTTTATATGGCTTTCACATGCAAAATTGTGAATATAGTTATGTTGAAGAATTTTTTCAGAGTATGAATAAAATACACATACACACACATATAGGCAACCCAATAGTAAAAGACACATTAACCCCTTCTGAGAACTCTGGCAATGGAGCTCTAGTCCAAGACACTAGTGAGGATGATAGTAATCCATTTACCTATTAACTTCCATGTGTAAATTGGACCAGCACACAACAGAAACTGTAATGCCTCTTTTCAGATCTGCTTCTACTCCCCAAAGAGCTTCTTGCTAAATCCCACCTACAGGCATCACTCTCTTGCTACTGAATTAACTTTATTCCAGAGACAGGTAAGGAGGCAAGGCCCACAAAACCACACATGGCTCTTTTTAATGGCTTCCAGCTGTATATAGCTCCCAGTATTACCTCATGTCATGTTTGTTTGGTGTCTTCAAATGACTCCTCAGCTGGAGAGCACAAAGGAACCTGGGAGACTTGAACAGAACCCCAGGCTGACATGCAATACCAGCGTTTAATCTGTCTTTTCCCTTTACTCGCTGGCAAAAGGAGATGCCCCCCATTCCCTAAGTCAGGCTGAAACTACTCATGGGGCTTCTCAGTGTTCCTTGAGGAACCGCAAGTAGACAGACTATGCAAATGAAACCTGTTACTATAATTTTGCCTTTCCACTAACACAGGGAGTGATTTATTTTCTGGAACTCTTGACAGAACAGCTTACATGAATATGTGAAAATGGAGCAACTGACATTACACTATGCTACTACAGATTGACCGACAATTTCCATTTGTAAGCGTGATCTTAAAACATTTAAAATTAACATCAGATAATCATCATTATGCTTAACCAATCATTATGTCTAATCAAACATGTATGTATCAAAGCAGAACAGGACAGAGCTAATTGACAACAAGGGTAATTGGCACCATGAACATCTCTCTTAAAGAACAGAAATGAAAATGTGGACTGTTCCCTACCTGTGACTATCAACAAAACTACAGTAAGGCTGATGAGTAACATTTTCTTCCCACATTTTTATCTCTGAAAGTACTGTACTCAATTCACCCAATAAAATGCATGTTTTCTGTCTCTTGTTTTGTTGTAGTTTCTCAGAAAAGGAACAGGAACAGTGTTACTTCTGTCTAACTTCTGTCAACGTATGATTACTCCTAATGGTATTTTTTCCAGTTTATTCTGAAGTTACTTTAGTGACAGGGCTCCTTCCAATGGAAATCATCCCACTGCTTGAATAGGCCTCCATTTCACATTATCTTTCTACATTTCAGTTGAATCTTAATGTTCTTACTTATTTTATTCCCTTTATCATCACCATAAATATGGTGCACAAGCTCTGTTCCTTTTTCATGATTACATCTCCAATTTGCAGATTGCCATATTCTGTACAAGTACTGTTCATGCAAGCTATGTTTATTATTATTACATTTTGTCTTCTTTCCTAAGTCACCTCCTGAACTTCCTATATGGGTCTGCATGTGTTTGCGTGTAAATACATACTGCAGTATAAAAATACACAGAGAGAGAGAGAGAGAGAATGTACGAGAGATCTGTTCTTCCAGTTCTATGCTGATGTACCAGTTCTAGGCAGAAGTACCCAGAAATAAGCAGATTTCCAGCACTAGAAATGTCCTAAATTTATTTCAAGAAATGGAAGATTATTAGGAGACTGATTTCCAAAATAGGTGGTAGAGAGTAAGCTTAAACAACAACAATTATATTTTAATAGTAAATATATGCAGATCATTAAGGTTCAAAATCAAAAGTCCAGAGCATTAAACTAATTCTTGGTCAGGGTTTGTCAGTGAATCTGGCCTGCTACCTTCACTTTCCAGAGGTGGACTGCTCTCCAACTCACCCCTCCTCCAAGCTCAGGTGTTAGCTGCTCATGTCTTAACCCCACAGACCCCTGTAAGGGGCTGCTCTCACACAGCCCTTCCTCATGTTTCCAGTTCAATACCTTCTTCCCATGTGCAAACTTTAACTGCTAAATGGATATGCTTGGCCACAAGGAAAGACTTGATGTATTCATGCTTTGGCTGCTAAATATACATGCCTGCTGCAAATGCCAACTTTGGAGTGGTGGAAGAGCACAGGGTATGTAGGAAAGGGAAGTAACTACTGAAGGGTGGTGTAAGGCACCCGCATATGCACAACTGCTGCCCAAAACCAGGCTTCAGCTCCTGCAGCAACCAGGACCGTAGCCTGTTCCACTCCCTGCCCTGCCACTCCCCCAGCTATCCAGTCCATTTTCAAGATGTCTTAGATGGGAGTTTGTTCCAATGGCTAGTCATGGCTTCAAATGCATATCTTATTTCATATTTGTTTTGTGGCAGTTTCTCATTATCACTTTTCCATTGTGCCCATCTAAATTAGCATCCTTTGTTACCCTTTTTTTCCTCTTTAGAGATATATAGCAAACTATACAGCCTTAATTTTGTTTTTTACTCAAAAGATCAACAGACAAAAACAAAGAGGGGGGAAGATGACTGGAAAAAGTCCACATCATGTTGAAACAGTTCAGAAGAAACACAAGGAGATCAGAGCCCACCTACTCAAGAGTGCATCATGTACACTTTGTGCTTTCTATCGTTAGAGGGCCTCTAGCAGCATACAGTGAAGCACTTCAGAAAGAAAATGATTGCTTTCACATAAATAGCTGAAGAAGGCTTTATTCCTTCAGCGTGTACTGCTCACAGTTTTATCTGTCCATCTGCATGATTAAGTGACAGCTCTTAGGATCATAATATTCCTGAATATGTGCTGCAGCATATCGAGTTGGGATGCGCATTTTGTTGAACTGTGATAGCTGATCGTGCTGCTGCTTCTGACAAGCCCTGAGACTTCTGGGCTGACACACAGACCATGAGGGAGGAGGTAAGACTGCTGGCAAAAACCTCCGCAGTAGTGACCGTGCCCTTGGATGCGGCCGTGAATGCAGTGTGGGACAGGTGGCTATGCCCCATCTACCTTGCTGGCAGAGATCTTCTAAAGGACAGAGTAGGTACAGGTGTTGTACTGTGCAGGCCTTTCCTACATTCTTGTGGGAAGGGGAATCGAAAAGCTACACTTCTGAGCCCTGTCATCAACTCTTAGGAATATAAGGAATATAAAAAAATTACACAGGAATATAAAAAAATTAAACCAAACAATTACGCTTTGATTATATTATGGCCTTTCACTGATCACACAGATCCTGCAGAACTCGTCGCTCAAACAGTTCTGTCACTCTAAAATACAAATATAAAAAATAATGAATTTCTATTTTCCTTCTATAATTTGACAGCTGAGATGACAGAGATTAGGAACAAGCCCCTCACATTACCTCTGCATTATTTCATGCATTTAGGACTTCTTTCTATAACCGATACTCTATTTAGAGATCCCAGCCCATACTCTCAGGAGGAGTCCTACTGACACAATGCTCTGCTTCTATTTTGAAAATCAAAGTACAATTAGAGCTGACATGGTGTGCTCATGGCTCAGACCTTCTCACCTAGTATTCCTTCCTCCTGATGTGTATTTGTGTATTTCAAATTCTGATCCTCTTGCTGAGTAAAAGATCTAGGATTTACAATTAATATAAAGAATTCATTAATTGTGATGTTCAGAACTTTCTCTTGTAGAGTAACAAATGCAACCATAAAAATCCGTATCAAAAGGAAATTGCCTTTATTCATCATTTACTCAAATCCCTTTCAAGTGCTAGTTTTCTTATTAGGTTGGTTTGGGTTTTTTTTTTCCTGGAGGAAAATATACTATTTCTTGTAGCTAGTTAGATCTTTTCTTGCAAATACAATGCAGAAGATTTTACTTCCTAAATGCTTATTTCTTCACAAAAAATCTTTTATATTTTAGACACAGAACTTTCATAATAGACATTTTCTTAACATTTGGAAACTTCAGATGATCAGTATTTTTATTCCTACCTTAACATATATTTTGCTTTTTTTTCCCTAATACTTATTAATATGTGGAATATGAGTGCTTCAAAAAGAGAACTGCTGTTTATTCTTCCAGAGCAGCACAAGCTGCTTTTCTCATTCTTACTGTGAACTGCTTTGAACATCATTTCCATTGAGCATGCCAACTTTTCATATTTTGTGAGCCAAGGCCTCCTAATTTCATAGCCAGCTTGCATCACCATGCAAGTTCAATTTCTATTTTATACCTTAAGGATTACAGTGATGAAATCTGACTGAGTTACCTTAGGGCAAAAAAGACTGAAGTTTTGATCAATGATCACTGTCAGATTTAGCACACACTTTCTTTAATCCTGCTTAGCGTGCTGGAGTCATTAGCATTGTTTTTGCTGTAGTTAATTTGGGGTTTTGGACTGTAAGCAATCCTTAATTTAATCATAAAAGTTTGTTCATGTCAACCACATTTTGGGATCTGTTAAAGTTTCATTAAATATGTTGTGTGTTCAGCCATGCTTTGAGATTTAGGTGATGCTGCCTAACATTCATAGAGCAATTATTTATGACTGTCAATTTTCTGTCAAGGTCCTCGAACAATATACCTTTGAATATACAAAATACAAGGCATTTCTTTTAAACAAAAATAAACTAAATGACAATACTGCAGGAAATAACAAGATGTAGAAATAAATGTAGTGTAAAATGGACAAATCATGTCTAACTGATCCTGCATTCCTAATTTATCCATCTGCACCACTGCATTCTCTATGCTCTCAAACACATGAGAATATATACAAGAAGAAATCTAATATGTGATCAGTCCTTGTTTTTAATGAAGCAGAAGATAACCAGAATATCATACTTGGAGCTTACTCTGTGCTAGCACCTTTTTCAACAGAGCTGTTTCACTCTCGTCCTGACCTACAGATCATCTTGCTATATCATAAATCACCACTTTTACCAACTTTTGACAAACCATTAAGTGGTTTAGTAATGCAAAGTAAAACCTTCTGAGCGCCTAAGTAAGATTACCAAACTAATTCCTGTACTGAGGATTTTATTTGACTTAAAATGGGAGACCAGTTCACATTCATTCTCACACCACTGAGATCTAATTACATCAAACTTAACACCCATATTCAGCAGGTTGTGAGATTTAGTTACTTATTAATCGAGTATCCTGACACAGTGCTGATTACTTTTTAGTATTTCTTAACTTATTAAGGTTTTAGCTGTGTTTACAAGGACTACACTGTTAGTCATTTCAAAATAAATTTGTACCCTTAAAGGAACAACACCCCTTTATTAACTTACCAACTACTGTACATAATTACTTCTAGGCAGAGTTTACCTTTATTAAGGGAGCCCATGCAAAATCTCCATACTGCAAGACTGCACAAGGTTGGCAGTTGATTGAGCTGGTAGACACTCAGGCCCAGTATATATCTCATGGTTGGAGTGCGCATACCAGCTTCAGTTCCGCCATAGTGGGAGGGAGTGTCAAAGAAAGGCTTAAAAAAAGAAAAGGGGGGGGGGAAGGCAGGTATAAAATGGATGTGTTGTTTCAATAGCCCATGAAACTAGCATGAAAGAGCAACACATTCTTCTAAAAGGGACATACTCACTTAGGATGCTAAGGTAACCTGGGACATGACCCCTGGTTCAGGGATAGCTATGGTCCCTCCAGTGATTTCTACCACCTCACACCCCCTAAAAAAAGTTCAGCTCCTGTGTTTTCATTAAGTTGTTTAAGCTTTACCACCACACATTGATTTCTTCCACATATTATCATTTAAGTATGAACTTACTAAAGCAATGCCATCCCATAAGCTACAGTACAAATGTGCATGCAATTCACTAGTTTTGAATGTGACTGAGGATGTAGATTTTACATAAATAATGTTACTTAAGTGGGCATCAATTTACAGACTACTGTGATATTTGTATGCCTACAACCCTACTAGTATTTTTAAGTTTCTTAGCAGATAAAACATGGGAAGAACTTTAATTTTCAAAAACCCAGTATGTGTTTCCTCACATCTTTGAAAATCTATCCCGTGTCCTTTTAGTTGCACACAATTATGTATTATGCCTTATTTTATTATTATTACAGCTGTATTTAGAAGTACTTAGACTACAATGTTAAGAACTTGCATAAGCAACACACTTGGAGCCAGACATTCACATTATTGTCTGAGATTTTCAGAATCTGAAAATTTTTTTCCCACGTCTACCTTTGTAATCCTGTATGTAGTTCCTTAATATCAATCCTTAGGCTATACAAGCATGTACAAGTAGTTAATATTATTTTTATTCCATCATTTCTGTCTGTTTGCAAATCTGGAAACAGTAGAGGTCATTTAAATCCTTGCCTGAGTAACAATCCTGATTTAAAGATTAGTAGAAGCTTCAGTATTCTACAGTTGGAAAAGCTTCATTACCCAAAATACCTATATCCCACATTCTTTGATGCTTTACTTGCTGGTAACCCAAACTTTTTATCCTATTTCTTCATAAGAACAGGTGTGAGGGATACAAGACAGTTACATTACATTCCTATTCTTCCTTAAAGAGACTAGCATATGCTTTATTATTAAAATACAGTTGTACCCCACAACAAATTCTGTTTGATTTTAAGTATGACATGTTTAAGAAAGGTTTAGGAGATTATGCAGTTCAAGATAGCTTTCACACAAAGGAAAATTCTAAAATGTTATCACTGCCAGGAAAAACTTGGTTCATTTTGCATTATGCATAACTAACTTCTGCTGTTTTACTTACAACCACATCATTTAAACATCCTCCCACACAAGCTTTTTCTCATACTTAACCTGCAGCCATGGTGACACTATTGCACTCTCATTAATTACAAAGGGGACAAACAAGTTCAATCTCAATGAAGCAGAAGTTTCTACAAGAATATTAAACAATACACAAAATCCCTTGTCCAGAAATAGCTTCCAAATTAAAGACACAGAGAATTAAAAATGCATGCTGAAACAAACCATCTTTTATCCAATAACTTGATTAAACTGAAATAACATTAAAAATACTCTTCAACATTACTGTAGTGAGAAGTCAATATTACAGCAAGGAGTCTTACAAATTCTACTTAATTGCATGTTTAGACAAATAGATTCTAATAGCTTTTTTAACTGTTAGCTGCAATAAAAGTAAACTTGTAATGGCAAAATGAGTTTATTGCCTGTGGGCTGATTTACAAGTGTATGTACTCATGAACAAGTGTGTATTTATCGACTCATGTTTGTGTACTCTCAGGACTGAGATATTAGCTTCTAATATTAACTGATTTTCTCTTAGTTTAAGTACTCTATGAGACTATCTCACAAACAAGGACCTTCTAAGAGCAAGGAAGAACCAAGACATAATGTATTTTTCCCAGGACTATACTTCATGGCTGTTTTATAGGATATAGCAGCTCATTTGGCAAATATGATATTTCATAGGTGTGAATGGAAACAGTGCTGCAACTTCTGCAACTTTTATCTACCGATGTACAGATGTAACTTTAAACTGTTGGTTCTGATCTACAGTTTTTTAAATGGCCAAGGCCTGTGTACTTGATATATATCTTAGTAAAGACACCCAGGTTGTGGAACCATAGTAACAAAAAAGAGGGGAACCCCACATTTGGGCCCAGCTCCTGCCCCCATGGACACAGATAGTCCAGTGTTTTTCCTCAGTTTGCAAACAAAAAAGCCTAAAAGTTATTTCTCTAAGCTTTTGAAGAAGAAGGGCATAAACAGAGCCAGTAGACGAACAGGGAGAAATTTGCTGGTTTGGTTCAGGTCTTGATTGGCTACTTTCTGACTGGTGAGTGAGAGAGACAAGGTGCCAAACTGCATCACTGCAGTTCCTACGAGATGTCACTTACATGCCCAAACTAAACCACCACAAACATACACCAAAGATAACTCATACCCCTGCATCTCTACTCAAGTTATTTTTTGTGGTACTCAAATCCTTCAAACAACAATGCAGAAAGAAGGATTTCTTTGTTTTCAATTTTTACAATCTTCCTTATCATACACCTACAAGAACTGACTGATTCTTCACAATTTCCTGACTCACTCATGTTCGTCCTCCAAAAAGTCCCCACTTCATAAATCACAATCTCTCCGAAGCTACTCCTTAGTAACATTTGCCTATATGCATAGGTAGTTTACCTGAGATTTTTACAGACAGTAAATTCTATCACATCCGATTGTCTTTTCTTCACCTGTTGTTCCGTATTTCTTTCATTTTTTGATATCTAAATC
This sequence comes from Aviceda leuphotes, assembly GCA_035590175.1. NCBI lineage: Eukaryota > Metazoa > Chordata > Aves > Accipitriformes > Accipitridae > Aviceda > Aviceda leuphotes. The sequence continues at coordinate 7,634,557 of JAVJGH010000050.1, forward strand.
TCCCTCAGAGTTCCTGCCCCTTAGCAAGCCTTCACCTGCAGGAGACAGCACTTCGTATCACAATTAACTGCCTGGCTTGTTTTACATGCTTAATTCTTCCCGATTGCTCCAAGATTAACTCAAGTATATAGTATAGAAGGATAACACATGCTGTAACCTATGTCAGCTGTGCATGTTGTCCTCTTTTATATTACTCCTACATCAGTATTTATCTTGGCATTAAGGGAAAGACCAAGACACCCTTACACATACATGCATAAGAATACACATACAAATTTGGGACTATGTGCTATCTGTAAGTGAATATATTTATGTATCTATACATGTAGAGATCGAGAAGTGACATGGACATAGATAAGTGATCCTGAGCTGCTGAGCTGCTTGCACAGTATTAGCCTACACCACAAAAATAAAAAGGACTTTTCTCTACAATTCTGCTGCTTTCACTAATAAAAGCCTGTGCGCTTTGAAGGTAGTCAGCAACACTAAAATGAACCACAAAGTTACAGTGTCCTGTAACTAATGCCCTATTTTCCAATGCAAAGGTTCATTGGAGGGAATGAATATAACTATGTGGATCGGGGAAGATGGGACAGTAAGAGAGAAAAGAGAAGTTACAAATAGGCAAAGTCTGGCAAAATAGAAGGAAGGACGACTATGTAAGAAGTGCAAGAGGTAGAGAGAAAAGGGTTGACAGAAAAGCAAAGATACTAATGATATGAGATGAACTTTTGTGAAAAATGGCAGCAAGAGGGAAAAGAAGATGGAAGAATGAAAGTCCAGGAAGGAAATGAAACTAGTGCCAAAAGAAGAGCAGGCTACATACATTTTTAAAAATCCCTTTTTAGTTTTTCTTTTCCTAAAAATACCTTGGGATCACAACTGCATACTTCATCCCTGAGATGTTCAGCCCCTGAACATAACAATAAAAAACCATTAAAACAAATAGTCTGTTAGAGTACTGATTGCCTATAGCCACAGGTTAATGTGTATCTTTCTAAGTGGTGAGTCCGGCATGTAAATGAGGAATGTGGATCTCAAAAGGTTACAATTCTGGTCCAGCTGGATACTGAGCATGTCACCAGCACATTGTGAGATACTATAACAGACAAAAAAAATTTCATTTTCTAAGAGCACAATTCTACATAAGAAATACTGTTTTGCTAATAAAATAGCAAAGATCATGACCACAAAATTAATCCTCTTTAAGAAAACAGCATTAGCCATTTGAATTGCTGCGGGTTGAAGCTCCTTCTTTAACACAGGCATACAATTTTCATTTTCAGCAGCAGTTGCTAGGATCCACTTCTGTTTCCTAGCAACATAATTTTAACCTACTTTCCTAGTACATCTCTTAAAATGAACAAAAAGTCTTTCCAGAAGCAAATACATAGCTCTTCTATCAATACAAGTATAAGCATGTAATAGTAAATCGAATGTCTTTCTGGGGGAGTTATTGAAAATTCATTATTTTTCCCAAAATTAAGTGCAATAAATGTAAAAATGAAAATTAAGTATCCTTTAAGAACTGCAGATTTTCAATGTTTAGTGTCCTTGTGATTCTGGAATTACTACGATCTCTTGGAAAAAAAAATATTTTGTTCCTAATGGAAAAATATATTGTTTCAAGGGGAAGTTTACTGAAGAATTTGAGAAAAGGAGCTAATGAAAGCATGACTTCTTAAAATAGAAAGTAGTCCTTTTTTGATTGCATCCGGATCCTTGGAGTGCAATATACTGGATATTAAAGAACATAACACTTGGGCATATTTTGCAACAACTGAATGATGATCACTTTTTAAAAATTTGTAAGAAATTACATGTGTAAAGGGAACAAACTATACTCCCCATTTCCAGCACCATTCTCATAAACATTGTTTAGATACGATCTTGGTAAAATTAAAATCCTCTGGGTTTTTTTCAGAAGCAGAGTGCTTCTGCCCTGTAGCTAATTAAGCAAGAATTACAAACACTAGAAGTACGACATTATTTGCATGTTCATGGTTTTTCATTTTCACTTCTCATCAAATGCACTAAATGATCCAATATCATAACCAAATCATATCCCACAGCACAACAGGAGCATCACAGAGTTCTTTTGATATCAGTCTGCAATGGGAAAACCACAGTATTTTCCTTCTGAGAGTTTGTAAACAAACCTGGCATGCCCCATGTAATTTAGAGAAATCAATTTATGCAATGTCACTATGTTTCTTTTCCAGCAGGAATCCCCATAACCTGTCAGCAAGACATACACTTTAAATTCAGAATAACTCAGCATGTTTAATCAATATGGGATTCAAAAGAAGCACTAGATCCCTTTAAACATATATCAATGCATATCTTGTCAAGCTAATACACAGATACCAGAGAAGGCATAGGGAAGAGTAGAGACATTAACCAGGTGGGTTACACAGGAAAGCAATGCCGATATGTCCAAATTCTAAAGCATTTTTCCTACTTCAAACCATAAAAAAATAATAAATCCATGTGTAGATTAATAAATATGCATGATCTCAGTCCTGTTCTTATTTATCAGTTCTTAGTATAAAGATGATTGCTGATTTATTAGTAAAAATATAAAGTTCCATTAGTGTTGGAAGACATTACTCAAACTGATGCGTTATTTGCTATTAAAATTATATTTTGTTTCCTGTTATTTAAACAATAAAAAGAGAAATAATACCATATGGTATGTGACATCATATAAAACAAGGAAAGCGTACAGCTCATCAGCAACATAGAAACTGAATTTTTTCACAAACTGTTGATTGAAACCTTTGTAAAGTTTTAACACTGCTCTGATACATTGGTAATTTAATTGCAATTAATGATAAATGATCCGCTCTAATATTAGAGAAAAATCTCCTGATTTATGTAAAATTTGTTTCAATTGAAAAAATGTTCTTGGTGTAATTACATAGGTAATAGATTACTTTAGTAACTCTTCTAAAGATAAGTTTACCATCATGACAGTGCACCTGTGTTGAATAAAAAGATAGTACATGCTTGCAGATGATATATTATTACTGATAAATGGAATAACTCATGACTGTAACACAGATAACTGACAATTGACCTGCTTGGTAGGCACCATGTGGTATTTAATACATTAAGATATCTTTCCTGGATATAAACTCTCACTCCTGAGATACTACTGAGATGAGATGCAGCATCACGGTACACAAATACAGATATATAATTCCTACTGAAATATTACCCCTGAAGCCAACATTGTTATTTCAACATAGTTACTTTCAGATGTACCACTGATTAAGCAATGGTACTTCGGGAGAGGTTTAAAGCTTATGCAGTTGCCATAGTGGAAGGAACTGTGGCGTAGGCAATTCAGTGAAGTTCTTTCAGGCAAAGATATACCAATACTATGGTCATTTTATAAAGGTTAACAGAGTATCTGAGAAATTCGACAAATACCTATCCTACAAGGAAGCATTAAACACCAGTGTAAGTGTATACATTAAAAAATGAGTATGAAGTTTGAGAAGTGTTTAGTGTAGCTCTCAGACTTCATTAGGTTAATCGGTTGTATTTTGTAAATCATCACAAGCCCACAGGGAGGAATGTGAGAAGCCACTGACTTTTCAATATTGATTTTTATGTTATGAAACAAAGAAAAAACAACAAAAGGCAAGGAGACAGACAGGAATATCAAAATATGGGAAACTTCAAAATAATACAGATGCCTAATTGCCTTCCAAAGCAAACACCTGAAGATTAAACAAAATGGTTTTGTAATACATGCCAGGTCTTGTCACAGAATCCAACATCTTTTATCCTTAATGTTGTCCATAGGAAAAGACTAAAGTATCTGAGACCTGCATTAAGAATGAAACCACAACATTGCTTTCACAGTTGTGTTATTGAGCACCTGAGGAAACATGGAAAAAGGCTGACTTTCAAAAAAACACTCAGAGACAGATAGGCATGGGGAAAGGTGCTGCTCAGAAGAGATCTGAGGAAATTGATTTTTCCTTAGCCTGATGTTAAACATAAGAACATTTACAGTTCTTTTGTTGTAGAAAAGGGGATGTGGCTTGCAAGGGAAGAGAAACATTGGGCAGTCTCAGAAACCTCACTATTTGGAGACTTACCCATGAGTTAAAAAGCTACTGAGGAAACTGAGTAACTGTCAATATATAACATTTAAAATCAGGAAGTCAATCAATCACACACAAATTTTTTCCTACCATGATTATGACATCTTTTTCATTACGGCATAGCATTCACCTTATGTCCAAATGCCAAGCTCAACATCTGGGAATAAGTTGAGACAAGGGGTTGATTTATAAAAAGAAGTCATATCATACCATTTTGTGCAATAGAATCTTGCACACTGAATTATCTCATCACTATTAATGCTAGGGAAGTCAGAGACACACATGTATAGTGTCTCTGCAGTGTTACAAAACCCTTGTTATTTAATATGAATAGCTAAATGTTTGAATGGTTTTGTCCAAAGCTTCCTACTTGAGTATGTTCATTGTTGATAAATTTTAATTAATATAATAATTCCATACACTTACAACTGGCATGCATGGATCACAAGATTTTGCTAATATTGTTCCTTTCTCTTGTACTCATTTAACACCAATATGACTAATTTGGCCTTAACATATTTATTGTTAAGTTACTGCAATACAAATTAGAAAACTGTCACATCCTGTATCTTTCCTGGAGCTTAGAATGATGCTTTTACTTTATTCTCATGTCCAGTCACAGTTCATTCTCACGTGAAGTATCTTTACTGATGTACATACACCTTCATAAGTCTGCGGGCCCGCTGACATAAGAATAAAAATGACAGTTTTATTTCATATATGACTATCATATGATGTCACACTCATTTCATATTTCTATGAAAAAACAGGAAATTCACTGAACAAAAGACAGTGATGCTATAACTGCAGGAGTAACAATCCTATAGTGGAATTTAACAAGATAATTTTTGATACTCTGAGTTCATTATTGCTATGGTAACACTTGCAACATTTTATTGCTGCAAAATCTTTCACTGAAGAAATGAGACTGCACAAATACAATTTAAGGAAAATACATGCATGCACACCCACACAATTGAAAAGTAAATGCAGCCTGAACAAAGACTCTTTGGGCTTTAATTAGGCACTTTGAGATATATCTTCATAAACACGTACCATTTCAAACATGCTATGAAGAATTTCACTGTCATTTCGCATTGATTGTGCTTAAACTAGGCATAAAGAAAAAGCACATAAAACCTGTTTGTAAGTGTAAATTCTACTGATGAAAAATACATAGCTGTTTTTCCTGTTACTAGGTTCAGGGCTTGCAACAACATGACTCGGTTTAGTAGGACTGCAATTGGAGACTGCTGCAATTCCCAGATGGCAGAGTAGACACTGTGGTGTTTATCCATCATCAGATTTAGAACTGCTGCTGCCACACTGCTGTCGAGGTACGACTGCGCAGTGGTCAGGGGGTGTAACATTAGCAGGAACAGGCTGACCTATTCCAGCCTCACTGTGGGATAGCACACAGGAGTGAAGAGAAGGGTATAGGAACAAGCATTCTTGTTTCTAGTCCACTCAAAAATCTGTGCTGACACTACTATTACCTATCCCTGCCAGTTTGATTAAAGATGTAATTAAAGTTCCCGCTGCAGCATGGACTTGCCTTGACTTCAGAAGCAAAATTAGTTTCCACTTGGCCTAGAAATTAGGGAAATGATCAGAAGGTGACATACCCTCTGAAATATCTGAAATACAATTTCTCTCACGTTGCCAATTTTTCAGTTTTGTTCAGAGACTACTAAAAATCCCACCACATACAAAGGAAGTTCCAGCTCATGGAATACTGTGATTTCTTGATTAGCTTGTGTTTCTGTTAATTCATAATAACTGTGATAGAAACAGTTTCATAATTGTGCAAATAAACTAAAAATATGGGTCAGAAAACAAAATTTTAAAAGACAGATTTCTTTTTCTATATGCATTATTTTGTTTATCCTGAAAAATTATTCCCAGAACTACCATATCACACACATATTTACTTAGTCTTACAAATACTCATGCTTTGCACTCAAGCAATGACAAAGTTACAGATTATTTTTTAAAATCTTTTGCCAAACTGAACCTAAAGGCTGTAAATTCACAGATGCACCTAACTCTTATTTTAGCATAGCAAAATTCCTAGCACAGTGAAGCTCCAACATTCTAGGGACTTCTGGTTAATAATAAAATAAGAATATTAATAATAACAATGTGGAACAAAAATGCAAAAACATTTGGATGTAAAAGGCCAAAAACTACAATTCTGCTTTAAAAATTGCTTAAGTATACTTCCAATTCCTTATCAAAGTTTGTGGATACACTTCAGCAGCTCCTTATTTCTCATATCACAGCCCCAAAGTCACACATTTATTTTGCATACTGATCTTCAAAAATGTTTTTTTTACTGTTATTAAAGGCAGGGTAACTTGTTATGCAATGGAATTTTTTTCTTACTGGGAGACATCTGTACTTCCCAGAAGCTGAAATATTCTATTTACCTGGTGATTTACAAAATGCTACTAACATACTGAAAATTTCTGCACTGAATTTTTTTTCAAAGTTACAGCTAAGGTTATAGATTTTAAATAAATAACAGAACTGTCCTCTGAACTGAAACATCTCTTCAGTTTCTTCCAGTTAGTGATCAGAAGATAGTATAGTGTAGGTTTTTCAAATTTATCTCTTTCTACGTCCTAAAAAAGAACTATTAAACTATAAATCTACCTTATTCACTCAATACATATCTTTTGGCCTTAAAAGACCATATATATTATGTATTAGTCACAATAGTCTCCTTGTTAAAGTATAAATGTATGTGATATATTGCACAAATACCTCTCAATAGAATACACCTATCATGTGTTTGCTATTGAGACATTAATCTTAGTTTTGACAACAGTCACCATATGCTATTCTGTTTTTCGCAGTTGTGTTTTGTTCAGCTGCTTACTTCCAGGCAACAATTTTGCATATGGATATTAACTTGATATGGCAAATTTGGGGCCAAATGTTGGCCCTTCCATAAGGGGGGATCTGAAGAGAGTGGTCTGGATCCCTTGTAGGCTGTGACATAAGGGAGCATGCAAAACATAAGATAAGCCATATTCAGAGCATTCAACAGTAAAAAACATCACTCATGGGCTTTATAGGAGCCCAGATAAGGCTTCTGACATGAGTCCTTTGGGAAAACTCAGTGTCAGTGTCCAGAACAACCTCAAACCCGAACAAAATCTAGCATAAATCTTTCATTCATATAAATCAGATATTAAGGTAGCTCTAACCACAGATAAACTGAGATTGAGACAGCTTTCAGTCTGTAACACTTCTCTGGGAAACACAGTCTAAATATTTCCCTTCCCAACACCATGCAGATTACATCACACCAGTGCAGCTCCAGCTTGCCAAGTACCTTTTTTCAGAAGTCTCTACCCTTAAACTATGTACCCTTATACTCACAACAATGACCCAGGGCTTGAAAGAAGCGTAATACACCACTGAGATACTGGCATCAACATCTCCACATGGCTTTCTGCAGGACTCCTACCTGCAGCACAAGTAGTCAAGACATACTGCAACAGCAGAGACAAAGTCTGGTCTGTCTGTAATTCCACCTGTACCACAAGCTTGTGTACTGGAAGAGAGACAGCTAGAGGAAAAAATGTTCTGTATCCAAACGAGTTCTTACACCTAGCTACAACTTTTCTGTAACTATTCCAAATGTGTTAGGATTAAATTGAATTTTCATATTGATAACATTTGGTGATACATTGTGTCCTGGTTTCAGCTGGGATAGAGTTAATTGTCTTCCTAGTAGCTGGTACAGTGCCGGTTTGGGATTCAGTATGAGAAGAATGTTGATAACACACTGATGTTTCCAGTTGTTGCCAAGCAGTGTTTAGACTAAGTCAAGGATTTTTCAGCTTCTCCTGCCCAGCCAGCAAGAAAGCTGGAGGGGCACAAGAAGT
>JAVJGH010000050.1:7646386-7674228 GCA_035590175.1 Aviceda leuphotes
TATTGTGCCTCCAGCCTGCGGGTCGCTGCGCTTGAGGAGCTGGAGGCAGCACCTCAAGGGCTCGGGGTGCCGTGAGCCCTCACCCCTGTTTGCCCTGCAGACCCCAGCCCTCCCGTGTGCCCCAAGCCGGCCCCGGCCTCCCCGGGGTACTCACATGTTGGCCTCGGGGGTGTCGGGCAGGGGGATGAACTGACCCCAACCCCCATTCCCTGTCCCCCTGCGCTGCTGGGGGGGTAAGAGATAGAGAAAATCAGGACTAAAGTTAGGCCTGGGAAGAAGGGAGGGATGGGGAGAAGGTATTTTAAGTTTGGTGTTTTATTTTCTTATTATCCTACTCTGATTTGATTGGTAATAAATTAAATTAATTTTCCAAGTTGAGCCTGTTTTGCCCATGACCGCAATTGGTGAGTGATCCCTCCCTGCCCTTGTGTCAGCCCATGAGCCTTTTGTTACATTTTCTCCTCACCATTGCACTGGGCTGGCAGGGGAGGAGTGAGCGAGCGGCCGTGTGGTGCTTTGGTGCCAGCTGGGCTTAAACCGCAACAGGACCATACCAATTACATTATCGATTTGCACATCTCATTTTGGAGAGAGAAATTGCATATACTTTTGTGGGTTATACTTTAACAAACCCTTTGCTAATAACTATTTAAAAAGAAAGCGGGGCACAAACACGAGCACCTGCACTTCCTTAATTTCTAAGACCTCTTTGAGGACCATATTCCAAACTGCTTACACAGTATCTTGCAGCTGGTTATATGGGCTCTGGTTTCTCTATGAAAATTGCGCAAGCTACCTGCTTTCACTTTAAAAACCATTTGTGGCCCCATTACCTCACTTACCATCTTTCATTCACTGCTGATTGGTGACTCCTGTTTTTGAACAGCTCATAATGCTAACCTCCAGAGCGGACTTGGTAGATTCTTCAAACAAGTTTGCCCTATCCTGCTTCTCATTCTTGGAAGTAGCACATAGTAAGTATCTACCATCTCTTTGAAAAGCTTTCTTTAAACACTCTGTGCTCGCCATGCCTACAGTGAACTTGAGAAGGGTAGGCTGAGGAAGGGTAAGTTAGCCTCCTGAGATTGTTGTTTATCAAGCTGAATATTACTCTACTTACTTCCTTACATTCCTGGTCCTAAATTATACTGCAATCACAAGCTTTTTAAGGAGTGACTTTTTGATCTATGATTGTTTACATAATAGCATGCCACCTACAACTAGGTATGAAATAGTACCAAAAAATACAGAAAAGGTGGCATTCTTCTTAGGACCTCTTCATTATTTATTATATGTTACTTTTTGTTATAGTGTCATAAGTCAGACAGAATCTTGCAGATATCAAAAGGAAGATCTGAAGAGTCAAGCAAACAAAAAAAACCCCTACAAAATTAGATTTTTATTCCTCACTCTGCCACAAAGTTTTTATATGTTCCTGGACCAGTCACTTGAGGCCAGCCTTTCAGATGTGACCACTAATTGCGTGCTTTCCCTTTTTTATGTCTCTGACCTGAAAACTTAATGACCTCATTTACACAAGTCCCAGGCAGCCTGAGAACAGAGTGAGGCAAATGTCTTTTGGAAAAGGAAAGTCATCATTCTGTGTCATAAGGTTGTATTGTAGCCAGAACTGAGGAAAAGTTGTTCCATTTTTTAATTGTTGGCACTTAATCTTTTTATTAAGCAAAACCAAAAGTCAAAATAGTAAACACTCTTGCAAAGATAAAAATAAAAACTGGAATTTAACTGATAAAATATTTCATGTAAATACTTACAAAGAGTTTCAACTCAGGGGCGTCAATTTTGATATATTTTTGATTAAATTTTAAAAGTAAAATTATTTCAAATCTCAAAATGGAATTATTTTCTTTTGAAAATAAAACTGGAATTACTCAAGTGCTCCTTTTTCACTTGCAAGGATATTTAAGAAAACAAATACCACTGAAATTGATCATTTTTTGAAACACTTTGTTTCAAATAGAGAAAAACTCTCCAGGGTTCATAACCATAATAAATACACATTTTCTAACTTTTGAGTACTTGACTTTACAACCTGAATCTTTTCTTTATAATGGAAATATAAGAATGTGCATGTGCAGTTATATACTGAATACAATTTCACTTGATCAATAACTTTTTTAAAATCATTGCCTTCAATTCAGGGTCACAGAATGTATATCCACACTTAAAATAAAACATTCTGGGGACTGTGCTCTGGTCCTGATGACTGGCATAGGAAATTCTCTTACCTGCCTAGCCCCAGAACAGAGCAGCTACACCTTGAATACTTACTGAATAGTGCCTGGGTGTTACATGGAAGACTGTTTTTAAACTTAGGCCACTACCATGGCAAGGACCACAGAAAGAACTTAACAGTCTGGACAATGATGAAACAGTGCTCTAATTAGTCTAAACTTAGCATAGGCATACATAAACTTAGCTCTTATGTTTATAAAACATATACTTCCTTGTTTATCACTCCATCTGAAGCTTCATTAAAGCTACTGGGAATCACTGACTCTGAATTAGACAAACATTTCTAGAAAGAGAGTTGCACATTTCTGAGTTGTTTTTTTCACTGCCATATAGCTTTTTCCTACATGGGTAGGATTTTGCTGTAATCCTGTTTATAAAAATAGCTTACTTGTTATTGGTTCCAGTTTTTTTAAACCAAGGGACAATGACTTTTATATCAATAAAGCCTCCATAGGCAAGTGCTATGTGTGCATGTAGTTGTGATAAAGTACTTATTCCCATAGATATTGAAAATGTACTCTTTCGTTCTAATTATTTATTAGTAAGGAAAGTAGTGGTTTGACAGAGGGAATCAAATTATAAATCCATGTGTAAAACTTTACGATAGCTGTGTTTGATTGTAATTGGAGACAAAAAGCTGATGCTGAGAGTATGCCTGTTAGTTATACCAGACCTAATGTGTTCATTGTCTTTAAATGCATAAAAAGTATTGTTTCAGAGATAACTAGCTCTTTATAACCTCTGACTGATGTAATTAAGTTTTATGCATTGCTTCTGGTTTTTCTTTTTGAAGCATTTACAGGGCATGAAGAGAACTGGGAGTCTTAGAATGTGAACCAAAGCAGTCCAGTGCACAGATCAGAGAGCTCCCTTGGGCTAGCCGATCAGACCACAGACACACGTCTGAAATCTCAGTCCTGCTTAGCACTGCAACCATATTCCTAGGCCCACTTGGGAGGAATCACCATGCCTCTCTAAAACAGATTCAAGATTTGCTACAATGCAATGATGGAGCAAGACTGAACATGATGACTACATATTGGATGTGGCAATCTCAGCTGTGAAGGAAGAGCCCTGTATCTGGTCTCTGCTATAAAGACTATTTATTGGTTTTATCTAATGAATGTTTTTATATATATGTGTGTGAGAGAAAGAATATATGTTTAAATATGGAACCTCTAGCATCTGGATTCTACAGGGGTTTAGTTGGGAGACAATTGCTAAACAGCTTGGACAAAAGCAGTGAGATGTCTAGAGGCTTTTATTACTAAAAATTACATAGACTTCAAGTGTTCAGTCACTTCTTTGAAGTGGCAGCAGCTAGAGTGGATTTTTTGTTTTTTGAACTGTGTCTTCAGTTTATTCACTTTTACTCAGCCTTGTCTCTGTGAGGTGCTTAAATTATTAAATAAGTCTAATAAGCAATATGAGTAATAGTTAAGTTTTAAAACAAGGGAAAATGAAATGACTTCATCTAATACTGCTTCAAATTCATCCTTCCAAAGGGCATTGTTCACTCTTACTATGCAACAAGGGATTGTTTCGGCCCACAGAGTGGTGAGTGTTGTGGCATTATGACTTACACTGAGTTGTTAGGTTGTTGCAGCTGCAGTAATTCAAAATACAGTCAGCTCTGAATTATCCCTAACTAGTTTATCCAAACAGCACATGTTAAGACTTCCAACCTGGCTCTGCCACCTTAGGTCCCATTTGGTTTATGAGCTTGTAAGGTTGCCGCTGTAGTTTTCAGATTTATTAGCCAGGGTGTAGTGCAATGCAAATACACATAGCCACCCCAGGTTTCCTCCTTTCCCTGGGAAACTCACTTGCATCACCAGCAGAGAAGGAAGGAAGAAAAGGAGATGGAAGGTTTTGAGGCATGCTGTACTAAAATAATAGGTCAAATACAGATGAGATGAAGGTTTGGCAATGGGGAAATTTGGCACATAACTACAAAAGACAGAGACATAACTCAAAGTAGCTTCCACCTAGGTAGCAGAGATAACAGCAATGAAGACAGAGTGGCAAGAGTGCTCTAGGGACCCCACATTTGCTAGCTTGCACAAGCAATCTTCAGCTATCTTCATTGCTATTTCTATCCAAGTAATATTAAAGCCATGCAAGTAGATGCTTATATGTGGTGGCAGACTAATCCTCAGTGCCTGTTCTGCCCCCTTCTTAAATGTATGTATAAAAAAGTAAAAGTTTAAAAGGCTGTTAAGAGTATAGGCATGTTTGTTGTAGCACAAATTCTGGTTCATCAGGGATCCAGTTCAAGCACCTCGCACTCTTGCGTGATCTCCATGTGTAGATTTTCTGTCCATGGAAACCAAACTGTGATGATGGTAGTAATCATTCACACTTATCCAAATACAGAGGCAGGACATAATCTGGCACATGCTTTGTGGTGCCTCTGAGTCCCCCTGTTTCCATATAATGAAAGAAGTATAAAAGACCAAAGACAGTGTCTCAGGCAATGCATAGATTAAAGTTGACCTGACCTAGAACTAAATGGAAATTTCCTGCAGAAATAATCATTTTTTTTCCTGGGGAATTTTAATTTCAGCAAAACACCACTGCCTGGCAAGAGTATGTTTCATATGCAAAGTGTATTATCAGCCTTTGTGAGAAAAAAGCAATTTTACAGATACACAGGTATGCTTAAGGAACAGATTCATTTGACACACCACATCCTCATCTTTTTTTGTTCACATTACACACATTATGCTTTTTGGCACTGCAGTGAAAGAGACTCATGAGATTCATGAGAATTTTCTCTTAAAGTAAAACTTATTGGAAGGAATTAAATGAAATAGTTTGTGATTGGCATTTGCTTTACATGATAAATGTAAGGGCTTTAACTTAATAAAAACAAAATAAATGACAAAAAAAAATCCATTCTTTGGAAACTGGCCATTATTAGACCCTGTTTTTTTATTAATAGCTTGATATTTTTAAAGAAAAAATATCCTTCCATCTCCACAAAAATTTTGACAAAAATGTCTACCCATCTTTCATACTATGCTTTTTGCTTTCCTTTCTTATGTTGTTTCATTCCATTTTTATAGCAGTATCTTTAAAATGAGTTAGATTGACTTAGCCTTGTACACTGGCCTTTGTCCTTTAGTCAGAGCATTATCTAATGCAGACTAATGACGACAGATTTCATTGCCGATGGATCTTTTAATGATTTGTTTCTCTTCCCAAAGTTTTTAGTAGTGGTAGCATTAATGAGGATACTTCCTGAGATTCCTTCATAAAGAAGATATTTATATAAAAATTTACAGCAACTATCAGGTTAGTGGTCTCTCTGAAGTACTGTTTCTTCTTATGTCTAGGAAATTATTCTGACCTGAGAGGAATAATTCTCTCATCCACTCCAACCTTGTTAACCAAGGATTACAGTCTTGGAGATGCAAAGATGCAAAAGCTGCATTCTGCCAGGCATAAAAAGAAAATAGAAGAAAAGGAGACACAGTATAGTTATCACACAACAGGAGCAGCATCAGTGAACAAGGGGACCACAACGATGCATGGCGGAGAGGAGAACAGACCAATTATCAGCCACAGGATATTTAGGATATTTATGATAGAAAGACTAAAAGGAAAAGAATTAAATAGCGTTTATTTTAAATAAGGGGGTTCATGCTAAAAATAAGACAATTTGCTTCAATAAGCCCTGAAATACACTCTAGCTTTCATTGAAGACTTGATATAACTCAGATTTTACTTTTTAGTCTATCTAAATTACTGCCATTTATCCTCTGATGGAACTATAAAAAGATATAAAATTATGCCATCTAAAAATCACATGTAAATTAAATTATCCAGATATGTAATATGGACAACTACTACTCAGAGGGTATCTAAATCTCTAACTGATTAACCTTAAAACCTAAATGAAATGACTAAGGTGGGATGCTTGTCTCCACATAAAATTAATGGAGAAAGTTAAGATCCACATGAGCTGAAAAGAGGTACTTTGATTTTGCCACAGAAATCAGATCACTGATATGGAGTTTGAATCTGGTGAAGATGCGCAGCATAGTCAAAAACAGGAGGAGCTCTCAGGTCCTAAACTATAACCACAAATAAAATCAAATTTCTCATTCATGACACAGGAAGATAAGGTTCTGTATGAGGCATTTCAGTTGGATGTATACAATCAAGTGGTGTGAATACCTCCCCAGAAGAAATATTTGTTCACTCAACAGTTACTTTGTTTTTTATAGACCTGTTGTAAAGTTCAGTATTGCATGTTTTCCACTCAAACTAGAAAATGCGACGGACACTGGAAGACAAACATGCACAAGTACATACTGTTACTAACATCATATCCTACTGTGATACAATAATCATCATTACACTTTAGTGCTACCTAAAAAGGAAAGAAGCACAGCAATCAATGATACATGAAGAGCTGTTCTGCTGAGATCTGCATTTTTGCTGAACTTTGTCATGACCTTGAATGCAAACCAATCTGGGATGCATGTATCCTGAAGATTTATTGCTGTGGTTTGCTCCAATATTTTCCTAATAAACTGAGTTAAAAATAACTCAGAGAGCTCATTAGTTATAGCACAATACATTTTCCCCTTTGGGAAATGGCAAATTTGGGGGATTGCAAATGTCTTCATTATTCTGAAAGCAACATGTGCTGTGTAATACCTACCATACCACAAAAATCAGTCTAGTCCTCTATGTACCATCTGCCTGAAGAACAATAATCATCCTGTGAAGTATTTTATCTTCTGCATCCTGCTCACACTGTTTTCTGCCTTGTGACATCCTTCACTGCAATAATGTTTGGTTAGTCCTGAGATCTATCATTCCTCTCCTCTGAGTGTTATTTGGAGTTATTAATAAAATTAACATAATCTCTTTTACCATATTTGGGTTGTCTACAATGTAACTGAAAGGAAACATTTTAGAGAGTTACCTCACTGGAAACTCCATAGCTAAGAAAATTCTTGTGGCATTAGCATCAAATGTTCTATGCAAAGGAATTGTTTTTCTTCAAGGAATTTTCCAGTAAATCACTATAAAAATAGCATTTCTCTTGATGTTTCTATTCTATAGTAACATATTTTTGCCAGCTTTTTTTTTTTTTTTAAGACATTATGTAACACAAAGACTATTTGTCGTCTTTTTTAATTCCCCATTTGTTCAGTGCTTTATACCTAATCAGAGCCAATGATGACTATTTCATTTACATATTAGCCATAAATATGCATTTCTAGGGGTAGCATTAAACTCACTAAGCAGCACTAGAATTGTTTCCTTTATCACCATGCTGTTTTCTTTGGAAACTGTAACTGCACTGTTCATTATTCGCTCTACTCCCTTACACAACATTCTGTGGCCAGTAAGACAATCTTCAAACACAACATAGGTAAGAATCAACATATTTTACCTACCACCCCAGTTACAAGCCAGCTGGAAATCTAAGATGATCTTCACTTTTAGAAGGACAGGAATGAAAGTTAATAATTTATTAAAAAACAAAACAAAACAAAAACCCCAACAACCCCCCAATTTAAAATCCTTCTCCCCTTTCTAAATCTCTCCCATGACGCTAAATCCCTACCTTATCTTCTAGCTTAGCTACAACAGTCCAGCTCCATTTCAGTTCTACCTACCAAGCACATTTCAGTAAATCAGCTCAGGTCTGAGGCCTGCATCAATCTCACCAGCCTCGAGCTGAGTATGGAGGTGTGTGGTTCTAAGAGCTGGAAGGAAGCAGCCCCCCTGGAGGGGTCGGGGGCAGGTGGAGGGGGGTGTGTTGGGGAATACATAGTCAATGGATGCACCTATGACTTACAGTCCTTCTTCAGTGGCTATTGTACATGGTCAGCAGGAACACCAGTAAGCACAGGATACTACTGGTACAACACTGTAAGATAGTTTAAGAGCAAATTGAACTATCCAGAACTCCATTTTTAAGAAAAAATCGCCATATTTAAGGCCTGTATAATGTTACTACGATAATGACATTATAATGAACTCAGATGCCAAGCTTAAAAAAATATGTTTGAGTCTATCAAAGAAAGCCTTTATAATCTCTAAATTAAATCTCTGCATACATATGAGATCTCTAAATGTAAAAGATGTGGAACATCCATTGGCTGAACACATTTGATGGGAGACCAGGTACACAGGCTCCCTCATTTTAGGCCTACAGTGCTGAAAAATTTGGACATAATCTCAGGTGAAAGTGAATTACTATATGCCTTACTCAGTAGGAAAAAAATAGCTCCAAATTTTTTTCTCCTGTAAGTAGACATAACATCTCAAACTCAGCAGATTTTCACCTTTTTGATTTTAATTTACTATCAGAACAAAGAACTACATGTTATGTGAGCTGTCAGAAAGACAGTTATCAAATCACTGAAAAGTATTTTTTGTATAAAGTTGGCTACAAATTCAAGCAAATTTATTACTTAATCTTTAAATCCAAAGGACAAAATGAAACCAGTGAATATCAATACAACATGATTCAGTTTCTAAACTTTTTACTTTTATAACATTTAAAGTTTGGACAAGAAATAGCAAATAATGATAAGGGTTAACCATACTTAACCATCTGAGTCACAAAAACTGGCTGTATACATGTGTCTAGCTTGTTAAAGCTGCAAACTAAAAGCAGATTAGTAGAAATCACCTTTAGAGTGGATTAAGCTAATGTGTTTTACTTTACATTTGTTATACATACACACATATGGCTTATCTAACACGTTGTAGCTTGTTAAACATGGCAAGGCAGTGGCGTGTCATCTTCTGGACAAACTGTCATGTTAATGTTTACTGTTTCCAAAATTATAATAGATGCATGAAAACTTAAGAAATTAGCTATATCTGAGGTCAAAATAAAATTATATATTCTGTCCTATGTCAGTCCTGACTTTGGTGGCAGTTATTAGTTTTTCAGCAGTCATCTGATTATTAACTAATTTCCCTAATTGCATATTCCTAGGCAGGGATGTTGCCTCACTTGTGCCTTATTTCAGTCTTGCATGGTTTTAATGTTAATTTCCACTGAAAGCTTGACTAGAGATTTTATTTTGATTTGTTTCAGAGCCACACAGAATAAGTGAACTGTCACAGTGAAACTGAAACTGTACTAATCACTACTTCATGAAAAGCACTTAAAGATCTTCCCTCTGTATAGTCAATTGGAGAAAATACCTCTACCGTATCATTATTCCCCATCCAACTCTTTAACTGATCCAAGCAATTAAGATTTGTGTCCCTTGGGCCCTGTTTTTCCTCTTCAGGATACAATAATTCCCAGTGATTTTAAATGAATTATTCAGTTCCATCACTTCAGGACAGACAGACGGATCACACTTAGGCACAGTCACCCATATGGAGCCCACTGGAGCTTCCATCAAGGAAATAATAAAATCATATTCAAATACATTAATAAATAAGACCCTAAGGAGTTAGCAAGAAGCATGTCAGTCAATCAGAGCAGTCTGAGGTAACACACTCAAAGATGCTACCAGTAGGCAGAAGATATGTATTTTTAACTAGGAATTATGCAAAGAATGCCTTTGGGTCCTATTTATATTAATGGGAAATGGTGACATTCCTCATGAAGAAAATTATATTTTTTGTTCTTTCAGGTAGCTAAATCCATTTCACTTGCATGGACTTCTACCCAAAATATCAATTTCTGCATGTTTTTGACAAATGGCATCACAACATTTCTTTTCGTAGGCTTTATATCACTGCCAGAAATTAGCCACATTCTTTCACTTTTTTAACTGCCTCTGAGACTGGGTATTTGAGGCACATAAAATAAAATGGCATCCTCATGGAACAAAATTTCATTTCCCTATTCTTATTCCTTTTACATATTTTACTTTGTACCAGTATTTCCATTGAAATTGTGGAAGAGGCCTAGCATATGGCTTTTTATTGTGAGATTTTTTTGAATTAGCCATTAACACAAACTTGAGTGTTCAGGTATTTCATTGGTACAGCATATAGGGAAAAAACCTATATTATTGTTTTAAATATTAAAGGTTTGCCTATTTCCTGCTCACAGCACAGGGGCTCTAGGGAAACAGAGAATATGGACCTTAGTTTTAAGTTCCATTATAAATTATATTTCTTGCATCAAGGTGACTGAACTGGTCTCTGATGGCAGATTTTTATGCCTTACATGCTGGAAGTTACTGTTCTAAAGCATTACCCTGTTGCTAATTTTTTAGGAAGAATATTTTAATATAACTTTTCCACATACTACTACCTCATGACAGAGAAAATGAGAATCAAAGGCAGGATCTGAAAACAAAGGAAAGGGCACAAACCAAAAGTGGTTATGGCAATACAAAAGGGAGCAAAACCAAAATGTTGATAGTTTGCAACTTACTAGGGTGGAAGGAAAAAAAAAAAAAGGAAGACCTGTAAGGAAGCATTTTCCTCCACATTAACTTGATCTCTGAGAATCCCACTAAGAAAAGAAACTCCTAAATATTAAGTAGGAGATTGGTTTTGTTTTTTTTTAAAATCTGTTAAAAGAGCTGTTATTGCAGCTAACACTGATGACTAGCTGAACTCTCTCCTCAGATGGTCATGACCTTGTTTTTGTCAATATACTTATAATTTGTCTCGGAAAATGGGTAAATAATTTTGCAGGGAAATCTTCTTGGTTTTTGAAAATTATCACCTCCTACCTCCTCCTCCCCCTTTCTTTACTCACACTCACTTCTAGTTCCCATCTTTACATGCTTTTATAGTTGTAGTCTGAAAAAAAAAAATGTGGAAGATAGGTGTATTGATCTGTCAGATCTTACCAGAAATGGCAAGTCCAGAGGTGTAAGGTTTAGCAGGCAGCTTAGCTCAGACAAAGATTTCAAAAAAATCTGTTCAAATAAACACAAGAAATGAGGGAACAAATTACTTACTACTATTTGTATTTAATTTGAGCATCTTTGGTAGAACATGACTCTACTCAAAATATTGCACATGTATAATCCATTGAACTTGCCAGAACTAACACAAATATCTTTTGCCACTTTCTAAGAAGAGTTTAACTGTGAGACCACTTTGCTGTAGACATTTTGCCGCAGGCTCATATTATCCTAATTTTAGATAAACACTGCTGCACATAAAGGAATCTGAACAATTTGTTCATACACAAAATGACTTTGTTGACTTAGCTAGGAGCTTGTCACCAACATTTAAAAAAATTGCATGACTGTTTCTGAAAGCTGACAAAGACCATTTCTTTTCATATATAAACTCTGGGTCTTCTTTTCAGAGTTATCCAAAAGCTGCACTTTTGCAGAATAAAACATTTTATTTGGCTCATCTTCCTTCAAACCTTATCAAAATCATTTATATTAGGACCGTAATGGATGATGTGCTCATATTTTACCAGGTATTTTCATGACTTTAAGACACTCAAGGCTCCAGGGGAAAAAAAAAAAATCTAAATATGATTAATGATACAGCAGATCGCTATAATAGTGGTAAAGTATGCAGCCATCTAAAAGCACACAGGAACAGTTTTGCAGTGATGAACTGCCACTTAACCAGGGAGATTAATTTCTTTAGAGCACTAACTCTGTGCCACATATGATTCTCAGCATCACATACGAAACTCCTTTGATCCTAGCTGGAGTTAGTTATTACTCTGGGTACAATCTAGCCCCCTGTAAACAAGCCCGTCTCTTTGCAGACATGCCTACATGGTCACGATGCAAAGATGAATTACTTAGCTCAGGCTTCATACAGTCCTACATGGCTGCCAGATGAAAACTGGCTTGCATCCCCGCATCTTGAAAAATATGTGAAGCCACTTTGCGATTGTCTGTATTTGACTTTATAGACGTATCCCAACTCCTTCTTTGTTGAGTTAAAGTGCCATCAAATTAATAGTTTCAAATTCTGCCACAAGCCTACCACTAGAGAATGCTGAGAAACTCCTTTTATCCAAACTTCACTCCATTAGATGTAATAATGTATTGAAAGGGATTTGAGGCTACCAACTCCCTGAGTTCAAAACCTACCACCTGCTAAGTAGTTTAGAGATTACACATGTGAGAAAATGTCTATTTCTTGTTTAATGTTGTACTCCACATAATAGATATAATACTGCGCATCTTCCAAGAAGGGAGTTTACATTTTCAAAACATGCTGAGAATACAAAATCCCAGGTAAATATGTAAAGAGTAACCAAATAATACTTAAAAGGTATGCCATTGCTTTCTGTCCAGTCATCATCTGAGGACATGAGAAGATCCAACCTGTGAGCTTGAAAACTTTCAATTCAAAAAGCAACATACTTTCTGGAGAATAAATAGAAATGGGTCCATAAGGGCCAAAATGATAACACATGCAGCAGTTATAGTATGCAAAACTGCAGCCGCAGATGTTTTCCATGCTAAAAGGCTGAATTTGGTTTAAATGTACATGAACAAGGTGATTTTCAGTACAAGTCACAACAGGTTTTCCTAGTTCAGTCTTTATTCCCGCAGTGGATATTAATGCAGACAAACTCTTTATTTCACATCTACGTTTTCTACTGTCACAGTGAGATACCATACCTCTGGGTACTTGTGATCTTTCTCACACTATGAAGGGAAAGGAATATTTGTAACATCATATAATGAGAGAAAAAGTAGCATAATATAGACAGCAATGAGAATAATGCTTATGTCAAATGTGACTAATGAAGGAATCTGAAATGCAAAATCATTTTAAATCATCTAACGTGGGAGCTTCCCAACATGCTCTCAGAGCAGAGTAAAGGCAGAAAAAAACCTGATAGACCAGGTTAGCTGAATTACAGATGGGCAGAGAGATACCAGGATCACATGAAAGAAGTAGTGTGCAACTTCCTAACTGAAAACTGCAGTAAGTCATCAGAACGACTAATACAGCTCACATCACCCTGCTTGTCAATCTCTTCCCAAAGGCACTTCAGCTATAGGCAGGCTGCAACGTGAATAAGTCTTTCTGGCAGCTTTCTGCTACCTCTCCCAGGGGATGGCAGCCCCTATTGCACAACCACACACATCTTGCCATGGGATCATCATCCATATGATCTTGTGATGGAGGACACCTGCATTATAATCACTCAACAAATGACAGTCCACAGGACTCTATGAAGCCTTAGTCAAAAAAAAAAAATTTAAAAATCCCCAACTTCTTTCTTCAAGGTACTATCACTTAACTACTAACTGCTTAGCATCAGCTCACTACCAGCTATAATATTTTAAGATATGATTGCTGGTAACATGGTAAAATAAGAAGCCATGTGCAAGCTGTCTACAGGCATCCTACAGATAAAAGGAAACTGGTTCCTGAACAGGTCCCAAGCATTATTATATTTATAGGTATCGTAAAGGCAGAGGTTACTGCCATGGAACTCTTCAACTAGCAAAAAGCCACAAGTTGAGTAACTATTTGCTTTTAATGCAATACAAATACAATGCAATACATACTACTAACAAAAAGCATTAGCCCAACTTCTGTGGAAAATTCCTTGGGATATCATTACAACCCATGTGTTTGAATTAAATGACAAATGAACTGGCATCTGAAGTAAATCTGATCAACAGAACTTTAAGATAAATATTAATTACCTGACATGTCATACTCTCATGGACAGTACAAGCTGTGCCCAACTAGACAAGACACTTTGGATTTAAATATTTTTTACTATTTTTTTGGCTTAGTATTTGGAATTGTTGGACGTAACTGTCAGCTGAAGAACACGAAAACAGAATTCAGTAACATCACAACGATCTTTCAGATTCATAAATTGAGACAGCAGCAAATGATTTAGCACAGATTTTTGCAACTGAAGATATCTTTTTATATTTATATTACTTCATTAGTTTCCAGAAAAATATGTAAGGAACATCTGGTAGGAGCATAAAGGACTGTAATGCTTCCTAAGGAGTCAGGGTTTATGTAACAAATCACTACATTACTTCCATGAGGCATATAATCAGAAAGCATGGATTAAGCTTCACCCTCATACTGAATGGAAAATGTCTACAGACCTCAAGAAGGAGGATCAGTAGGCCTCTGTGAATTAGAAAGACCAGGCAGCATCGTTACATTAGCTAACTAAAAGAAAATTTGTCTGGAAAGATGAATGCTAAGGAGATTTTGAAGTCATAAAGGGAAGTGCTCTAACTCATGCTAGATTTAAAACTCCAGATTCATCCAATTTGCAGTAGTCCATAATGCCAGACATACATGACACCAGTTGAATAAACTGATGTGGCTGTTAGACACATAAAGACTGCAGATTCAATCAAAGAGACACCAAACAGGCAGTCACATAACTTGAGTGTTGACCATTGCAGAGACCCTCAAGACACACTGTCCCTATTTGTTGGGATTATGATTCATATTCATCTTCTGTAGCATTTTAAAATCTAAATATTGGCTTTTATATCACATTTAGAATGTATGGATATACACAGCCATCAAAGGGGAACTTTTATTAAAAACTTTACAGTTTTTTCTTTCAAGTGAATTGCATTATCCCACTACTTATGGCAATGACTGAATTTAAACCCTGAGCTTAATTTGTAGCCAATTGCACCAATATTAAGAGTGATCATGGTAAGGCTGACTGCTCTTACTATTTTGAGAACTCAAGATAAGTAACTACTAAGTCTTCTTTCAGAAATGTTTGAAAAGCATTTTCATGTTAAATGAAAATTCAATATCATATTGTATAGCAATATCATTCATAGAAAATAACAATATAATGTAACATCTTAATAGTATCATACAACATAAACTTTCGCCTAAGTATTCTGAACATCACAAAATCTTTTAAACCCCTCTTTTCAACTCTGCACTTTAAAAATCTCTGAGGAATGCAGATATTCAAAAACATAGTTATCCTAGACAATTATGGAAATTATGTTGGCACCATGGAAGCATGACATTTCCATTCACATCTTCCATTTTCTTCTTTCACAGAAGGAAAAACATGTTTAATTTTCACACTGAATGTACTGTCTACACTATATGCTTCATTCATTAGTTCTCAGAAGAATATTTTCATGTCTGTTAAATAGCTTCTCTGGGCCAGTTTTACAGCTGTATGTCAGAAAGAAACAATAAAAAGACATGTTCTCACTGGATTATTATCCAAGTTGATCATGTGTTCAAGACTTAAAAGGTTATAAATGATGTGATTTTTTGCAATGACAAATAATATATAGCTCCTGTATGTTCAGCTTGTCAAATCTTTTCAAAGATCAAATATGATCCATCATTCTTTTTTCAAAAAATGTATTCTTCCACAACATCCAAAGGAGATTAGCTATTCTCTTTGTGTGTCAGTTTGTCTCAGACTGCTATTCTCTTGCGTGTCTTCTTCCTTTTTTATGTTTCACCATAAAATTATATTTGGAAAGTACTGGAAATGTTGCTACAATTTAGATAATAATTTCAATGAAAATTCCTTGTTATAAGTTTTATGTTATTACCTGAAATTACAGGTTTAAACCAGGAAATCATCTAGTTTGCAAAAAGTCTGTTATGCATCTTATACCAGCTTGCCCATCATTCAACGGCTTTTAAGATGCTGGTGATGTGTGAAATTATATACACAAATTCACTAAGAATATCTGTCAACATAAAAAAAAACTCAGCTGTACCAGATGCCAATTTAGGGATCCAAATGAGTAAAATAGTCTTATGTTTAGCTAAAATGATTGCAAAAGAACAATTTTGCTAACCTTATTTACTGCTTTAAACTGTACTAACAGAATCCAGTATTTATTAACTTCCTTTTATTTTTTTACCATAAAACTTGCTAGCATACATCCTCCTTCCTGCACAATGTCTGTCTTTGCATTACGGATTCCATATACTCATCTCTGTATTATGTGCCATATAAGTAAGATATAAATATACGTGATTCAGGACAAATTACTGTTTCTTGGGCACTGTTACCAGTGCCCAGGAAGTGCTTGCCTTACACTGGAGAAAACTCCCTTACACTAGACATGGGGAAAAAAAGGTAGCAATATCACTCCCCTGCTCCACTCCTGCAAAATAACCATCCCACTTTTGGAAATCCAGAACCAGGGATTGATTAAAAGATAACTGTTAAAGAAACTGAGGACTCAGGCACACAATTAAGTTGCCACAGCTTAACAAGCAGCCATGCACCAACTGAGCACAGTAACAGTCTATGTATACCCTTGGTCACCACATTTAAAAGAATTACATATTCAATAGAATTTAGTGCAGAACGAGACAAAGACAAATGGGAATCCTGCAGATGAGTACCAGATGACAAGGCAGGCTGAGAAAGTGGAAAGCTGAGGTCTTGGAAAAAAATCTGCAACCCATGGAAAAATAACAATTCTATAAAGCCGGAATTGCTAAATTAATGTTTCTTCCAATTAATGCAAGTCAATAACTTCATACTGAAAAGTGCCACAACACAGTCAACTATCATCTTATATGCATCTATAAATATGACAGATGATAACACAGCATACACATGAGCTTTGACACAACTTGCTGATATATGTGCTTTTAGAAAGGCCATTCATTTATTTACACAGGAGACCACCATTCAGGTTTTACAAATATGAGAGATGTTTTTCAAATCAGCCTAATGATTTGTTTACCCCAGAGAGGAAAAATTTTGGCTTCAGTGGTAAATAATACTCTATCAACCTGCCCAATTTTCTTTGTGTTTAGCAAAGAAAGAGGAATTAGTCCAAAGTCATAGTTCTAGTCCTCTATATAAAAAATTTATTGCACATATTCAAGCTGTCCATAATGGGCTTCAGAGAAAGTAATGACGCACACACAACTACATACATATAAAATTCAAAACTAACACTGATTTTTCTATTTGCTAGACCTCGAGAAAAGTGGAAATTAAATTAGTACCTGAATATATCTAGTCAGCCTGTAAGTTTATAGATGACAAAAATGCTATTTTTAAAAACGTTTATGACAGCCAAAAGTAAAGTTACTTAAGAGACTTTAAGAACAGGGACAAAGCCTCTAGAATAAGAAATACACTATAAAAGTTAGTCTTACAAGCATATCTGAGAAAGAAAATTGCAGTTCTAAGCCTCACTCTCAATGGACAGAGGATTTATAGTAGCATCATAAAGCACATGGTCAGCCACTGCCTTCTGTTAATCCTATATACCAACCTCTTTTACCATGATCATTCCAGAGGGTAATTCTAGACTGCAATACCAAGGTGGGAAGAAGAGATTAACAGTTTACTTGTAGTACTATTGTAATTCAGCCTTCTCACAATAGATTCCAGTTTGGTTTACCACTATTTATCTGCATTTATTCATAAACAATAAAATGGAAATATATACATGCTCAACCCTATATTACAAAGAGCTTGTACTGAGAAACAAATTTTGTTAATGTCATGTCTGAACATCACACATGGAAGTAGGTTGGGGGTTTTTTGGTTTCTTTTTTTTTTAAATCCTAACACAGATATAGGAAATAAGACTTTAGCAAGATATAAATAAAGAATCACCCATCAGTTGTAAGACACATTGAGACTGTGTCAACTCTCTGAAATATCCTTACCAGTACTCTGCTGAATTTAAAATCAAAGTGTTCAAATAACTTTCCATGGGAAACTTCCAGAGGTGAGGATGTATCTTAGAAAAAATCTTGAGGCAGAGACAGAAGATGACCAAGCCAGCAGAAAGCACTGTGCCAGGTGCACAAAGAGAGTGAAAACTTAATTTTCAGTGTGGTTCCCAAACCTGTAAGTTAGATCTTAAAACCCCCTGCTTAGATACCAGTTTTCCCTGAGGCAGTTAAAGCTCTGAGTACAGAAACAGGAAGTGCTGCTTCTCTTTTACTTTGCATAATTCAGACACTCTTCCTTTTACATAGAAGATAGTAAGGTTCAATACATCTTTTGATGGAGGAAATATGCATCTATCTCATGAAAAGGGATGTGATCACCAGGCTATAGTCTAGTCTGGAATGAGGTGCTGTCCTATGAAAATTGTTTCTCAATATAGAGAATAATTACAGTATAAATAAAGAAGACAGAAAGATCTCTACAGGCTGGTAGCTAGAGCACTCAATAGGGAATGAAGAGACTTGAATTCAAATCTCTGCAATGGCTAATATTTATTGTACATTCTATCCCAAGAATTCCTTACTGGCAGATCCATAATAAGCTCTTTACTTATACTTACAGAAATAATCAGAGATTCATTTTGGGGTGAAACTATAACAATTTAAACAAAAATTGGGTTTCAGTTTTACCTAACTATAACCATTAAGCATCTATATACCTCCAAATCAGCCCATCTATTTTACATTCCTGTCTCAGGGTGGAGGGGCATATTTATCTACAACAAGCACAGAAAGAATCTAATGACTTGTTAAACACTAATGGTTAATTTGCATATCATTAAAATACAGCAAGAACCCTACTCAGTGAGGAACAGTACGATGTTCAGGTTCTTGAGACTGAGTAGAACTACACTTCAGTTTTGAAAATCAGCAATAGTGACTAATTCCTCCCTCATTTCGATGCTAACACTTGGTGAAGAATGACACAGGTTTACATTTAGCTCGTATCCAAAGTAGCCTTGTCAGTAAGAGTCCTTTGACTTAGGCTTTGGCCAAGAAATGAAATAACAGAAAAAACACATTCATAGGTCAACACCAACTACTTGACCAGCTTCTTATGTAATTATTTCTTGATTAAAATGCTGAGATCTGGTGCTTATATAATGTTAACGAGCCTGAATATATAATGTATAATGAGTCAGAAAAAGAAATGCAATGCACGTAATCTGTCATCCTCAAATGTTTAGGACTCAGTGCTCCATTCAGAAATCTCTCCAATGTTTTAGAGTTTATCAAATTAAGTATAATGAAACAAACGGAAATCTGTTATGTCCTATTAAACATAATTATCAGGAAATGTTAAAATTAAGTACAGTAATTACTTGAAATTTTGTGATTGTTTATTTGCCTATTTCAAATTACTTTCAAGAAAATATTGAGTGCAAGTGAAAGACAGATTGTCTCCTGCAGATGTAGCTCACTTTAAATGCCAGTGTCTTAATTCAAGCCACCAAAAAGCACAGACACATTGGTTTCATGACAAAGTGATAGGCATTTTTTTCTTCTACTTCTAAATAGCATTTGAAACAATATCCTGAAAAATATATTAAAAACTGTATTTGAAATCTTCAGAAGAACTTAAAAGAGTTGTATATGTAGCTTCTGAAGGGATTTACATTGGATGCTTCACTCTTTTTTGAGTCCCTTAAATATTTGAGCCAAGGATGACGACTCCACAACCATCCTGGGAAACTGGTCCCAGTGTTCAACCACCCTCACAGTAAAAAAGTATTTTCTTATGTTCAGATGGAATTTCTTGTGTCTCAGTTTGTGCCCACTGACACTTGTTCTGTCACTAGGCACCACGGAGAAGAGTCTGCCTCTATGGTGCTTATTTCCTCCCAGCAGGTATTTATTCACATTGAAAGGATCCCTCCTGAGCCTTCTCTTCTCCACATTAAACAGTCTCAAGTCTCTTGGGACTGTTCCTGTATGACAGATGCTCCAGTCCCTTCACCATCTTTGTGGTCTTTACTTGACTCACTTCAGTATTTTTATGTTTCCCTTTTACTGGGGATCTCAGAACTAGACCCAGCACTCCAGATGTGGCCTCACCTACGTAAAGGGGAAGGATCACCTCACTTGACCTGTTGGCAGTGCTTTTACTAATGCAGCCCAAGAGGCTGTTTGAGTGGTTTGCAGTAAGAGTGTATTGCTAGTTCATGGTCAACTTCTTGTCCACCACTACCTTCCCTGCAAAGCTGCTTTCCAGACAGTTACCAACCTGCACTAGCACAGATGGTTGTTCCTCCCCAGATGCAGGATTTTGTATTACCCTTCGTTGAACTTTATGAGAGTCCTCTGTCCATCTATCCAGCCTGTCAAGGTACCTCTTGCATGGCAACATAACCCCCTCTGGTCAACCAACCACTCCTCCCACTTTTGCATTGTCTGAAATGGTGGAAAACATCGGCAATGATGCTACTACCTCTCATTACCTCTGTTTTGACAACAATTTTTTGTTTCCTCAGACAACTAAATAATTTTTTTCAGTTACATCATGTGTCAGAAGATTCTGTGTGTACCTATTCTGATACAATAATGCAAAAAAATAATAAGTGTGTACAGTTACTAACTGATTTGCAGTGTTAAGTGACTTTGGGAAGTGTGTATTGTAACTGCACTAGAGTGTACACACAGTAAAAAAAGATGTGTATGTGTAGTATTAAAAATGTTTCTACAAAGAGGCTATCAAGAAATAGAAAAACATACAAAAGTTTCAGGCCTGCACAAAGCATTATAATTCTAATGAGTTTTTGCACCATTTATAGAAACCTCAGAAAAATTAAGCACAGCAGGGGTCTGTGTTGTCATTAGCTACATGACCAGGATACTACACAGTAGCAGTAATGCCACTAGCTTTGAAGTAACCACATTGTTACGGCAAAATACCATCTGGTATTTTCCGCTGTTACTCCATAAATGACATTTGTATGCTGTAGCTACTCTAATAACCTATTCTCAAAAGGTGAAAACACTAAGCAGATGTTGGGTCAAAATGAATTGTTTATACGACATAGACTTCAGACAGGCAAATTAGAGCTTTAAAGTTATTTTCTCCTACTAATATTACTATACTATAATGTAAATGCACAGCATTAAAAACTAAAACAAAACAAAACAAAACAAACCCAAAAACCAAACACCACCAAAAAAAACCCCAACCTCAAACCAAAACCAAAACATGAACCAAAATATAATACCTGCATATCTACAAAAGATAGGAAGTTACATTCTTGGAATCATAACTACCAACTCTGAAGGTGCTTCTACAGAGCACACTTTTTACACAGAAAGGTGTTCAAACTAATTTGTGGATTGGTTTCAGGCAGTTTTTTGTGCACACTGTTTCAGCTATGTTCTTTAACTGTGTCAAGCCAGACAAAGGGTAGAGTCTTGTGGTTTTTTTCCTGAATGGACATATGAATATAGTGCATTTACTGAAAATGTTCCTTCCTGCTAGGACCAAACTTGGTATCACTACCTGTCTACAAATATCATTCAGATTTACTTCATGGTAAGAGTTTCTGAAGAATGTACTAAGTCTTAGTAAAACATTAGACATGGTCTCAAGAAGCAAAATGCCTCTAGTGCCAAACTTTGGGGAATCTGATTTTAACACTTTAGTATGGTTGTTGCTTTTCGAAATGTATTTATATTTACACCAAAAAAAAAATTGTAAGATGCACTTTGATTCAAATACTGCTGTATAACCACAGCCTGTCTTAAAATGCATTCCATGTTCTTGGAGATCTCAAAACACCATGCATTGCTTAGAGAATTTTCTGACCCACAAGACACATGCCACTAACCATGATGAAGCTCCTAAAAAGGAGAGAAGGAAAAAGTATTTCTGAACACCACTGTAAATTTAAAAACCCCGCCTGGATATGCATTTTATAACACTAAAAACTGCAATTCATATTTGTAAGTTATACTTCTGTTGTTCCCATTACTAACAATTGCACTATTGCTTCAGGTGACATTTCTTTCTTTAAAAAAGCAGAATTCGGTAGCTGCTGCATTAGTCATACTGACAGGACTAGTTACCTAGAAGCAAATTCATGTAGGGATAAAGCACTTGGCTGACAGAAGACTTAAGTTTGGGTCATCTGTACATCAACTAGGTGGTGACAGGCAAAGTCACTCCTGTTCTTTTTTACTCTCCTCCACCTCTGTGCATTGTCTATTTAGGCTCCAAACTTCTTGAAACCAAGAGTGTTTTTCTTCATATCTGTCTTCATACCAGGGAAGCCGAAAAGTGAATCCTAACCTAGGGTACGAACCTCGGATACTATATTCATCTAAGAATCACCAAGAATACAAAATACTAAAAATAAAGTAGAAGGCTTTGATTAGTGAACTTTCTTTATAATTCTTGTATTACGTCCAGAAAGAGAGTAAAACTTTTGCAATATTACTAAGGCATGAAATAGCTTATATGCACACAATGCGATTATAAATCAATAGTGTACACCAAAGCTTTTTTGAGGGAAATAAAAGAGCATATGGGTACAGCTGACACCTCTCATGGGAGCAGTTGTATGCCTCTGCATGTTAAGAGAGGATGATTATTGCTTCCTCAATTAAGATGACTATGGTTGCAGATAATAGAATGGAATCGAGTCATAAAATCTTTAGCTTGGAAAAGACCTTTAATATCATCGGGTCCAACCACTAACCTGGCCCTGCCAAGTCCACCACTAAACCATATCCGTAAGCACCACATCTACATGTCTTTTAAATGCCTCCAGGGATGGTGACTCAACCACTTCCCTGGGCAAAAGTGAAGAAATAAAATAAATAATGTGAAGAATTGAATGGATTTCATACCCAAAGAGCGATTTCAACACAAAATTAAAGCACTTTTCAAAAAGAAAAGAAAAAAAAAAAAATGCGATCAGTTAAGTCCAATCCCTCTCCCTGTCCCTGCAAAGGAAAAGCTGCCATTTGGCAACAATAACAATTCACAGCAGTGTTCACTTTGCTTTTGGCTATTTTTAAGGTTCGGAACTGACACTTCAACAAGGTGATAAATAGGAAAGTTAAAAGTATTCCACAATCAGTTGCTCTGTTGGAAAAAGAAGGCACAGTGTAGGGAAAACCTTCCACTGATATTTTTCCAAGTACCATAAAGCCACTGACATAGACAATCATATTGTACATGTTATGTAATTTACATGGAAACTCTGCATGTAGTCAGCCAAATTTTGAACTACCTACTCAACATATATCCAATGGTTATCTATCCAATTAAGGAGTCAAATATATGAAAGAACCTCAAAATATGTTATGCTCCTTACAAATGTTATAAAACACCCTTAAGAAAGATATTGCAGTCATGTTTTTTTCTGCACAATTAAATTACTTATAAATATATTTGTACATATAAATATTACAAGACCTTTTATGTGTTTCAGTTTGAATATAATCCAAAATATTTAAGTAATGTATATGTAAGTTTTTCAGCGGCTGTGGTGACCGCGTAGGCTAAATAAATTCTCCTTTTTTATTTTTCCTTCCTGTTCTAGCCCCTCAGAATCTTTTGTGGATTTTTCTCCTGACTTACACAGTTTTTCCACTTCTCTCTAGAAGCTGTATGGCATTATAGCTGACATTTTAGAAAGGGAAGGTCTCACCAGATAACAGGCAATTGCTGCTAAAAGTGGCAGTCATTCCCCCACCCCAATCTCTGTTAGATTGGATCAGCCACCTTATCAAATTTCACCTTAAAAGGACAATTATTCCTTTGACGCAATAAAGTTGAGCCCTTAATCCATATCACATCACTTCAGGAACCCAATTATGATGAACTGTTTGATGAACTGTGATCCTATTCTTTCTTCATTATAACTCCTTCTAGGCTAATTTATAGTGAAATATTTGGACAGATTGTTACAATTATCTACCTTCTACTGATTATCAGGAGTTTTGCCTGCTGCTCTGTGAATGATTCCTTACATCCATAGTTCTTTACACAGCAAGTTTTACCTGTACGCTTGCAAAAGTAGTCCTTCAACTTTTTTAATATTCTGCCTACAATTGTAACTAAGTCACTTGCTCTTATTTTTAACCATGGTTTTAATTTCAATTCTGAGAATTCTTGATTCAGTAAGCTATATAAGCACAAGCTTAATTATAAGCATCTACACTCACAGATTTGGAGCATTTTTGTTTACCATTAACCCTCAAGCAGCAACAAGGGGTAAATAACAAATTTACTCCACAATAAAACTGATGTATTCCAAGAAGTCTCAGGAGCCAAAACACCACCTTACTGTTTTAGAAGAAAAAAATATTTAACTGTCAAACTGAAAGAACAAATAGTTTTACCCTGTCTTAGCCCACATATGACTTTCTTGCATTAATGTTGCATTACCATAGTTACCACAATATTCTTGAGTCATCTGGCCATTTCATCTCACTTTAATGAGTGTGACAATATCTGCATTTGTCTCAGTCTTGGACATTTCTTGTTTGACTTGATTTTCAGTGGTAGCCAAAAGACAAAACAGTATACCTTTAACAAAGTAGCATTCTTTACAGACACATCTATGAGCTATTCTTGAATACTGAAGAAGAAAAAGTACTTTAATTTTCCTGGCTCATATTGTTCTAGGGAGAACTGTTGCTGATCCATCAACAAAATAAATCTTTTGATATGAGTTAAGTCAAGAGTGTTCAGTGAATAACCAGTGCCATCTGCTTATCTTTTCAAACTATTTTGTGATTTTTCATGTTATTGAGATCACACTAAGCAGCATTGCAGTGAAGAAGTTAATGGAGAATTTCTTTTTGTTTCCCTATATGGTCTTGGCATGAAAATTTCATAACAGGGAAATCTGTAATAATCCTTTCTCTGGATCATCAGAAGCCAGGGTGAGTAGTTCTAATAAACTCTACTGCAGCAGCAATGCTTCTGTACTATTAAGTATCCTACTTGCTTCAGTGATTTGTGTCAAACCAGGTTTGTGTTTCTCACTTGAATAAATAACTGGGGAAAAGACAGGAGATAGAAATTAAGAATAATTGATAATTTTCTCAGTGGAGAGAAGTCACCATTGGAAGCCTTAAGGGGTCTATGTGGTTCAGCATATTTATTAATGAATATACATTAATTAATTCACACTCAAAATGACAGTAAATGGTGTGTTCACAAAGTAGCCAA
Organism: Aviceda leuphotes; assembly: GCA_035590175.1. Classification (NCBI taxonomy): domain Eukaryota; kingdom Metazoa; phylum Chordata; class Aves; order Accipitriformes; family Accipitridae; genus Aviceda; species Aviceda leuphotes. Next base: position 7,671,441 of record JAVJGH010000050.1, read on the forward strand.
TGATACAAAGTTATTCAAGGTAGTCAAGACAAAAAATAATTGCAACGAGCTGTGCAACTTCCTTTACAGTAACTGGTTGTCTTGGCAATAAAGTGACAGCTAAAATTCAGTAGATAAAGTGATATATAACTCTGTGCTAATACCATAAACACATCATTGCCTGGATGTAAACCTACTGACCACTGAATGGACTCATTGTTTTCTGCCTCAAAGCAGCTTATGAGACAAAGTCACAAAATCTGTTACCTAATATGTTTTAAAAACAGGAGAATTCACTTTCAGAGTTGCAAATCAGTTTATTAGGTCAGAAGGACAGTACCATGCCCACTTGCTTGCTGCCCTGAATTGTGCAACACAGGAAATCCACTCAAAAATTTCAGAGAGTATTTGTGTTGAAGATATGTAAGGAAAAAAAAAAATTAAGAATAAACTAGAACCAAATGGACTAAATTAATTATAGTGTTTTCTAATTAAGGCTAGCTATATACAGCAACCATATGTAAACAGACACTGTAATGTATCAGCAACCAGTATGTGTAGGTTTTATCTATATTCAAAGAAGAAAAGCTTGAGAAGTGTGGTCAGCAGTTACCACTGTCACAAGCAAATTAAAACTGAAGCAAAATACACTCAGGGTACATGTGCATGCTACATAGGGGGTTTTTGATAAAAGAAAAAGAAAATGTACTTCATTGTTAAATGAAAATGGGGTTAACTGACTACACTTTGAAATAGCATAATTAGAGGACTACAAACTACACTTATCAAAAAAAGAGAAATCCAACTCAATACAGTACATTTTTAACAACTAATTACCAGTAATTTTTTCACTATATGTGGTTGTATTTATTGAGCGTATACAGAGTGCTGGAACTCTTCTGTACAAATTAGACTGCCTTTATGTTTTACATTAATTCATGAAATATTTCTGTATACTGTGTTCTAGTATTTATTATTCTTAGTTCTTAATAAATGCTGTGCACTATTACTTACCAATTAAAATCTGAACCTATGTAAGCAGCTTTCAATGTAAAAAAATTCAAGTCATATTTTGAAATTCATGTGCTCTTGCAATATGTATATTTGAACATGATCGGGTGATTATGCTTGTCTAGCACAATCTGACTTTATAAACTTGGGTTATTTACTCTCTATCCTTTTTCTAGGTTCTGACATGACGAGGATAGCAGAGAAAATGATTTACAAATTCTGTGATCTCCTCTCCTTTCTGCATAACACTCCAATAGGTTAGAACAACATTCCTCCAGTACTCTGTGAACAGCATTAGTCAAGACAAAGTCAAGATCCCTACGGTATAACCATCAATTTGTTTCTCAAAACTGACTTAGCAAAATAAGCTGAAACATTGATTTAAAACAAGTAAATAAACAAATTAAGGTTTTAAATAGCTTTTAAATAACTTTTAAAGGGTGTTGGTAACAGACTTTTCTGTTCTCAAATCCAGAATCTAGTCACTTCCAATAAAAGCATAATACAATGAGAATCTTACATTCCTGAATTTAGATTCATGTGACCATTTGATTTTTCCATAGCAAACTTCTTTACTTTCATTGACACATCTCTGAACACTTGCTGAGCTATATTAAGAACAGAGATCTAAACCCCAGTCATGGTAGTAGATTTGTCTTACCTCACCTTTCTTACTCTTTTCTAGCTGCTTCTGCTGGACATGCCTTGGCTTTCCCACAGCTGCAAAAAGCATGTTGTAGAAGGACTGAGGAACTAGAAAAACTGGTTAAAACAGAAGAAAACATGGATGGGATAAATCAGTGGCTAGCAAAGCAAAATGGTGACTAAAGCAATTAGATAACTTCATGGCAAACCACTTATGAAGTTTAGGATGGAAGAAAGTATGATGTTCAGTATAGGTGTGCATACACATTGCTTGAGTCACAAAGTGATGAACTGTGGGAATGATGAAACTATGAGAATATAGCAGCTGGGAGAAAACTCCTTCCCTAGATGTATACTTCATTAACTCCCTTTACTCCAACGGTTCTACTCCCTTGTGGCTGTGATGCATCAAGGCAATACAGGGTCAATCGTGAGCTAGGAGATGAAGATCGTCTGAAGATCAGGCACAAAAACAAGCACAGGGGAATGAGAAGAGTTTTCTGATGAACCAGACAAACTAGGGCTAGTAACAAAGTGAAATAGCTCTGCTCTGTTTACTAGAAAGATCTTCTGGAGATACCCCTTTCCAAAGCAGTAGACAGTTACAGTTTATTACTTAGATGTGCATTACTCTGCTTGCACTGACAATTATTTTCATCTTGCTGTTTTATTATTCATCGCTTCTGCTGTGTTACCATAAGTCGTTCGTGGACTGTTAAGCAGGACAGAAGTGGCTAAGAGGTGCACTATTACCTAGCCTAGCTGGGTTTATGGGTAGGCAACAGTGTGATCTGGAGATGATATGCATGTTCAGGTCCTAGTGTGTTGCTCCAAATACTCACGGAGGAAAACACTCACACAGAAATCTATAGATTTCAGAAGCAGAGGATAAGTCAATAACCATTAAATGATAGCTGAAATGTGACTCATTTTCAAGATCTGCAATGTCTGCTGTATAGACTTTGAAGTGTATTCTTGTCGTGGCTTAACTCCAGCCAGCAACTAAGCACCATGCAGCTTTTCACCCACTCCCCACTCAGTGGGATGGGGGAGAAAAATCAGGAAAAGTAGTAAAGCTCATGGGTTGAGATAAGAATGGTTTAATAGAACAGAAAAGAAGAAACTAATAATGATAATGATAACACTAATAAAA
>JAVJGH010000050.1:7680750-7692557 GCA_035590175.1 Aviceda leuphotes
TCCTGAAACCAGAGCACGGCATGTGCACCACTCTAACATGTCACAATTCTTTCAACTTTAACAAATAGCCAGCAGCAAATAAAGATCGCGAAAACGACATCCTTGCTCCTCACTCCTCCTCATTATACCCCAATTAATCCTAAAATACTTTCAACGGTAACGTATGCCTATCCAGCACAGTCGCGACAATACCCGTCTGTATTACAGATAGGTGACACAGCGCGCTGGTTTTAGCCGGGGAACGTCACGGGCAGCCCTTGGCAGAGGGCGTGCCAAGAGGAGAGGCGCGGCGGCGCCGGCTGCGGCGCAGGGCAGCCCCGCAACCGGCAGCAGCCCTTCCCGCCTGCTGGGCTGGCGCGCTGCTGCATCGTCACCGCTGCTTCCGTCCACGCGGCAGGACGAGGTCGGCCGCGGCGAGCCCACGCCAGCTACCAGGCACGCCTTCCTTTTAGGGTGCAAAGTCAGAAACGGGTTTCTGGAATGGCTTCTAAAGGGCTCGGCGTTCTCTGAGACCCGCTCCTAATCCTGTCAGTGGTAGCAGTACCTCTGGCTTCAGCAAGAGCAGCCCCAGGTCAGTCCCGAGCTCTTGGGAGAACTGCTTTCTGATGTACCGAGTAAACAGGAAGAAAGCAGGAGGCAGGCAGAATAATTCTGAATTTTATATAGACAAAGGGCTCGAGTTTTTCTTATGTATGTATGAGACGAGCTTAATGCCCTGAACGGGCACCGTGTTCATTATTTTCTTTTGCAGATAGAAACAAATAAAAGAAATTTTTAAAAAGATTTTGTACTAAAAAAGATCATGCGAAGAATCATACAAGGATGGAAACCTGGACATTTGCAGTTTTATGTTTAATACTCCTAGGATGAAATAAACTTGGCAATTGTTAAAAATTCAGCCAAAATAATAAACCAATTTATTAGCCTATCCAAATCTGTCGACACAATTCTCAAAACCATTCTGATACCTTAAGCTCTGTTATCCAGTCTCACAGTACGCTTGTTAGTATTCGCATCCTAGAATCTCAATCTTACATCAAAAGGTTGGAGTACTCCAGAACATCTTAGACACAAAAGAGAGTGTTTTGTTTGGCTTTGGACTATTCATGCTATCATTTAGTCACTGGCCTTTCTGAGATTCTGCCTTTACAGCCAATCTCAATCTACAAAGTCCTACTACAACCAATCATCTAGTAAAGTTGACTGAAATTGCATGCAGACACCACTAGTGAGAAACAGTGAGTGGAGGAAAAACCTGATCAGTAAGAAATACTGAAACATTTCAGTGAGAATTGTTCTAGAAATTGACACTACAGACAAGCGGGCACACTACAGAAATTGAGGCTATTAATTTATGATGGTTTTGCCTTTCAGTGAGATGTTGCTTAGTTTACTATATAACGCCATGCCCTAGGAAAAATCAAAATGAAAGAAACTGCCAAAGATACTGGTTAAATATTGTCAAGTCACAAGAGAGAAATTTTTAAAAAGCTAACATAGGACAGAACTAGAAGGCAGACACAAACCAAAAGATCAGAATTCGCTAAGTTGAAGAATGCCAAAAAAGCAACCTGGATGAATCTGTGGAGCTCAAAAATAAAATAAAAATCAGCCAGATGTAGAACTTTGAGAACAGATGTTGCATAAAAAAAGACGAGAATTCCAATATTTTTAATATGTATTTATACTTACCCTATATCGTGCCTTTAATATTTAACATTTTAAAGCACATTATAATAGCAAAAAGCCATTTATATGTGCTTATTATGGTGCTTAAGAAATTCTTTGGATTGTTGGAATTATTTAGTCCTCAACCCTAACATACAGTTACAGTTTACTCAAGTATGTTCTATTGTGCTTTCTTCCTAGAAAGTAACTCATAATTGAGAAGGCAAGTAATAAACATTATGTAAAACTGCTAATATGACAGATAAAGATTATTACTTATGGGCAAGAAAAGGTTTGTTTTGATAAATTTTTGAAAGGCAGTAGAAGCAGCAGCAATATGTGAGCCTTCCAATTCCAGTTGCTATAGCAACGGGTTGTATTTTTAGCTATCATAACAACTTCAACAATTGTAGAGAATATCAGTGCTGGTCTCTCCCCATTTTTCCAAACAGAAGTCCATATGTTGCTGCAGCACAGGAAATTCTAAATAGTGTTCTGCACATACAAAATATCTTGCATGCCATTTTGCCTGCTTCACCTTATGGCAGAAAAAAAAAAAAAAAAAGAGGCCAGAATCATTTGGCCTTGTAATGGGATTAAAAATATTGCGACAAAGCCTTAAACGTCTATGGAATACACTCCATTCTGAATCAGTCAGCCATTTAATTTTTTTTTCCTTTTTCTGTAGGCATTGGTACTCACAATTTTCCCAATTCTTTGTCCTTTTAGGTCACATATGCTTCATTCCCTACTGTTCCCTTCCTACTGTCCAGCTCACAGTTGTTTTCTAAGTCCTAATTTATTTTGCACAAAGAAGTCCCTAGAAGAAGGCAATCCAAACCACAAAACAAAATTCCCCATTAATTTTCTTTTGGATTAGGTATAAGTAGACAAACTCTTCCTTGTATAGGGGAAACTCTTCTTCATTTACGGAAAGCCTTATGAAAGACAAGTTGTCTTTTAGATTGATTTCAGCTTCCTTCATATTTCTAGCCCTCCCTATGGACCAGATTATGGTTGAAATCCTCGTTCCTAACACCTGCAAAGTAGGGCCAGGACAGTTGATTATATCAGTCTATTACTTTCATACATAAAATGTGTGTTAAGTTACAGCTTTTTTTTAAGGGTACAATTTATTTGTTCTTAACTAAATGCACACAGCCCAGGAATCACGGCCATGACAGGGTAAGAGTAGCATTTAACTAGTCTTGCTGTTGGTAATAAAAACTCCAGAACTCTATCATAATCATGTAGAAGATACAATTTTTATCTTCCATAAACCCCAAATTAAAACCAAGGTAATCACTGTAAGTAGAGTATGATTACACTCCACCGAAATCTCAACCACAGTTTAAAACAAAAGGTAAGATGTTTGCATCTTACCTGTTGCTGTAAGATGCAACATCTAATCAAAACAATATCCTCTGAAACAGTTTGGTTGCCCAAGCTAAATTCCAAGAACACAAATGACAGAGCTGAAGGGTACCTAGTACATGCAGTGGGTGCCGTAAGAATAATTGTTGTAGTAGAAATAACAAGAACTAACAGGCGTTGTATGGGTTTGCCATAAATTATTCCCTGTCTAGTTTCAACCAGAAAAACTGTCCCTTCTGTTGCACAGAAGCACAGGCAGTTTTCTTTGGGTTTGAGCCAGGAAGCAGGAGTAGGAACTGCCTGTGATTTGCCTGTACTGATAGGAGAACTGTTAATGAAAGATTGGAATCAACAGCTAGCAGAAGTAGCAGTGAAATGTGACTGTCAGATGCATCTTACCTAACTTTATGTTGGCCCACAATCTTTCTATAGATGATGCCACAGAAAGCAAAGTGCATTTTAAGACTTACGTTTATTTACTGTGGCCATTGAAAATTACAAGGCAAAAGTGTTTTTTAGGAAAATATGGCTTCTTTTCAGTATCTGTTTTATTTTTAAAGATATAAAATGCTATTGAAGTACAAAACAATAAATAATTTACATCCAATTTTATAAACAGCCACAGACATTTATCTTCTGAAATAATCTGAATAAATCATAGATTTTTATGTCCTGAATGAAAAAGAACAATTAAACACTCCAGGGGTGTCTTTTCATAAAATTCCAGGATGAACCAAAGGCAACAAAGGGTGACGATACTCTGGATGCCATCCATGTGCCCTCACAATGCCTAAATATTCTTTTTTTTTTTTAAAGCTCAATTATGCAGATAATGCCTAACCCAGGCTGAGAGACTGCACATAGTCATATTGCCCTAAGAGGCAATGTGAAGAGGGATTTATAGTCTTTAGTATCTCACAGTAAATTTTTACATGGGTACATGGGCTGCAACCCAGTGTGTAGCCAGCAACATCTCCTTTACAATACCTGGTCAGCAGGCAAAGATCTATACTCACCACCCAGAAATAATAACCCGTTATGTCTAAATTGCCTTGGTCTTACAGTGGTGCCGAGCACAGCAATCTGATCTGTTACAGAAACATTGGAAAAACCCCACCAAAGTCAGTCTGACTGTCCACGTGTTCAAGATCAATCCCATAGTCAAGCATCTTGCTGCAGTAGGCCACCACACTCAGCATCTTTTAGCTTTAAGCAATAGTTACCCTTTGCCTTTCAAATGTACGGTAAATGTCGGCCTGCAATTACTTTTTGCTACCCTAAAACTGTAGGTTCTGACTTTTCGCATGGATTAAATTGAACTATTTTTAAAAGTTATATTTGGCACAAGGAAGTATGGCAGAAAGAGGCTCTTGAGAAATATATTCAAAGATCAAGCCAGCCAAACTAATTTGTGGAATGAAATGAACAACATAATATTATAAGTATATACTGAAGTTAAAATGAATTCTCTTTGGCTCTGGATGTACCTCATCTATTTAATTTCTGAAAACAAAATGCTCGTCAAGTTTTACTTCTAGGAAACAATTTCTAAATGCTAAAGAACAACTCGGGCATTTTATTGCCTCCTGTGCTGAGCACTACTCTATCTCATTTACAACAGGTACTGCTTCTTTGATGAATTCTTACATCTGGAACCAAATTCTTTATCCTAAATGTATCTATGTACATGAATAAGGGAGTTTTAGCAGAAGGATAGTTGCACATAGCAGTAAATTAGTGGGGGCAGACACCATGCCATCACAAATGATTCAATAAGCCAAAAAATAATCTGACCTCAGACTTTACAATAAGATAGCTATACATGCAAATATACTTGAGTAACATGATTTTAAAATGTACATTTTCACAAATAAAATCATAAAATAGTCTAATTTTAACACTTGTGTGGTCAGAAAATGAGGAACAGTACAAAATTCCATGATCCTAGTTTTTTTGGGGGGGGTGTTATTTGGTTTTTTGTTTGTTTGTTTGTTTTTTAAGATCTAAAGTCATGTTGCCTACTTAAAGCTACTTTTTGAAGTGATTGGGTAAATAGAGAGCAGGAGTACCATATGATTTAGGCAAGAAGTCAGAACTAACAAACATAATGAAGATGGCAAATAATGTTTCATTTTCACAGCAAGCTGTTTGGAGTCATATTTATGTGAAGAAAGAAATTCCTTTCCCAAAATATATGTTCAGTAGATTTTAATAATAAGTGCATCTGAGAAAGTAGTAATTCACAATTTTAAAGAAAAAATACTTCTCAACCCCAAATCTATCAAACTTTCGATTTGTCAAAGGACCTACCCACATTATGGTGGTTTTTTTTTAAAAATAGGGCAACAAATTCTACAGACCAGGGACCTTATTTTCCTTGGCTAGTATGCATCCAAACCACATCATTTAAAAATTTAACTAAAATGCCAGTAGCAAAGGTGCCTGCAGATTCGTAACAGAGGTGAAGTGGACAGATAACAGCTCACATAAATGCTACCTTGAAAAATACATTTTCAAATCCTGAAGAATTCAAGACTTGGATTCTAGCTTCACTTACTGCTTTTTCTTCATGTTTTTCCTTTTCCTCATGTTTTGAAACTGTATTTATACAAGAAGTTTATAACTTTAAGCTTGATAAATAGATACGAATCACAGAGAATCAAACATGAAGTACTGCAATGATATGTATGTGTTGTTAGCTTGTATGAAGATACAATAAAATTGTATCTAATAAGCCTACCAATGAGTTGTGAGATCTGATGCTCCCAGTCAGAAGTATCACCATTGTTTCCAGATCTACTTAGAGGGTATTTGGGAGAATGGTAAGCAATCGCAGGCAAACGTAAAATGCATCTTTTCAAGGAAACATAACATCATGGCACAAAAGTTTCTACTTTTATGTCTCATCTTTTCAGCTCAGTTGTACTTGAAAATCTCTTCGACACGGATTAGAAAAAAAAAGAGAAATAGCAGAAAGGAGTTTAAACCCAAGACAACAATCATTTGCATTAAAAAGAAGACAAATCTATACATGTAAAGGCTTTAAAACAAGACTCTGTGGAATAAGAAAACCCCCAGTTTCCATAAACAACCTCCTTTGGTTTTCTTAAGCTAAGAGAATGAATATATGCAAATAAAAGTCCTATCTGTTCCAGGGAAAAAAAAAAATATCTGTGATCCACAGCTGATTGCCAAACTCACATTTATCAGAGCAGCATGAATCAAAGCAGGTTGTTTTGTCTTGCTTTCACTGAATTTTGGTTAAGACTTTATTTTTCCCATAGTTGTCATGGAAACATGTACAGAGCAAATTAAAGCAGATAAAGCACTGCTGACAAAAAATAAGTTGTTCCTATTCATGCTGTGCTGATTAATGCTTTCTGAGATACTTAAAAATTGTGGTACTTCTATACCATTTTGTACTATTTTGAAAGTACATTTTATGACACTAAAGCTTTTAGCAATCAATTGTCCAGCTACAGTCTACTGACATGTTTATTAGTATTCTCAGAATTCAACAAGCTATTTAACATTGTAGCATGTTTCCACATTTACAGTGACTTGAAGTGCACCTTCTAGAGAGTAGTCAAAGAATAAGAATAATAAAAAAAGAAACTCAAAGACAGTGAAAGAGAAAAAAGATAGAGAGAAGGAGGGACAAAAAGAAACAGTGAAAGACTTGGAGAAAGAAAGAAGCACAAGCTCATTGATTCTATTTATAAATTTTAGCATCTTTGTACGTAAACCTTCTTCCTTTCCCTTACAACTTTTTCAGAAAAATTCAAGTAACCTACTCACTTTCCTATTACGAAAAGACCCCAGACACCCATTTCTTTCAGCAAGCTCTTTGACCTGTGAAAATTTGAAGGGATATATATGTGTGTATTTTTATGGCTGTCAAGAAAGGTGAAGGTCAGAATACCTGAAGTACTCCTGTTTAAATAGTTGCAGCACAAAACCCATATTCGTCCTGCTGTACTAGATCTCTCCTGGGAGCTGCCACAAGATGGAGTATCCCACATTCATCCACAGTGTTAAACTGCCTCTTTCCCAAATGCCAAATCATGAAACAAGAGTTACCCTGTAAGCATATACAGCACTCTTAGCAAAGCCCTTGAGCACTTACTGTGTATCCATCTGCCTCTCCCAAGATCATCCTCCGACCGCCTATTCGGATCTCCACAAAGGACACCTCTTACCACTTCCCTGCCGTGTCCATAGGGGTCACTCTGCACACCAGCAGGCTGCGGGAGAAGGGTGCTGCGGGAGGAAGGGTGCTGCGGGAGGAAGGGTGCTGCGGGAGGAAGGGTGCTGCGGGAGGAAGGGTGCTGCTTGCAGAGCTGAGCAGGAGAAAAGCTGGAGACCGAGCAATGGGTGGGCAGCAGAAGAGGTGTAAGCACCCTGTGAGGGCAGCCAGCCAGCCTGTGCCCCGTGCTTTGTCTCCTCAACCCCTGGAAGGCCACCTCTACTACACCAATCTCTGCTGGGAGAATCCCAGCAAGCTGTAATTGACCCCACCTTTGGCAGTTCTAGGTGTATTTCAGTCGTATCCACTGGGGGATACCTAACACTTTTCATGTGCTATGATAAGCAGGAGGTTGTTAATTATGGATCTGAAATGACATTTCCTCTGAGAAAGATCCCTGCTGATACCAGCCCTGAAGAAGCTCCGCTTTGTTTTCTCTTACTGACTCCTGTGGCCATTCCTGACTCCCATGCCAATACAGCTTCAGAGCCCCCGCTGTTGTCTTGTTTGTTCTGCAAATTTGAGAATTTATATTGAGTCTGACTCACTGCCAATGAGCTGCCATCCAGGATCTCCTGGAAAACGTCACAACTTGGAGCAGGTACAGCCTGACCAAAGGCAAAGGCGGCACAAGGATGTCACAATGTGGGCTACATGGTGGGGGATAGCGAGGGACCCCGTTGCTTCCAGATATGAACTGTCACAGCTGAATGACAGGATAACAGGGGAAAGACTTCTTCAGGTTCTCACTTAAAGCATATCAGGTGTGACATTCATGAGGTGGACATTATAATAGGAGATATGGCCTGAAGACCAGTGCCCAAGGAAATCCAATGGGACAGCATAAGCAGATGGAAACAAGGCAACCGTTGTTTGGGTCCCCTAAGATCAATACAGTCGGTAGGGCAATGCCCTCTTCGTTGCAGTCTCTTGTTCAATTCCAGCAAACAGGAGTTTGAAGCTGGGCTTCACGCTTGCTATTTTCAATGACTCGTTAGGCAGATGAACTATGTAACGTTCTATACCGCTAACGCGACATTTCCCTGGTCAGCAGGCCCTGATGAGTAACACTCTGTACCACGCTCTACTCCCCAAGAGCACCTGAACACTTGAAATGAGATAAGAAAGCAACCTCACTTGAAAACATCAGATTCCAGAACCTGATTGTCTATATACCAAATGCAATATTAATCAAACCCTAAGTATCAACATTCTTACTAAGGGGGGGGGGGGGTCGGAGTGGGGGTGGGGATATCATGTTCTTTTCAGGTTATTCTAAACTTTTATATTGACTCCAGTATAATTTTTACATGGATAAAACTAGATCCAATGTACTTAACCATTTTAAACTGCCCACTATATCAGTAGAAACAACCCTATTGTTATCAGTATAATAATCCTCTTCTAGTACTGAACATGCACATGTGAAGATGCATAGCAATTTATTAAAATTATAATCTATTAAATCATATGTAATGATTTAAAACTCACTAAATCTATCAGCTTTGGATCAAACCCATGTTTTCTTACTATTTATTTTAGAACGACACAGTTTCTGTAATTGGGATATGCAAGCCATGTCTGAAGTATAAGTAGTAATTTTCTATTCTTTTATAAAATAAAGAAAAAAAGCAATATCCTGCTGGTTAGCGAAGACTATAGATACAACGTTCTCTCCAGGTGGGTATTATCATGTAGAGAAAGAAGTAGATAATGATGGAATTTCTGAGAGTCATAATTACAAGCTGCTAATAGTTGGCATTTTAACTGTTGTATTTAATCAAGGAGACAGTTTGAACACTGAGTTGCGTTAAGTACATCAGTGGCATAGATACTTTCAATTATACATTCATCACACTTCTTTCCACAACAGATTGTGCTCACAACAAATACCATCCAAAGCATTTCAGAGTGCTAGGATGACACAGCTGGCAACACTTGCAACTTACCACTAGCGAGATGTTGTCATCACTAATCTAAAGTGTGCCTTATGCTCTTAACACTGGTTTTAAGATACACATAGGATTTCTGAGGCATTTTCGTTTCTCGGAAGAATATAAACAATGTAAACACAGTTTTTAGCTGTTTGTTAACTCAGAAGTGGGGATGGGAATGTGGCCTTACTCTTTTCCTGACCTCAGTTTGAAGTATGGCAATGGCAGACACTAGACATAAATAGTCCTTAAAGGAACCAAAAACCTACCACTGCTACTGTCCTATGCCCTTGCTATCCTCTAAGTAAACATGCAGCGTGCTAGCAGAGCAGACATCTGCATTTCTGTTTTCAGGGAGAACTAATATGCCAGTAAATAAATAATATTATGTTCTAGCTCTCAGACTTCTTGGAGTACTAAAATTATGTTTAAATTTTATTATTCTTAATAATGCTTGTCTTATGTTCATGTCATGCAGTAATTACCTTTAGTATCATTTTTGCAGTGAATTCCAGGTGTAACTTGGATCCTATAAGCACAAATACATACTTCAGACAATGTTTCTGAATGTAATACAGGAAAACTGATTAGGTAAGTCCTCCTGACAAAAGCTGTCTCAAATACTAAGCGCATTCAGTTGCAGACTTGTTTATCATGAAAGCTCCTCTTCTGCAAATTCCTCAAAAAGCACCCCTCACTCCCAGACTCTTTTCCTAATTCCAAAATCTTGGTGCCTTAGAGAACCAGTTTTTCTTTAGCAGACCATAAGATCTGTAAGAACATTTCTAATGACTATGAATGCACTATGCTTTTTCTGTTCTTCAGAGCATAAAACCACCCAAATCAGGGAAACATCTGAACTTTAATTAAGAATTCAAAATTCTTAATTCAAAATACCAACAGAAATTACGTGACAAATTTAAGTTCCCTAATGCCATAAACTGCATGTGTTGCAAATCACTCCTTATTTAGCCACATTTCCTGAAAACTTTAAAAAATTCCTGCCAATAAATGCATTTTCACTCCTGTAAGCTTAAATGGAGTTAGTTCTATAACACCCCTCTATGCAGAATGGTGAATATAAAAATTAAATACAAAATGCACATCTGCTACAAAATTTTAACCAACTGACCATAAGAAAGCATTCATTGTAACTGCAACAGGGGAAAAGATCTAAATTTGTGCTAGACTACATATACATTAAAATATGAGCCCATATATAAATTAGTCAATACTAGTTTCAATTTAATTGGCAAATAGAAAAAGTATGACCATATGTAATTTGGCATCCTGATATTCCTCTGCAAAGAAAAACCTTTCTCTTAAATATTTAAAGCTCAATATGAAATATTATTTGTGCGTATTAACTAAAAGTAAAGACAAGGCTGCTCTGGCCTGAGAGATGGCCAAGGACACTTTCAGAGTTCCTTTTACTTTCTTTTCAAAATGTGATTTAAAGAATATAGCTAATTAACCACTTCAACTTATTATGAAGTTTCTATTCATATAGAAATTAAAATAAGTGTAAGTGAAGAAGAAACAAAAAATGTAGTGTTGTAGGAATATAATTCTTAATATGATTTATAAAAATACTATGGATTAAAAACAATGCAGGTCATTTTCTTTGGATTCATTAGCTCTGAAATAAGCTTTGCAAGCTTTACAACATGAGAATTCTCCAAAATACAGAATATTGGTTTATAAGTATTTCATTCTTAAACCATTAAAAAAATAAAAATGCTATTGAAATTTTGGAGATAAATTCTTCCAATGGGCTTTAACACTATCTGGAATATGTCCATTTTCGAACCCTACAGACAGCTGCAGTGATTACCATTTAGGACCTGAATCTAGCTCCAGTAGCTGCATAATTGGTAGCACATGGCAAATGCTGACACCTCACCATCATCTCTTAGTATAAATCTCAACTGACAATTATTTTTTTTTTTAATTGATATTCCTCTTAAGACTGAAGGAGGAAAAGCAAATACAAAGCATAAAAACTGTTTAAAGACAACTTCTGAAGATGCGTGATCTACTTAATATAAAATATTATACTGAATTTTGAAAAAGGCATTTTTCCTATATTCTACACAAGCCAGAGTACAAATTTGCTCTTGGCTTTTAAGATCTTTCAAATCACTTTTCAACCCACTCCGACAGATTTCTGAGCCAGATGGATGTGGATCAAGAATGTATAAACATATGGCAGAAATGGTAACCAATATCCTCCTAGATGTGTATAATGATTCATTTAAAATATATATATCCCAGGATTATTAATAGTCTCTTTTGTAAGTTTCATATTTTTAAAAGGTCAAGATTTAGAGTAGTGTAATTTACTTCAGTTTTCTCCAGTGAAGTACCGGCACAGCAGATTGTAACTGATAACTGCCCAGAATGATTTCAATGTTTAGCTACAGTCTTTTGGGCAGTTCAACATAATGAAATCATCCTGCATCAGCACATGTTCTGTCATTCTCAAGTAATTAAGAGGTTTTAAATCACCCACCCTGTATTACTGTCAACCAGTGACGTCAATTAACAACTAGAAATAAAAGGTTTTGGTTTGCTTTAATTTACAT
>JAVJGH010000050.1:7700189-7722441 GCA_035590175.1 Aviceda leuphotes
GGCCATTGCTGGGGATCAGGAGGTCACCCTCCTTTCCAAGCCTTTTTGTGTGAGCCTGAATGTGGGGAAGAGGGGGCAAGGGGGAGGTGTTGGGGTTTTTTTATGAAATTTTAAAATTAGGTTTGTAAACATTTGTGGCATTGATCAAGTAACTGTAACTCTAGAGCATGGTACTTTGAAATATCTTATTGAAAATTCCACAGTAGAACAATATGGCCACCTTTACTGTGCAGCTGGTCTCTAGATTGACCTTCTTTATGCTAGTCATTGCATACAGTGGCACTCCTCTGGTTCCAATTGTTCATCATTCTTGCCCCTTCTTCCTCATTCATTCCCCTTCTTTTCTCCTTTTATAAATTTATCCATTTTTCCCCTTTACCTTATATTCTCTTGTACTTCCATTAATAAAAACTGGCAGGCATGTGTGCATTACCAGTTAACTAAAAGCTCAACACCTGCCTAATTGATTTTATTGAAAAGCCTTATTACTGAAAGCCTACTGATTACAACTGAAGCGAAGCTGAGGCTAGTACGGGTTTTGAAATATCTCTCTCAAAATAAGCATTACATCCTTTCCTGAAGACTGTTCACAACTATTCAGCATCTCATTAAGTTACAACGCATCATTGTAATCCAGATTCCTTTAATTTAGAGTAAGTTACCCAACATATTTATGGGTTTTCTTCAAAACAGGAACTCCACTGAAACTAGTGACTTCCCACAATCAGTTTTAATTTCAATTAATTGGAAATGTGTCTTAAAAAGTCCCCTGTTATTGCAAGGAAATTCCTGAACAGTTCTAAGAGAAGGTCTTTGAGGGGAATCCAGAACAGAAACATGAGAGGGGGAAGGTATTCAGAAAAACAAAAAGGAATAAAGAGTAAGAAATTAATTAGAAAAGGTGAGGAAGACAGCTCTACTTAATAGAGAGGTGAAATGAGATACTGTAGAGGAAAGAAAAAAAAACACCTACAATGAGAAAAAAAATGGGAAGACTTAAATAATCAGTATCACCTCTAGATTTTTTTATAGCACATGTCTATACTTTCTGGGGGTTGTTTTGTTTTGTTGGGGTTTTTTTAAGTGCTGCAAAAGCAAAAGAGAGGGCAAAAATATACAAGATAACCTTCAAAGATAATAAACATACAGTCAGGTATGTTAAAGTATTTTCTTCCCTTTTTGCCATCCACTATTACGTGGTAAGAGCTCTTAGTGCATTAATAGTAAAGTTTCTTTTGTGCCCAACAGAGAATTCACATAGACATACAAGCAAGGCACAATAATATAAATGTATATGCAGATTGTCGCAGCCTTCAGGCATCTGGACAGTTGCCAGTACAATATTCAATCTGTTACTGTTCAAAACTTACAGAGACCCCTTAAAAGAGAACAGAACAATTGTAAAGTATAGACAGAAACACACACACAGTTACACATCTGTGAAGTTAGGGGTCATCGCCCTGGTATTTCAATGTGTAATGCCATTTGGGGAAATATTGGGTTCCAGAGGTTCATAGTCTTTGGCTATGATTTGGGACAATTGAATCAAAGGATATAGCTATACAAGCACATTGTTAAGCAGCTATCTAAGGTATGGATTTAAAACATATTATCTGTCTCTTTGTATGCATAAGAAATATCTTACTTTCACTTTGAGGTACATTGTGCCACTTTCTTGGCTTTTTCATGAATTATAACCTTTTTTTCTATATTTAGTATCACTCAGCTAATAACTTTTCTTATGGTGTTTCAAGTACCTCGGACCACAACTTTTGTATTAATTTTTCTGCACCTTGCATGCAACTTTAGGTACTGATTTTGCAATGCTACAATAATAGCCAAAATGCAGAGATAGTAAAAGAAAGCAACAGACTTGCTATCACTCCAACATATCAAAGTCCCTTTCACTTGTTTGAATTCAATACCAGTACCTTGTCTGAAAATTGGGATTTTTTGTTTGTTTGCTTGTCTCTTTTTTAATAATCATTGACATGAGAACTTAAAATGGCATTTCTTAGAACCACTGGCAAATAATAAGCCAAGACCACTGAGAAAGAAGACCAAGAAAGTGTACTGAAGAACTGCTTGGCTTTCTTAAAGGCTCTTCCTACACCCGAGCTCTGGAAAGCAAGAATTGATACTACTAAGAAGGAGTAGTCATAGTTCCATGGAATACCTCCCAGAAAAGTAGCTATGTTCCTTACCCTTGCCACAAAATGAGCAAGCCCAGATCTTCCCTCAGATCTACATTTTAGATCTGTCTCTCTCCTCTTCACCTCCACTTTCTGTCAGTACCAGCCAGGGCCTGATCTCTTGTCCTTAGGGCAACAATGCTCAACTTTGTAAGCAGGCTGCTGAAGACCATATAATTACAAGGTCAATTCCTCTACAGATAACATCAGTATGAGGAAAACAGCAAGGTTCAAACTGTCATCACACAGCATATATGAAGAATAAATTCTGTAGAAAGAAAGCTTATTCTGGATTAAAATATGATTCTGTTCAGTCTCTAACGATCCACCTCTTTTATTTCCCCAATACAATCTGCAGCAGAGGGATTCACTACACATATGAAAACTGCCAATTTCAAATACTGGCATTAAAGATACCGTTGCATTTCTATTGGAAATCCCAGCCAAACCCCAGCTCCAAACACCAATGCTCTGCATTTTAGTCCATCCCATAGTGATTATATCACAAGGTGTGATCATGTTTAAGTTAGGATTTTTCCTTAAGATCTCCAAAATAGGGGAGGGGGGGTGTAGGAAGGGGCATTTCCTTTCAGTTGTAACAGCAGACCAAATGCTTGTGAAGCTTAGAATACTTTCTCCTTGAAAAAAGAGAGAGAAATGCTTGCAAAGAAACCAAGGAGAAAGAAAAACAAAAACAAAAAACAAAACCACAACCACAATTTGTCCTAGGATATCAAATTTCATTAAATTTCTTCCTCTCCCTAGTTCTTTTTTCCATGAAGAGTTATTGGAAGCTATCAAAGTGAAGTAGCCTTCAAAAAATAAAAGATTGCTAAAAAATTGACATCCATTTGTTTTTTTTCCAACCATTAACAGCTTCTACAAAGAGTATTCAAGCTCCTTAAATGTAACCATGGCAGTATTAGATTGCTGCTCTGAAAAGTATTGCCATACGTGCCTTTTTTGCTCTCCCACTGTAAGACACTGATTCTCTGGGTCAGAACTAGCTAAGATTCCTGAACAACTGCTACAACAACATCATATGGAAGAGAGCTCTAGTCAAAGTTCAAAGGTCTTACCTGAATTAATGAGCAGATGCTTGTTTCTGATGTGTCATTTGATCTGCTTGGTAAATGAAGAATGTAAATAGATTATTTAATTTTTTTCAGGTAGGCCAATTAAGTGTGCATTTATAGGATACATTTATTGGTGTATATAGGACAAGTATTTGGTTTGTATCTGGACTCAGACTCACAACCTACTTAATGGACAGAAGAATTTGAATCTACGTATTTGGTTCCAAGCAATCTCACTTTTACAGGCAATTATTACAATTACAGCAATGTAACATAATAAAGCAAAATTAATACAAGACAGTAATACACACCTACAAATATAAGAGTAGGTAAAGCATGCCACATATCATTCACAATAATTTTTGTCTCTAAATGGACACGTTCTGTACTATGCATACTATACCCTTTCTCCTCTTCTTACTGATCAAAAATAATGCTATGAATAGGAATGCTTAATTATAGCCTCATTAATGAGTTGTAATGAAAGGAAAAATCAAGGAGATCTACTTATTTTACTTGCTGGAAAAAGTGAGTTAGCTTCAAGAAGTAATACTGATACTTAATTTTGAACTAAATACTAAACAAAGGAAACTAAAAACCCAATCAGTTTTAAAAATAGCCATTTTCCAACATAATTATAAATAGAAGGAGACACAGTCAATCCTGCTGTTTAATTTTCAGGGTCTAAGGGCAGAAAAATCATCTGGAAAATAATGGCAAAAGTCTGCTTTATGCTCATATGATAAAGAAGCATTTGGGACTGAGGGATTATATCACACTATATCAAATTAGTTCAGTAAAATGAATCCAGATGGCAGATGAGGAAATGATTGAAGCTTGTGAAGCGCAACATCATATAGAAGTGTCAGAGGAGCTCAGCGAGTATATAAATATCATTGAGGATGGCAACATTTGCTACTTCAGATGACACAGAAAAAATTAATAGTAGCATATTTAGTTATGTATCAAAGTTAATTGCATGCCATCTGGAGAACAGAATTCTGTGGGGAAAGGAAAGGGTTAAAACCAATGCAAAATTCAAGACTGATTCTGAAAGAAGGTACACAAATAATGACAAGAAGAAGAAGAAGTAGCAATGTCAAATGGGTTGATGTCACACACAGGAAAACTCAAGGGATAAATCATAAGATTTGACAGCTGAAGAATAAGAAAATACCAGCAGTTTTTCCTAGTCAATGTATTCTGTAGAGCATAACTGTATCCCCATTACTGATGCTTTATTCAGCTGCCTCCTGCACTTTAGCAACGATAAACTCCATCACCTTGTGTGACTAGTCTGTTGTCCCACATCTCTTGTCAGTGTCCCTTCAATATTTTTCTTCTTTAACTTTACAAATTATGTGAGACTCTGAATAAAGGATAGCAGGTAAATAACTTTTAAAAAGCTCATTCTTAAGTGGACCTTGGGCACTTCCCCTCCTCCACCCCAAAACCCCCTGTGATTCTGTAAACTCCCCATCAGTGGCTGCTTAACCATAGAAGTGCCTGGAATTTTTAGATCATCTTACGTTTTTCACTCCATAGCTTCCCAGAGCCTATAATTATGCTTCTGAGCGTATCTCAAACTGCCACAACCTTGGTAGGGTTGAGTAGCTCCAAGACTAGCTTCTACACAATTTTATTTAATTTGTATTTATTTTAATTAAAACACCATTGCTCATTTATCAAGCTGAACCTGTCCCACTACATTTCAAAGAAATGAACACAGCAGAGCTCAAGAGAGATTCTGTATCCTGGTGGATATTTATCTATGCAGTAACTCTAAAGGTTCAGTTCCCCATTTGATATGTTGGTTGATTTTTGTGAAGTATATAAGGCAGAAAAAAGGCAGAGATCACAATTCTAGCCAGAAAAAAGAGAAGTAAGCCAAGCCTACCATTAATAATCAGATTTATTTTTTTTCAATCAGGATGGCTGCAGAATTAGCACATTTCTTTTTTTTTTCAAAAATAAAGTAAAAAATCCTGTTCAGCTTTCTGAAAGAAAGTTTGTGGTAGCTAGCCTGACTATATGGAGAGGTTTTCCTTCACCTCTGAATAAGGATTTAACAGGGATTTTTTATTTTGTGTTTCCTTTTGGTTAGCTCTAGATGTGGGAATGAAAACTTCCAATTGCTTGGTGTGTTGGCTGCTTTGGATCCTACTGTTTCACTTGGTCTTTCATAGCCCCTATGGGAACCTCTTTGCTTCCCTCAGTATTCCTAATCTTAAGCTTCGGATCTTAACTTCTCAGTGTCAGAACTGTGGCTTATCACGTTTGATCAAGATGAATGATTGTCACTATAGATGCACATACACTTTATAAAAAGAATCCTGGAAAATCCTCAAAAGCAGTGACAAATGGGGCCACATATAATAACATGTCTTTTTTTTTTTTTCTTTTTTTTGCACATGGGCTAGGGCATCTATTATCCTTTGTTAGTTCACTCATGAACCAAACTTATGACAAGTGGAAAAGTAAAATTTAAGGATAGAAAATAGGCTTACACTGGTTCTACAATCACTGAAAAGCTTGGGAGAATTGCATTTACTGCAATGAGAACTAATCTCTCCCTCTGGAGCAGACTGGTGTGAATGAAACCCATTAGGAAACTGGCAAGAAGTTAACTGTAGAGATTAATATTCCATGCCCCCAACACTGGCACCTAATCAAGCTGTAAGTTTCAATAATTTATGCTTGGCAAATGTACATTTCTCGGTTTGAAACTCACTTCGAAATTTTGGAAATTTCAGATGAAGGCCAAAAGTATTTCTTAGGATGGAAAGAGTGAAGCAATCAAGCAAAAAGATAAACAGAGTAGTGAGCAACAAAATAAGATGCAAAGCATCATTGACTTTGGTTACTTCTGCAGTGAAATAAGTATGGTCTGAAAGCAGCCAGTGCTATAGATAGGAGTAACAGGGGAGGTATCCTGAAAGATTTTATTCTGTTGTAATACGACACAATAAACTGAGATGGAGTAGCTTCTCCTTTCCTGCAACTTTTAAGTTTTTTTGAAGAGTACAGACAAGCCCATTCACTAACACAGACAGAATATAGAGGCTATCTTCATGATAACTCAAGAGACTGCCAGCAGTACCATTTGAGAAGAATATGTTGGATGGTGTTGTTAAGAAGAGCTTAAATGGGAGACTTAGAAGCTTAATACAGATGATGTCTATTTGAATAAGTGCCCTGATTGGGATAGATCTGTAGTAGGTCTCCAGCAACTTAGATACTCCTGAATGACAGAATAGCGCTGCATCCAGCACTATTCAGAAAAGACAGATTACAGCTGAACTGTGAAATGTACATATACCAATTGGACGCTCAAGAGCTCAAAGACTTTTATACGCAGCTATCTAAAGAATACTTTGTGTGCATCTAGGTGATCCTCGTAGAGGCCATCCATTCTACTTGTTTCACCCGCGATCAGTTCCATGGCTTAACTAAGAGCTCCTATCAGCTGCGCTGTTCCAACAGAGTGGGCTCTGGCAGGGGGTGTAAACTCCTCAGTGTAACAGGGCCCGGGGGTACCCGCGTGGTTATTCTACTTGGTTACAGTGAAAACAACACAGTGGTCTTCGTTTTTGCAGGGGCTGGTTATAAAGGTGGTTTCAATTGCTGGTGCTATTTAAAAGCACCAGGATTAATTGCTTTGCTGATATATATGTAAGCAACTTCAGTTCATTGAAGCTCATCCTCTATTGATTAATTTCTCTCTACAGCACCTGGAAAGTTTTGCATAATGTGAGATAGCTGACCTAGTTTTCAGACACACAGATCCACTCCTGATCACTAACATCTGCAACTGAGTATGTACTGAGGCTGCGACAATTTGACAGCAATCTTGGGGTGAGCAGTAGCGCTAATGAATTCCTCAAAACAGATACAGAAGGTAAAATGTTTTGGTTTACATATGTAAAAGTAAGTTAACATACACTGACAAATTCTCCCTTTCTCTTCACATATTTTGATAACACAAAACTCATGCCATATTTGATTACCATATTCACCTTCAAATGCTACTCAATATGACATCAACAGTAACATCATAGGAAAGGAACTTTCAGAATGTTAAGTTTCCGCCTACAGGTGTGATTAAGGCAAAAAGAATACACAAGGTTTAAGTCCCTGTTTAGCATGAATTTTTCATGCCATGATTTGAATTTTGGATCAAAACCAGTAAGGACTTGAATACGGAAATCTCTGACCAAAACCAGGCTACTATCTACCTTTCTTACCCCTCCCTTTCAAAATGAAAACACATCTAGCTAGTACATTTTAACAAAACAGCATATTCTGACAAAGCCGTATTTCTCTGAAAATGTGCATCTGAGACTCTGATAGATAGATATATCCCAAATATTAAAAACCTATTTTTTTTTCTTCTTCATAAAGGCAGCAAATAAGCCGATAATCTATATTCTATCAACCATTACTTCTTTCAGTCTTTCCATCAATACAAATTTAAGATAACCCTCATCTATTTTTTTCTATAGTGCACCTAAGGGCAAAATATCTATTGTGAGCCTATCTTCCTCTCTGACTGATACGGAATTCGTAGCAGTCTAAATGTTTCAGTGCATATTTAGATTTAATCTGTCTACTCTTGGCTCACTATAAATATACAATAGCTATAAACATAAAATAGCTACACTTTGGGACAGATTTATTTTCATACTTCACAAGAAACAACATTAACTTCTCACAGTCAAATTAATATAAAAAGCTGTATTATCTAGATATCTTCAGAGGTCCCATCCAACCTCAATAATTGTATGATTGTATAAGTTTGTTTCTCAAACTATTTTTCTCCAATAGACAGTTTCACAACTGTGCAGTACTGGTATTTACTCTAGAACAGTAGAAACATTTTTTATTTAAAAGTTTATATAAACATGAAGATTAATATTTGTGACTGTGCTTGACAGACAAGTAAGACAACAAAGACAAAAGAAAGCAAAAAGTGAAATAATAGGAAAACAAGTGACTGAACAATATAATCAGTTATTGCAAGAACGGATCACAAACCTTTCATTGAATGGCTATATGTTGTAAAAAAATCCCACCTCTTGCCACCTCTTTGCTTTGGTGAGAATTTTTAGGGTGAGGTATTGGACATATATGCTTTAATGAGCAAGAGACAATTGGATATTAAAAAGATGGTCAGCAAGGTAGTAACAAGTTAGCCATACCCTTTTATGCTAGAAAAAAGTAAAATAAACATGCAGAGACAACAGTCCTTAAGAACTCTTTGATGAGAGGAAAATGAGTGAAGAGGGAGTCAAAGGATAAGTGGAGAGACAGAAGGGCTGTGTGATGAATATAATGAAAGAGAAAAAACCCTATATAACTCATTTGAATACTAAATCATGCAGTCAGAAAATTGTAAAAGGAACCAGGTCTCTGCACATACTCATTTAGAGTACATTGCTGAACATCAGTCAACAGCTCTCATGGAACAGGATTTTCATAATCATTTAAGGTTTCTGAAACAGCAAGGCCCTAAAAGCAGACTACTCAGGACAGTCTCTTAAATATCATAATATTTATTTTATCAGAGATATCACATTATTTTTATTCTCTTCTTATGGTGTGTCCCATGCATTGTTTTTTCTTGGGAAGCCATTTCATTTACTCCTTTTGAGGATAACAGAACTTAGAATTTAAAGGTTAGATGAAGCAGTATAGTCCTTCCCACTGCTAGGAAGGATTACACCATGCAATATACATGTGCTCCAAGACATATACTTGAGAAAGACAGAACTTCTTAGGTGAGGAAAAAAAAAGTTGTAAGACCAAGACAAATGTCTCTTTGGGAGAACTGGAGAAGCAGAAACTGCACACGGTTTCATTCACTGTCACACCATATGCATTCTTAAAAATTACTTTTATCTATCAGAAAAGGAATATAAATCTCTGCATTTTTATTCCTAGATTACCCAGAGACACAACAGAAAACAGGAAGCATAGTGAATATGAAACACTTTTCTGACATTTCCTGATTTCTACCTGCAAAGAATAGGGCCTCAGGTTTCTTAAGACAATATGATGCAGTGCCTAAGAACAGATGCTGAATTAATATTATCATTACCATTACTGTTATTTACTTCCCTGTTGAAAGGCAGTTAGCGGCTATTACTGGCATTGGCAGAATATATGGATTTCAAACAAATAAAAAGATTTAAAGTTATGCTTGCAGTACATGAATATTGTATGCTGCTGCTGTTTAAAATGGTTCTCGTAGCCAGATTGTACCATCTCACTCGCCACAGAGAAAGGTGAAATATTTCACCTTATGGACTGAAAATTCCAACCACCCAAACAAAGCTTTTTAATTTAAGAATTCATTCTGCATATATTATGTTTGATCACATATATATATATATATATTTATATATTTCTCCCTCATGAACAGAAACTGATGAAATAAATTTTCATTTTCTATTTTAAAACAGTAAGACAGAAAATTAAATTTCCTAAATTCTGATTTTCTAATTTCTGAATTCTGAATTTCTTATTTCTTAAATTTTGTGAATAAAATTGAAAGATGGGCTTCCTGACTGACATTTTTGTGATTTTTGAGCTGCAGTCAACATGTGCTACTTTGGCTGTCTTTTTAAGATAAAAAATGCTCACAAATGCTCATTTGTTCCCAGAAATGCCAAGAATGTGCTCCAACTCTGTAAACACGGTTACCCTGGAATCTGTGCACCACAAAAGATAACTCTGCTGATAGACTTCTATAATTTCTGGGGTTATACTTGAGTTCTTTGTGTGTGCTGGCCAGGAAACAACTCTTTTACCGTAATTTCAGTCAATGTCAGGAAACAGGGTGTGTCTGTACCAATATTTGAGGATTTTTTTTCTATACTCCTGGAAAACTTTAGATGGATAATAATTAAAGTAGCCTACGCACATGAAGAAATGAGTTGCTTATTTTTCAAAAAATATTCAGATAAATCTGATAGAATCAAAATCTCCCTACCCCTCTAAAAGATAAAAGCTATGAAATGCCATTCACCACTTGGGAGATATTTCAGCTTCATGCATAAACATCCATGGGACATGAAGTCTGGTCATCTGCCACAATGATGCATCCAAGCATTTTATAAGGAAAGAGGATAAGTTAGAAAGTCTTTATTTTATAGGAAAATACGAGTATGATAACTAATGTCACTAAGACTACAAGTTCAATATAACAATCAAAATTAACAGAGAATTAAGACTTAGTTGCTAAAGCAAGCAAAGCCACCTTTTATTATGCAGCATACTCCTCTACTGCTTTTTGAGGGATATCATGCCAATGTTTCATTCATAGTTTGACTGCCAAGTTTTAATTAGTTACTTTCTGAGCAAAGCTGGCAAATAGAATTCCAAACTTAATTTACCACTTTAAATAAGTGAGCAAATTCAACATATTAGCCAACTCATTAGCAAAACTTCTGTCCTATAACTGACATACACTGCAAGTGCAATTAAATTTAGCATGAAATAAACAAAGTATCATGGTGTGCCAAATTTGAAGCTTTAAATTCCCTTCTTTAACACCATATATTAACAAAGTGCAAGTAAACATTCAACAACAACATCACAGTTTTAATGAACTGCATCAAGATCTTTCTAAAAGAAAAGGAAAAGTCCATTAGCAATTAGTTTGTAATTGCATGTCTCCATGTCATCTTATTAGTAGAAGATAATTTTTGGTTTGGCCTATTAGTTTCTCAGCATGATTGGTTTTGGTTTATACTGCTTCAAGATAACTCAGTATTACCTCCTTCATATTGGTTATAATTTAGTTCTTTAATTACAGGACATTGCTCCAGCCAGCAGCAATCTCAAGAGAACTAATTATCATACTATATTTGTATTACATTAAAGTGCACACTGAAGGTA
Organism: Aviceda leuphotes; assembly: GCA_035590175.1. Taxonomy (NCBI): domain Eukaryota; kingdom Metazoa; phylum Chordata; class Aves; order Accipitriformes; family Accipitridae; genus Aviceda; species Aviceda leuphotes. The sequence continues at coordinate 7,711,357 of JAVJGH010000050.1, forward strand.
TGCTGTGATTTTTCTGATATTTTGTTGAATATTTATATCATATTACACATTGTGAGTCTAACTGAACAGTTCCCATTACATAAATAACACAGAAGAATAATAACTATCAAGTGTAACTAAACATGAATGGCATAGTTATCACTAAACTTCTACTTGGTGTTGGTTTGTTCACATACTATATACAGCAGAATAGTCAGGTTGCCTTTAAAAAAATGTAGCTATAGGAAGCTGTGGATAAGTATTCTCTAAAGAATCAAAAGTTCCTGGAAAGAATTTAGTTAAATTAATGCAGTTTCAAACTTGACTTAAATTTTAGGTGGTAGAAGTAGTAAAGGTGATACTGGATGAATATAGATAAGGATTTTGACAACCAAACTTTTTGTTTTATTAAAATTAACTCCTCTCTTACAAGAGACCCCTCCTACATATTTGTGTACTTGGACACAATTGGAGCTCCACCAAATACTGCTTACTAGAAAATTTTATATTTTATCTTGGTTCAGCAACAAGTGTCATTGCTGTATTGTATTATACAAAACAAACATACAAGTTCATGACAGCACCAAAGTAGTTCAAAAAGGAAAAAAAATACCACCCACCAAACTGTAAATATTCATCTAGAGAACACAAGTACAGCAGAAAGGGATGCTGGGAATATGGGAAAGAGTATACAGTAAGCATAACAACTCTGTGCAGCCTCAGAAGGGTGAATTCTGCATGTGCATGCATCCTTCTGTGTCATTACAGGAAAAGAAATGTGTAGTTTTAGAAGGGATGAAATTTACCTCTGCATCCACCCCCTTGCAGAAGTCATTCACTGCAGCTTGTAGGACAGTTCTCATTGACATAAAATACTGAGGAGTTGTACCAAAAGTAGGTGACACGAGTAGAGGAACCAGTTTGGCTACTTTCGGTCTCCCCTTGACAATATCATTTGAGCAGCAAAAGATAATGCAGGCGGGAACAAGTTACAGGGCTTCTCTGTGCAGCAAATGCTACAGGGAGAGTGTTGAAAGGTGCACTCACAAGGGAAGCCTCAAGAACCACGGTTCCCACAGGCCTGAGCAAGAGCTAGTGGAGTTAGTTAGCAGAAGCAAATCTGTATTTTGATGATGCTGACAGATGAGTACTTTGCTATTTCCATCCCCCTTTGTCTTCCTTCTAAAACCCAGGTCAAAGAAGGAATAGAAATTCCTGGAATTCAGTCTAAACTTTGTCAAAACAAAACAATACATTTTTGATGCAGTGGAGCTAGTATTTAACCTTAGGAATTGAAAAATATAGTGTTTACTTTCCTCTACATTCCTTCTCTCTGCAGAAGCAAAATAACGTTCAAGGAGAACACCCTTGTTTTCTGTTACAACCATTTACCACAGTGTTAGTAGTTAGGTGTGATTTAGCCCACTGTAAACAATATTATAAAAGTAGAGATTAGATCTCATTTATTAAAAACAGCATTTTAACTCTCTATACACTTTACTGATAAGATCCCTACTGGAGAACAGCATGTATTACATCTAAGCAGATAAATTAGAAAGGATTTAGAACAAAGCACTGCAGAACTACCTGCGGAAAACAGAACCTGGAGCAGGGTCAGCATTCCAATGTACAGGAAGAAAAGCCTCTTAAGAGGCTTGAGATGTCCAGCAAGACAAAGCATGACATCCATGGCACCCCAAAGCTCCCTGCTGGTCCTGTCTTGTTGCAAGATTTGGCCTGGAATGCAGCTGCTGTAGCAAATGTCCTCTTTCCCACTGGGCACCCACTGCTCCTTACAGCACTACCTCCACAGGTGCCTGTGATGTGTTGAATGTAACCCATTCCCCATTTTTTTTCCCCCACTTCTGAGGTCTGGGCTGAGCCAGGTGCAACTACCTTACTGTAGTGTATAGAAAGAGCAAAGTGCCACCCCTTGCTACACTTCTCCAAGTGAAGAGTCTAGTTAAGGTGGATAATAACCACTGAGAACCTTCTTTATGAGCCAAGAATTGTGTTTGTCCCACACACAGACAGTTAAACTTGTAAAGTATTTGGGGATTACTGGAGCTGAAAAGCACTAAAAGTGTTAAGTCTTACAGTTCTCACCCAGCCACAATTGTCAGTAGTGATAGCTTGAGAAGAGCTTTTCCTAAATAAAAAGAACAGATTTTTTTTTTCATTTAAAAATGCACGTAATTTTCACTTATTTCCAGTTCAACAGGAACTTGTAAAAAATCCCTAATAACTGGAAAAAAAGAGAAATCTCTTCTGAGTCTAAGAGAAATTAGTGGTATTGCAAGGTAAAACAAATTAGCAGTATTGCAAGGTAAAACAACAACTGCTTTTATAAAGTGAATAAAGTTATAAATTTTGGAAGCTTCACTCAAATTTATCAAATTCATCAAATTCAAGTACCAGAAAATTTGTGATAAGCTTAGTGTGGATACTGGCCCAGTTGTCTGTAGGAATCTCAACATGAGTATTTAGGTTGGAATGTAATACTACCATAGATTTAAAAGGAAACAATAGACAACAACATATTTCACTATCAGCTGGATCATTGTAGATCTCAGTGCATGAAAAAATAAGGGGGCCACGTAGACAATGATTCTGTAATTGAATATCTTCTTAGAATATTTGTTTCCACATAGAATGGGACCATATTTTTTCACTGCTGAAAGTACCTGTAGCTAATGCCTTAGAAATTGCATGCAAGACCTCACACCGTCTGGATCACATAACAGTGATTAAATCAATGCCCTCTGTTCTACTACCTTCTCCAAAAATGGAAACATGCCCACCCTCCACAAAAATAATTCTCCATCCAGGATTAATAATCATAACATTTATAACAATAGAAAGAAGATTTTAGTTATTGAAATACTGGACCCCAAATAAGTAAGAATTCATAACTATTGCACTAAAACCTTGAACCATCAGTGAGTGGGACATGACCCAGCTAACAGCTGAACCAAAACCACAGTATAATATCTAGGGCCCTATTTCTCTTTGCTATGAAATCATGAACAAAGACTAATGCTGACGCAAATGAACTGATGAGGAAAGAGAGAATAAGATGCCGATCCACGGTAATGGAATGGGAGACATTCTGCCAGCAGTCTGCCTTCAAAGAGCTTTAGCTCAACAGCTTCTTCCAGTTTCTACTGAAAAAGTAATCCTATATTGAAGGCTACAAGCAGGATAATAAATTTATTTTTAAGGTATTGGAAATGTTTTGACATGGGTTCTAAACAAAACATGTACAATAAATATAAAGGCATACAAAAAACCTGCTTGGTTTGTTTCACTACAAACTGGGAACACAGACCACATTCATTGAAAGGTTCACATACTTTTTGTATGAACTTGGGCCAAGCTACTTTATGGTTTCACATCAAAACCAGTCAGAATTTGTGGGTTTTGCATGGTTTCAGTGTGAAATTGGGTGAAACCAGTATTTTGCTTGGAGTTCTGCGATCCAGCTGAATCCAAACACAAAGCAAAATTCAATGAACATAAAGGCAAGTAGATTAAAGTTTTTAAAAAAAAGAAAAAATATATAAAACCACCAAGTTTTGCACAGCTATGAATGGCACCTCTTTTTCAGATCATTCGACACTAATCAAATATCAAGGAGAGGGTTCAGAAGGCTTGTGGTCTTTGAAAAACCTGTATGTATTAAGCTCTGAAACAGTTTAGTTGAAACTGGTGCAAGCATATTTTATGGAAAACACTACTTAAGTTGTAGTGTTACTTTCACGGACTTTGCTTAAATTGCTTGGGAAAGAACTTAAACTGAATCATATAAGGATTTTTGACATCTAACTGGGAATATTTGTTAACCACCCTGCCCTGATCAAAATAAAAGTTTCTAAAGTTAGCTAAGTTAATATAACTTTCTCTTACAGGCAAGGCATGAATACAAGGAAACAAACAGTAAGACTTGAATGTGATAAAGAGGAAGTGATAGACTTTGATTCTCTAGTGCTTAGTACCTTGCATAGACACTTATACCTATTAAGGAAGAATTGTAAAATGGCAGTCCAATTTTAATAAATCAAAAGGGCAGGGCTTTTTGGCCTTCTATAATTTTACCTGAAGAGAATAGCAATGCAAGATTCAGGGTAGGAAAGACTCAGTTTCATGCTCACAAGGTCTTATGTTTCAAATTCTGGCATACTACAAAGAAGTGTTCTAAAACCATTTCATGGATACAGGAAGAGAAATAACAGTTTACAAAATGAAAAATGTAACAGATTTGATCCAACTGATTTGAAAGAAATCCAAAACAGCATTACTACTGAGACTGCAGAAAACCAATAGCTCTTAGACTGAGTTTACATGCAAAATCTGAATATGTGCTAAGAAGCGGTACATAACCTCTCTGCCAAGTTAAGAGAATTGTGGTATAAGGGGAACAGAGGTTCCCCTATGATTTAGGTTAATTACTAACTTCATCACTATGAAATATCTTCCGAATTAACTGAGGTTAAATTTAGGCTGTTAATCCATCTTAAAACCAAACTCCTAATCCACTTGAAAAATTAAAAGCATTTATTGTCTCATGTTTGTCAATCTACATGAAGTCAGCTACAACTTGGTTGCTATCACTGTTCACATCTGTATCTAAGGGGTAAGTACTGGATAAGGAGAGAATGGTTTGAAGCATATCTAGATAAACTGGATGTTTTCAGAGGGACTGGGTATGACAGGCTTCATTTTAAAGTACTGTATCAAGCTGCCAATGAAATCTCAGAGCCATTAGTAGTTCTCTTTGAAAAATCATGGCAAAAAGGAAAGGTACTTTTAAAAAGGAGAGAAGGACATAGAAATGCAAACCAATTGGCTTAAGTTCAATATTCAGAGAAACACCTGGATAAAGTAAACAAACTATTGATAAACTATAAACTGGTGTAAGGTAACATTTAGAACAGATCTGTCAATAATAAATCTTACACTTCTACTCTAATTTTCTTCTAAAATTAGACAGCATAGATGGAGAAGCAGCCAAAGATGTTAAATTTTAACCTTCTTCAATGTTTATTTTGCCAGTGTTTTTCATTGCATTCTCACAGTCAGGGTACAGAAAAAATGGTTTAGATTAAACTTCTGTACGGACTCTGCAGAGCTGTCTGAAAAACTAAACTCAGAGAATGGTTATCATGGACCTTTTCCCAAATGGAAGGATACATACACCTGCTGCTATTCAGCAGGTGTTTTCTAGATATTGGAAAAAACCAACCAAACAAAAAGTTTGACAGTGACACTGGTAAGAACTAAAAGCGAAAGACAAAATTAGAATTTAAAGTTATGTTGATAAATTAGAAAAAACTGAAGCTCACTAAGCAGAAGTGAAAATTACATTAGGCAGAAATAAACTGTACAAAGAATGGGGCTCTCTGGGTAGGTATACTTCCATAAGAAATGGAGTAGGCTTATAATTTGTTACAAAACCTGAATATAAACAACTATATTATTGCATTGGAGTAAGCATAAACATAGTATCTGTATCCAAGAATAATAGTATATCCTGCAAGACTTGTGAGGCAATCAACCCTTCTTACTCTACCTAGAACTAGTAAAGATTCAGTTGGAGCACTGTATCCAGCTTGAGATGGAAAATTAGTACCTAACTGAAAAGACTTATGAGTAAATATTAAGTAGGTCGGAGCTGTTTGAATGGATTCTCTGTGGAGATTGTAGGATCTATGCCACTGAAAGTCTTTGCTGACAAGACAAACTATTTCCCATTAAGAATTACATAGAGCATGCTACTCTCTTTTGGAACAGGGAAATGGTTTAGATAACCTCAGCCTGCCATCTGGAGTTAAGAATGCAACTTTCATTCTTGATTGCAGTCAAGATTATACAACCTCCTCCTCTCTCTCTTCACTTTAAACACACCATGAAGATTGTTAGTCCAGCCAATACTTGGCCAGTCCTGAGTGAAGAATGTAGACACTAAAATAATGCTTTTCATTGGAAACTACTATAATTAGATATAATGATAGCTGCCTTAGAACTAGAATTATATAGATTAATTTTCTTGTCTTTGATCCAAATATATAGCATAATATTACTAATTACTCAACACTTGCAAGGTTATGTATTTAGTACTACCAGCCAGTAATTAATTACAATCTCCTGTGCACATGATGACAATGGGATTACTCAAATTTGCAAGTTATCAAAATATTGTTGTGACTTCATTTAAGTTGATTGTAAATGAGTTACCAGGAGAGGAAAAACTATTACTGTATTTGCCTGGAAAGGAGAGGAAGAGAGAAAAATGGGAATAAGAAAAATGAAAATAAAAAATATCCTTAATATTAATAGAAACTATATTTTTTACACCAGACAAAGAAACCAGGAATCAGCACAAGATTGATGGCATGCCAAGAAATTAATTTACATCAAGGTTAAATTAATGCCTCTTCTTGAACAATTGGACCTGGCAGACATTCTTGAAAAGTCAATACATGGTTAAGCAAAGAAATACTTAGAGAGCCATAGGATTGCAGTGTCTGTCCGCTAATGGTATCTAGGACTTAACAGCATGGTGTCTGCTAGTGCCGCTGTGCACAAGAAATTTGCAAGTTCAAGAGTTTACTAGCAAGCTTTGCATGATACAATAATGATAACTGTTAATCAAAATAGTAACTCTTAAAAAACAGTTTAATCTACTACAGAAAATAGTAGATTTAATGATGAAAGGTGCATAATTTACAAGAGCAAGATATAATATTTGTGCTGAAGGAGCTTAAGGAGAGACTCTCACACTATAAGGCTGAGCACTATTAAAACACATGGATAGATATATGATTGTGGCACCTTGAAAAAAGGCTGTTATATCAGAAAAGACTTACATGGAAAATATGTTGTATCAAAGACTGTACTTCAGCCAGTCAAGAATCTCTACACTTGTCCCCTGTATCTCCTAATAACGGTCACTCATTTTACCAACACAATCTTTCACTACTTTCAGGGGTAGACTTTACCAGCTGGAGAATAAAAAAGACAAAAACAACAAAAAGAGAACTGGCTTATGAATCTTCCCAAGGTAATTATTTCCAATAGCATTTTATTCTTTCATTCAGAGAGAAGCATTTCTTAGTTCTTTTGCTTTTTTAGTCTGGTACAAGAATAAAGTTTTCTTTACCAGCAGTATTTAAACTAAGAGAGACACATACTCATTAGTGTAGCATTCACTGAAAATTAAAGGATCATTTAGAAAGTGGGCTCGCTAAATGTAATTTTCTACTTTATACAAAATCAGCTTTCACTAAATTATTAGTGTACTTGCAATTCCTGTGTTTGCAATTACTCAGGAACATTGGAATAAATCAGTATTATCATAAGTCCTCAAAAACACAACAATTAACCTTTTTCCTACTAAACTGCAGACCATCAAACAGTAGCAACACTCCTGACTGGGCAGAGCACAAAGTCTTCTTTCATGTTAGGATCCATCTTTAAAACAAAGAACCCTAACTCTGAAACATACATGTAAATGTGGGTGTGCAGATAAACTTTTCTAAATTGCTTATTTCTGAAATGCAGCTGTTATTACTTTAAAACATCTACAATTTTCCCTTTAGTAATTGCATAAAACATTTAATTATTTCTGTAATTTTTAAGCTAATTATAAAATGCAGTGAAAAAAATAAAACAGCATGATTGGGTCCCAGGCCTTTTACTGCCTGCTTAAACATGAAAGTGATACAGATATTAGATAAAACAGTAAAACTCATTTTACTTTTCTTTGGTAAGCTTATGCGGAACATAAAGATTCCCAAGCACTTTTTTAATAAGAGCAAAGAATAGACTCTGTCCATCCTTTTCACCTCCCAATAAAGAGTTTGCTAAAGTCCCAGGGCATATACACAAGTATCTATAACATAATATACATGTCTGGGCTTAGAGCTTATATCCTGGTGGAAAGATTTTATTTTTATGAAACTATTTGTGGTTCTGACATGGAGTCACTATAAAAAAAAAAGTGAACTATGAGATATTTCTACAGTCTACTGTGCTTCTGTCCTACACTGCTGCCTTATGATAGCAGTGATACTTATGGTACTTTTTTAGGTTACCACAAACAAGAGGTGACAAGTAAAATTAAACTTCTCATTTTCCTGATAGAGAGCCTTAGTCTTCTACTTCAGAACTTCATTTTCAGCTCTACACACCCTTCATCTTAATAGATATTATTCCTAACAGCAATGTGTGCATATCGGTTTGTGCTGAGACTGATCAGTGTTAACATCAGTCAAAAAGGATACTGAAAGTCAAAATAAAGTAAACTCTATCCATGCCAGGCCAAATCTATCCCAAATAATGCACTAAAAATATATGACCATTGATTCTAATGTATATTAACTAGTACTTAAAAATAGCTACTTCAATGTTTGCCTTTTTGCCTCGATAGGGCTTCCAATACTTGTACAACTAAAATTCGTGACCATTTCTCAGACATACTGGTATTACAGAAAAAAAAAGTGAAATTATAAGAGCTATCTAAGTTTCTTCCACCACAAGCCTCTAATACAGTAGAAAAAAAGAACATTTACACTTTTAATCAGGATGTTATAAACATATATATATTCTCTGTACCTCTCAATTTCTGGAAGCCTTGTGGTTGTTGAAGACAAGCTGCTCTCAGATCCCCTGATGGAACAAAGCAATTCCCATAAACCATCAGTGACAGGACTGGGCCCAAAGGTACATCAATTAACTAAAGCAATTAAGACTTGCAAATCTGTAGATATAAACATTTTGAAAAGATAAAGCTGATCTCATCCTGACACCTCCAGTTAGAAACAACAAGAACTCAACAAATAGAAAAAGCCAGAGTCAGCATCACCTCTCACTCCCTGGTTTTCAACTACCCTTTTAGCTAGTATTTCCATAGAGTTGCTACCTTCTTCAGGATTTACAGATGAGACTCACAGAACCAGCATCAAGACCTAGTTTATACTTGCATACCACACAGTCTTATATAATAACAATATTCAAATCCTGAAAATAGGATGGATGTATTTGAAGTTGCTCACAAAACTACCACATGATCTAATTCACCTTCCCAAATACCTTTGCATGAGTAGTCTTGAAGTTCTCTGAAAGAAATAATAAGCACATTGACAAGACAGATCTGACTGACAGAGTCATCTTGGTCATCTAAACGGCTTTTGACAAGTTCCCTTAACAATAAATATTAAGGAATCTAAGTATCCATAAAATAACAGAGAAGGTCCTTGCATTAGCAATTACTTGTCTAAAACTCAAGGAACAGAGGCTGGGAATAAATAGTCATAGTGGAGAAAAGAGGAAAAACTATACTTTTCATAAATGACTTGGAGGGGAAAAAAGAGGCTGAATAGCAATGTATCAAAGTTACCAAGTATATTAAGGTTTTTTGAGTAGAAAACAGTATGAAAAATTGCAGAAAAGCCTTGCAGGATGCAGTGACTAGACAGCTAAATTCAATGCTGGTAACTGTATATTGGATACACATTATGTAAAAGTGTCCTAATCCCACATATAATGGGATCTAAGATGAACATTGCCCCTAAAGAAATTAAATCTTAAGGTTATAATTGATTGTCCTCTGAAAATTTCAGCTTACTGTTCAATAGCAATCAAAAAAGCAAACTGGAGATATGAATTACGGTTATGAATAGAGAAATAAAATGTGACTACCATCATACAACTCATGGTTTGTCCCAGCTTAAATACAATGCACAAGTCTAGGCTATGTATCTTGAAGAAATGATACAGAATCAGAAAAGGGCAATAACATATGGAGCTGCTTTAATGACTGAGGAGGTTTAGGTCAAAACCCACATAACTAAGGCCTACAAAATCATGAGGAACATGCAGACAGTGGATTGGATCCGATTTTTCACTACCTCTCCAAATACAAGACTAAAATGCATCAAACAAAACCAGCCAGAGCAAGATTCAGAGCTGACAAAAAAAAGGTAGTTCATCACACACAGCGCTCAGGTAAATTGAAATCTCCCTAATTAAGAACAATTTTCTGTATTATACGTTATAGGTGTGAAGGAGCTACTAACTTTAGATCATTTCCTTTAGTACTGGTCCACGTGCCATGCACTCCTGTGTCACATGATGGACCTTTTATCCCTGTCTCCGTTTTGCTCCCCATTTAGATGGCAGCCTCCCTCTACAATGCTAGCAAACGTCAGGATCAAGCTTTAAGTCTGGGCTTACAGAGGCTTGCTGTAGACTCGTTCTCTGGATACCGGCCACAAGCACTTCTCTGTATATCAACTGTATCATATTCTCAGAGAACATTTCCATGGCACCTTGCCTATGAACAGTTTGGCCCATTGATTTTTGCTTACAGGAACATCCATATTCCAAAGAACATGCGTATAATGAAAATCACATTCCATCTGCTTTCTCATCAAACCAAAAACAAAACAAAAAAGGCGGAGGGGGAAACTAGCACGTGGCTTGTTGACCACCCCTTGCTGCCATCCATGCATTGAGAGGATGTCCTCAGCCAGCTCTGCAGAATGAAGGGAAGGTATTGCTGCTGAAACATTGAGATCGGTTTGCTAAGTACCGTATACTGAAAATCAAACCTCACTTCTCATCTCTGTAGACTGAGAGATATTCTGACTGATATATATTATGGGAAGATTGGTTCATTAGGAAAAATGTTTCCAGTGACAAAAATGAGAACATAGGTAATTTTGTACTACGTTATTGTGCAGCTCTGTTTTTACAATTTTACTTCAAAGTTGTTAGACAAGGAAAACAAGAGAAGCACTCAGATTAATTTTGCTTAGGGAGATGGGAAGAAGAAAATCCATTTCCTAATATCAGCCCAAAGAACTGAACATTGTAGAAGCCCGTGGGGACAAAACGCTCTCATCTCTTCCCTCTAATGGACGGAACAGTAGCGCAGCTTCTTCCATAAAATGTAAAGACATTAAAAGCCTTTACTGGGACATGATCGGAACATCCCTGCAGAAGCAGAAATTTAGCCTGCCCTTGAACATCTCCCTAGCCAAAGTTCAGCACATTTCAAACAGAAAGAGCACACAGAGCCAGCCTACATGCAGTGGTAGTTCATAG
>JAVJGH010000050.1:7722479-7733012 GCA_035590175.1 Aviceda leuphotes
GAATCTGAGTGAGGAGGAAAAAAATGAGTTTGTTTCACTGTCTGTCCATTAAAGCATATCATCAATATAACCAGTTAAGGATTGTTTCTTATCCAGTGGTTTTCTTCCCTTTGTCTGCTTCTATGATAGGTTCTAAATATTTTTAGTGTTTTTTTGGCTAAGTAACCAAGGGCTGCAAGAATTTTCATGCAACAAACCATAAATTCCACAATGTGCATTCACTCTTGACATGCCTTGCTGCAAGAGCCAATAAACTGAGAAATGAGGGTAAAAAATGACACTGTGCTGTTTGATCTCTCCACTACACTTATTCCAGCAGGGGTCTTTTCAAATCCACAGCTACAGTTTCACTTCACAAATCTGAGTGGTCAGAGTAGGAAGAGCAAAATCCTCTCTCAGAGGACTAAAACAAACACAGTTACATGTCTTTAAAGTCTTACATGATGAAGCACACCAGAGGTATATAATGCTTCTTTCACATTCAGGCAACCTGAAAGTTCTGTGTAACTTATGCTGTGTTGCTCCTTTTAAACACAGTTGCGAAAGAACGTGGTTCTACCACGCATTTGCTGCGAGTGTCAGTGTTGTGAATTCGCTCAAATACTAGTCTCCTAAAATTAAAGTGCAAGCAAACTGCTAAGGGTTTGGGTCCTTTGGTTTTTAGATAATATATCTAGACTGCAGCAATGTTTCTACATATTTTTTTTTTTTTCCCCCTGTATCATTTCAAGTAATTATCCAAAATCAGAGACTGCACCATCTGGAAGGCAGTTTGTCTAATTGGTGCTCTCTCGCCTGTGGCATTCATGTATCATGTGTTTTGTGGTAAGTGTTCACAACTGGATTTTATGTGCATAGTACCTAGGAGGACTGTTTTACACTTGTATCTTTTAAGTTTGTAAGGTCTATTGGAATGAAGGCCAGACCGATGAATTATAAATTGCTTATGCAACACAGTTTAGTCTTAATGTCCCAAATTCTGTAAAGAAATGCATGTCCGAAAGTTACCCACAACGCCGTATTTATACTTCTACCTATATCAACCAGATCCAAATAGATACTTAGATTTATATCTAGTATGTATATATTCATAAAACAGATAAACCTTTATCTAAGAGCTGTAGTTATTGGTATTATTAGTTTACACAAATACTTTAAGCCTCAGTATCTAGGGTACTGGAATAAACTCATCGCAAGCAAGCTGGTACCACCTGAAGACAGTGCACTTCTGGATTTTGAGGAAACAGGACACACTTCCTCCTATGCTTCAGTCTTATGCTTGACAAAAATTTGCAGAAAAAAAAAAAAAAAGAAAATAAAATTAAAGCGATCCTTCGCAGAGAGTTCGGACAACCCGCCTTGGCTTTAATGTATAAACTTGGTCATTTATCTTCCTTGAGTTTTTGTTACCAAAACAATTAAGTAACACATTACTAGAAGCATAATTCTGGTTTTTACAGTCAGTTGGAAAACTTGAGAGGTATGTGTTTACTGGTGTTTTCCAGTTCAATATTTTATGGAGACAGCTTGATTCTGATCAGGTTTTTTAGGAAAAAAAAGTCAGCAGAATCCTGCCTTGCTTTTTTTAACTTGCTTGCTTGCTGGGTTCCTCAGCAGCTGCGTTCCTACAGCCTGCAGCTCTATGCCAAAGGCTGCCACAGGATTGACCAGTATCCAACGCTGCACAGGCAGCCTGCTAGACCACACTGGGCTCTCAGTCCCTCTGATGTCCCAACACATTTAGCTTTCAGTACCCACACATGCCTCAATGAACACTCAGGCTTAAGGCACAATTGTGACTCTGAACATTTTCACACAAGTAGGTGAAAGGAAATGTGATCTAGTCACACGGCAGCCCAGCAGGCAGAAAAACATATTCCATTATGACAAAAACTGAGAATGTAAAAAACATTGACTGCTGTCTTACCTTCTGCCAAATTATGATTTGGTCATAATTTCTTCCAGGCATAGTGAATCACTGTATGGATTCCTCCTGGAGCAAAGGAGACCCATGTACCATACTGCTGCTCCCTGAGATGGTCAGAACTCAAATAAGCTCCAGAGACACCTGAGCTGTGCCCTAGCCTTTAAGTCTTGGGAAAACAAACAAACAAACAAAACCTACACTGAAAAGAAAAATTCACATTACTTGGCTGGCAAACCACATTCAAACTTCACTTTCATATAACTCAGCTTCCCCTGTTACAGTTATCTTTTCTTTACTGCTATGTTCTCTATTGGTTTCTCCTTTACACCTGTGATACTGCCTTCCCACATTTTCTTGCTTTCTTCTGTGTCTTCCCTTGTCCACAGATCATTTCTCCAAGAACATCACAGTTACTTCATAGCTGCTGCTTTGCTGTTCTTGTGCCCCAGTTATCCCATCTGGCAAACCTCCTGTCTTCAGCCCTCTTTAGTTCCAGCTCTCCAGCTGAGAGTTGCTTTTCCTAGATACTCAGCTAGAAAGTTGAAGACCTCTCCAACACATGATCCACAAATATACTTTGGTACTGTGCTGCTAAATTCTGAAAGGCACACTCAGGATCCACTAGGCAGCCTTTGCATACTCACACGAGGTTGGGGCACTGGCACAGAAAAGCTCCTGTATATGAAAATTTTGGACGCCTAAGCACATTGAAACACTTTAACACATTCCATTTAGGTCCCTGAAAATCATCACATTCATAAGGTGTTCTCTCTGTTTTCCTTTTTCTTAGACACCCAATCCCAACTGTTCAGAACATAAAAAGTGTCCCTTATAATCTCTGGGGAACTGCTACCAATGGTTTGCCAATAATTCTCCCTCTTTCCTGCAAACATGCATGAGTACGTAAAATACAAAGAATAACACTTGAGTAACAATGGATTTTTCATTACTAGTACTATAATTATATCTTCTCCATTCCAAATATTTATCTATTGTTCTCACTCAAAGTCTCTTTAAGAAAATAGTTGATGTGCTGATTTCTCTACCAAGTATGTCTTACAATTTTGGGTACTGAAGTAATAAAATAAATAAGATTATTTACTGTATACTACAGAGCTTGGACTTCAGACTACTTGTAAACATTTCTTCAATTCATCTACTTATAATGCAGCAAAGGTTAAATTAAAAATCAATTGTATCCCCCGATTTTTCAGCTTTTCTGCTCTATTTCCATAAGTGCTGGATGTTCCCATAAAATGCATCAGTCCTCTAAGTATTGTAGTCTATAACTTGACAATAATAAAACCAATGTACTTCACAGGTCTTTCTCATGACATCTTTACTCAAAATTCCCATCTTTTCATATAATTTTTTATAAACTTTAAGTATCTACAAAGGACCTAATAAAACCCTTTCAACTTAAAAGTGCAAAGGTCAACGCAGTTTCAAAAAGCCATGGTGTTTAATCCTTTCAGTGTGATGAGTGTGGAGTTTGACCAGAAACGGGAACTTAAGCGCTAAGGCTTTTTTATACCCTGTAAGAATTCTCCCCACCCCTCCCCTTCTGTAATTTTCCCAACCATCATGGTTTAATGACTTTTTCAATGTCTTTTTCCACTTAGGGAGACTGAGACAAACAGGTACCTGGACCTGCAATGCAATTTGGTGAATTCAGGTAACCCTGGTCTTCAGACACAACTATGACTAGTTGACAAGAGTACAATTCTTTCCCCCCTGCACAGCTTATTAATGTATTTCCTAGCACTGACGGCATGGAAACTCAGTTGTTTCAACTCCAGAAAAGAGAATTCCCTATTCTGGTACAAGTGTATCAGTATTAACAATATGGATCCCATAAAACCTAGGAAATTCGCTTTGTCTCCAGCATAACATGCATAATTCATATCAACACCATCTAGTTCATTATTATTTTACAAAACTCTTGGAACACTGCAGCCCCAAACTCTACAGATAAGAAATATCCTACTGTGAATATGTTGAAATGTATCCACTGCTCAAAAAAAGTCTCTACCATGATAAAAATAGCACAGCTATATCTGTAAGGTCTGTTTTATTGTTTCTGCAGTCTTAAAGGGCCATTCACTGCATTTTTCCTCCTCCTGCAGTAACTTGCATAACTCGAACTACTAATCCCGTGCACTGCAAAGGTACCCAGTCGACTGACTGTCTAGGCATACACAACTAAAGTAGGAGAGGGAGGAATATGACTTTGACTCATGCCTTCAGCTCAGAATGTATTCTATTGGAAACGGTTAGGAAAACATCGCAGGCAATACATGTATTCACATAATATTACGTTTATACCAAATAACAAATACAAGCATAAACTATAATAAACTTGAGAATTTTCAGCATCCTGAAGCTACAAGCAAGGGAATATCAGTGTACAGGAGACTATTTGAAAACTTATTTGAAGTACATTAAGAAAAATAGTTAACAGCCCCTGCCAACTTTGATATACTACAAAAGGACAATGTGCTGAACATTATTTACCGTACTTATTGTTAAAACAACAAAAATAGGTTTAGGATATTTTAGCAAGTGCGGTTTAAAAAAAGTTTAGGATTTTGAAATTCAAGGAGGTAAAGTTGGGAAAAGGACACAATGAACAGAAAGTGACTTATGAAGGTTATGGCTTGCACAATATGCTTTTTCTATACTTACTATCCTTCAAGAGAATTTTTCTAATAAAAAATATTTTAAATTATGCCATTACTATTAGGCTTGCGTGCTCATGGCTTTTTTGATTTGTTTGTTCTTCTTTGCAGAATTTTTCTACTTCCAGAGTTCTTTTGGTAACAGAAGGGTTTTGTTCATAAAATTTGACATGAATTTTCACATGTTTGTTAAAGTAAAGGAGCTGGTCTTCGTGATTTTAGAGAGATTTTGTTTCATTTTGAAGCCCTGAATTTTCATTTAATAGGTGAAGGTTTACAGCAATTCAACCAGAAACATTTCCACCAAAAAGCTAGAATCCTATGCATGGGATAGAAATAAGAAGATAACCTTAAAATACTAAAATTTTAACCAAAGGAAAACTGAAGAAAGGATCTTAAACTTCAGCAGATTAAATTTACAAATATAGTTAGGAAGGGTAAAAAAAAAAAAAAAAAAAAAAGAGTTTGAAGAGCAGCTAGATACAGGGATCAAAACTAGTTCAAAATCCTTCTTCAAACACCACAGAAAGAGCGAGCCTGCTAAAGTGTCTATAATGCCAATTGATATTCATGGTATAAAGAGAGTACTGAGAAAGGACAAGATTATTGCAAAGCAGCTAAGTGAATTCTTTGAATTTGTCCTCTGAGGAAGAAAGTGTGCAGGTCCTAACTTGGGAACCCTTCTATAGAAGAGATGACACACAGGCCAAGTAAAGGGTAGCACACCACCAGAGCCAGACAGGACTCACTGGGGAACTTTAACAGAACTCAATGATGAAATACCAAAACTACTTACGTACCATGTGCTAGATATACTTGTGTAAACCTGTATAGAAATACAGACGAGAGCAGGGATGGTGGGGTTGCTTTCCCTCTAAGCTCATAATTAACCTGATTTTTGGCTAGGTGGGGTTCAGCGTCCTCCTCATTTGGGGGAATTCTCACTGGCAACCTTCTTCAGGCTCCTCACACAGCAGGAGTAGTAAGTACATTTTAACTTTTCTTTCCAGCTAGCTCCCACAGACTACCCCAGTCTTCCCCCTCCACAACCTCGGTCACCTGGAAAAGTAGCAGAACAGTGCCAGAGCTTCTCACTCCTTGTTCCCTGACTTTTACTCCTCACCACATTGTGTACTTTGAAGTCACTAGCTGCACCTCCCCACACAAACACAGTACAAGGCTCTTCTGCACCAAACATTAATATTGCAGAAAACTGTATCCCTTACCCTTTTTATTCCAGTCTTGATATTCTTCCAAAGCTCTGTCAAAAGGCATTTTGTTATGTTAGAATTCCCTTATCTCTGTTTTCTTTCAGCTGTCCTCTGCATATACTATATGCCAGCCAACACTTAAATTATTAACTAAGCACTAATTGCTGTATTTCTTCTTAAACGAGCAGTAGAATGTATTCCTGTGGAAACTGTAGGAATGACATAAATTTTGAGCACACTTCTCAGCGTGGATGGTCATAGCTACTAGATTATATATTGAAAAAGAATATATGCATACCTAGTACTAAATCCAGAAAGCATCAGTGCAAAACTATCTTTTAAATCATGTATCTGTTTTTAAGAAATAAATTTTCAGAA
Source organism: Aviceda leuphotes (assembly GCA_035590175.1). NCBI lineage: Eukaryota > Metazoa > Chordata > Aves > Accipitriformes > Accipitridae > Aviceda > Aviceda leuphotes. The sequence continues at coordinate 7,728,674 of JAVJGH010000050.1, forward strand.
AACTTTCTGGTGTTCAGTAGGCTTCTAAGTGTTAAGCATTTTAAGAATTTTTGATTATGAATAATATAATCCTAATAGTGAATATTTGTCATTGGGAGAAAATAAAAACAATTTTCTTGCTCCTTCAGCAGTTATAAAAAATTACTCTCACTCAGTAGAGGAAGGAAAAAACAAATCCTAGCATATAAGTGGCCTTTCAAATAATTACAGCATCTGCATAGTCTTTGAGATAGGTACTTTGAGATTTGACAGCAAGGAGATACTCAAGGACAGAGTTATTTGTTGTACACATAATGGCAAAGTCAAGGTCCCCAAGTAGAACAAAGCATCCTGAAATTGCAGAAGTCTAAATATGAGAAAAAGAAAACAAACAGGGCGAGGTTAATACAAATTTTGCACACACACAAATCATTCACCTCTTTTGTCCCACACTTTGCAAATATTGCAGAACACTGTAATGCATTATCCTTCAGATTCCAGCCTTGGTATTCTTCCAAAGGTCTGATAAAAATTGTTTTGTTACTTCATAATTTCTTTAGCATTCTTTAGCATTCTTTGCTTCCAGTTATCTTCTGCTTAAGCTATATTGCCAGCCACCAGTTAAACGAATTACAATTTTCTTGCATATTTTTTTAGGTGAATTATGAGGTCTTACAGAAAAAAATTCAAAATTATTTGCATTTCACTGCACACTTACAGCTGCATGTAAGCGGGGCTGGTGGATACACTTGCCTGGCCATGCCCTGCACCTGATCAGCACAGTCTGTCCTGCCTCCTCATAAAACTCCATTTCTAACTTTTCCTGGGTGAGGGACCCTCTGTTCTGTGGGCTTGTGTGTGTGCGTATGTATGCGGCATGTTTGTGCCTGTGCCTGACAGGAGCACACGCACAGCTTTGCTGTTGGCTCAACCTGCTGACACATTGCCACGGGAGCCTTGCCTCTGTCAAGCTATGAGGTTCTGCAGCCCCCATGAGAATCCTGTTTCAGGCCGTGAAACTCCTATTAATGGTCCAGCTATCTATACTTTTTAGTACAAAAAGGCAAATGAGTATATTTCTATTTTTACTAAACATAGAATAGTCACAGTTCCTGGAAAATGTTGTATTTCAGTCATTAATTTAAATCTTGCTATATAGTATGAAAAACGTTGAGCATCCTTCATTACGAAGGCATCATACATATGTAAATCTCGTAATTGCTACTTGGAGTTAGCTATAGATGCTCAGGGAAGTGTTATACTGGATGAAATGTACTCCATTTCTGGTTGCTGTGGAATTTGGATTTCACTGGGAGCAGGGTGAGGGAAGTATTTCAATAAGAAGAAAGGACTTACAACATCCATGAAATACACCTAATACATACATGGTTATAGTTTGTATTTTTTCAAATCAGCTCTGTATCAGAAGTACATCTGAAGTAAAATTTAATATCCTTTATAATTTTGGACACGTACTGTTCAATTTAAAATGCTGCCTTCACTGATAGCTGCTTTGCAAGCAGCTGGAGTCCACGTAGGAGTCCCTGAAGAGTAGAAAAATATACTTCCTAATTTGTTGTCTTTAGCTTCACTGAAAGATCGTAAGACAAATTAGATGTTCCGATTACCTTCAGGGAAAGCAGTGACATTTTCTGTTATCCTTTAAGCATTTAGAGTATATGAAGAACAGATAAGTCAATAATCAGTAGTAGCTATGCCATTCAATATCTAATTACCAGTGCAGTATTTAGAAGTACTACACTACTCTGTCTTCTAAGTTTTCTCTGTAATGGCAGATTTTATATGCTTTTAAATTTTAGGGGGTTACCATTAAGGAGAAAAGAAGAACACTTCCTGAAATTAAATAAAATTTTCTGTATTTTAAAAGTACTTTCTGAAACACAGATCTAGAACACTGAATGTTTTCCCGCCGCTAAGAAGAATTGGGTGAGACTTCCTGAACCATATACCCTCCTGTTTTCTACAGAGTTTTCCAGTTCTCTTTAGAAAATGGTAGAACAACTCTCCCCCAAAAATTCTTTTTTCTGCTTCTCCTTGGAGTGAATTAAGAAAAAAACCCAACAACTCAAACCCAAACAAAGAGAAAATCCAACCCCAAACTACTGTTCAGAAACACTGGAAAAGAGGGACTGTGTAACATGCCCATCAGGACAACTCCTCAAACAGTAACAACACAAAATTACACAGGGTCTACAGTTTCATGCAGAATAGGGAATGCATGTTAATTTTACCCGTCCCTTCCCCCCACCCCAAAATGCCAGGTAAATGGAAGCTAAACTAGAAAACTCATGAGCAAAACCAGAATCACGTATCAGTAAAGTTTGGTCTCTCTTGACTGCTTGCAATATTTTAAAATACAAACAAGGCTGGAAAGAAGCAATGGTCACATTTTCCAAATACTCTGAAAGTTATTTGATTTTTGGTTATGATATGCTAAATATCTTGTTTAAATTTCAACTAACAGATTGAAGGTGTTTTCACTCTTAGACTTCAGACATTATTGTTGGTAGCAGTATGAAGAGGATCTAGCAGAAGGTAAATAAGAGTACTTAGAGTGGAAGAGGCTGAGATAGAAACATTGTTTGGAAATGCTTCAGGATAATTTTGAAATGTACTGATGTTATAGTGATATATTATATTGTAATATTCAGTTCTGAAAGCATCAACTTTGCTGTGATTTTTGTGTAATTAGGAAGCTTTAGGAAGCTTATTAACTAGGGATACAGTCACTCAACACTTTCCTAAACTCTTAATTTAATTATTTCACTGGGCTGCCAAGTGACAAAGTAGTGCAACAAGATTTATTCTTATCCACAACAATTTCATAAAAAAATAAGTGTAAGTCGTTCTGACTTCTCAGTAGGTACCTGTAAAAGGTGAAACAATAAGAACCTTTAATTTTCAGATAGCACCTTGGAATACCTTAAAAACGCTGATTTATTACTCCTCTGAACACTGTAAAGAAAGCTACATTCTCAGTAACAAGTGGAAATGTTCTTCACATCCTGAGGTGTAAATAGAACTGCCTCTGGGTTAGGATAAGTTCTGGCATTCATCTCAGAGTTGAGCATAGCTGTCCGAACTCAAAAATCACTTGTCCTACTGATCAAATTGGTAATCTTCCTCCCTCCCATGACAGTGGTTTTTTTCTCAGCTTGTCACAATGTCATGTTTGAAGTATGGAAAAACGTTTCAACTGAAGCAGAATTTCTAAAGGGACCAAAGAATTTATAGCATCTTCCTTGCATTAGCAAGGAGTATCAAATTCAATAGATGATAATCACCTGGAATAAGTATTTTGACCTTCCAACGATAACCACCAATATTTAAGTGTGGTTTTAAGAAACCAAATGCATGATTGCCGCTTGTTTACTTGATTGTTGCAAATAATCTCTATCAACTTATTCTACAGCAGGTGATGAAACTATTGGTCCCCACTAGACAACGTGCCTGACATCTCATTCCAGTAGGAAACAAGTGCTCAGAAGAATCTGCTGCACAAAGGCAGGCTGCTCGTAACTATGGCAGAAAATCCAGACGTTCTAACATCTCTCATTTCCTTCCTTTCCCTTACTACATAGCTCTATAATATAAGGAGGAATGTGCCCAAGAAAAAGTTAATGACATATTTCTGTTTCTAATCAGTTCAAGATCTGAAATGACTATGAAATTCTTTTCCAACCCTGCATGGAACCACAGGCAGACGTATTCAGAAAATAAGCCCCTTGTAGCCTCAGGGACTACCCATGGTCAAAATACTGTGAAGGAGTGATAATTCTTTCTGAGATCACTTAGTGCCATTTACAGTGATGTTTAATGAGAAATGTGTTTTAACCCAATTAAGTTCAAATATTCATTAGGAGGTGTAGTTACCTTTGGGGTATTCTTTGAATTCTTTTTCCATTTCTACTTTGTAATGATCATATACTGAACTCCGGTTAGATGCCTAACGAAGTGAATGATATAGCTGGCAAGGGCAAATGTGTCTGTTTTCATCTCTGTGAAGCACATACAGAACACAGAAGGGGAGATCAATTTAGTTTAAGTAATCCGTATGCAGTGTGCATCAGCAGCAAGATCACAGGGCCACAGCCAGTTTGTTGGCTAAGGATTATCAGACTGTATATCCTGTATCAGGAAACCTATCAAATAAATCCTGATGCTGATTAAAGAAATATGCCATGTGACTCAGAATTCTTGTTTCTAGCTGCTGACTCTTCCACAGAGTCAATCTTAAAGATATATGTAGCAGCTTTTTTATCAGCCTGTCCTGGTTTCAGCTGGGATGGAGTTAATTGTCTTCCTAGTAGCTGGTACGGTGCTGTGTTTTGAGTTCAGT
>JAVJGH010000050.1:7751109-7763461 GCA_035590175.1 Aviceda leuphotes
TGTCATGTTAGAAAACCACTTGGCATAAAGGAATGGACTAAAAAGAAGATTCTTTCACACACCACCACCCACACCCCCCTTATTATCCTCAATGTATTGTAAAAGTAAGGTTACTTTTTCTGGGAGCTGTCAAACAAATGCCTCCTGGAAAAATAGGCTGCTAGCAGGCCTTTTTTCTTTAAAGGTACTACTGCTGAATGCATTAGTCCTAATACATAAAAAGCTGTTGGCAGTACTGTTTCTACAACCTGAGAGCATACTATGATAAGCAAATGCATTTTTTTAAAGGATATTCAAAACTTCTGAGTACAAAGGCTGTTGTCACACTCCTTCAAATCCTAAATGATACTCCTCTTCTACTGCACGTTCTACTAAATGCAGTTCTATGGCTGCTTACATTTTCCACAACTATATTTATTGCCTTGGTCCACCACAGGAGCCTAGTACAGCAAGGCTTTTTCAATGGGAATACTTTAAAAACAAAAACCAGCAGCAACAAAACCCAGAGAACAAACAAAAAGCCCCAAAATACCACACTAACAGAACTTAGGGAAAGTATTATCATTAGTTTATCCTCTTACAATATTTTTATATTAACTGAAAAATACTTGGTTTTTTCATTGCAGAGATGGAATGATGTTACGCAATCTTGCCAAAGCAAAAAGATAATCCCACATCATAACATGTAATTAAAACCACATGGTTCCCATAGGAACAGATCAGGCAAACAAATAATTTGGTGATGGGCACAGCAAAAGAGCATGAACAGAACTGGGTAACTCAATGCTCAAGAAATGTTATCTTGATTGTAAGGGCAAAATTTCCAGAACTTTTAAATAGTGTGAACATATTATTAGAACAGCCTGACTGATAGAAAAAATAGCTTGTGAGTCTAATTTTTTTTCAGAATTACTTTAAAAAAAAAAATCATGATGTGTGTGATGCACAAGTAAACAATTACAGATGTATAAAACACTTTTACTAAAGAATTCATTTTACATGGGTTTCTTTCCACAAATTCTCCTTTGTTCAGACCACTATGGCAAAGATGTTTTATTCTGGAAAGTCAGTTCACAGAACAGTACCCTGTATAGGATCTCTTCTGTACAGGTGGTATCTGTACAGCATGTGTCAGACTAACTGTGTACCTGCTCTATAGGAGCAAAGTCCAGTACTTTCAGATATTGTACTTTCTGCAAGCATCATAGTTACTTACCCAGCAGATTCATCTAAACAAGTACAGTTGATATTTGTAGGTTGTCACAGCATGCTGAAATCCCAGGGAAATATTCCAAGTTCATTCTGTCTGAAAATTATTTGGAGGAGACTGGGGACTGGGACAACGGGATTGAAAGAGAGGAAGGATAGGATAAGGCCATGAAAACTTGGCTGTCATTTATATTTTAATTTTCTAATCAAGTCAGTATTTTAACATTATTAAATTATTCTCTTTGAGATTTCTTTAGACCACCATACAACAGTTCTGGAAACCAGTGCTGTTCTAATAAACTAAAATGTGACACAAAAAGATTTTAAAAAATGGGGGTATGTTTTGAATATTCTATTCATTACTTTATCTGTACTTATAAAATACTAGTAAAGGCTGAAAATGTAAGTGAGTCTGCAGTTCATCAATTTTAGGGATTCTTTTCTGATGACATATCTTTGCTTGACAGAAGGGGAGCCGTGTCTTCATGAAAATGGGTTATCCACCTACATAGTTCTGGCAGAAAGACTAACAGTACAGCAAGCCCTTCTCAGGAAATGCGAGCATTAGTAAGCTTTCCAGACATTCAAACCCTGCTGGATTTATGAACTTATGCGTATTAGCCTGTTAGAAGCTTATTCGGCTCATCTTCTTATTATTATTCTATGGGTTTCTGATCACTTCTGCTGAGAGGATAACAAAAGCTGCTTCTGACAACACCAGCCACTCCAACCCAAGCTGAGCTGAAGCTGCCCCCTAGAACTGGTGTAGAGAAGCAAGAGCCTGGACTGAAACTATCAGTTTGATTTTTAAATGCTGCTATCTGCAGTACTTCTGAAAAGCTGAAAGCACAGCCCTACAGCATAAACTGAGAAGAAAGATAGGACAGGGATAGAAGGTTTGTTTTGTACCTATTTTAATTCTTCTGAACAAAAGCCCTGAAATTTAGAAGCTTACCTATAAAACAAAGAGCATCCATACAGGCATCCTAAATGGTCCTGCAAGTAAAGCCCCACGCAACCCAGCCCTGACAACTGGCAAGTCTGTGTCCAGTCACTTCTTAGTCCGACAGTGCGCCGAAGTTCATTCTCAACTTAGGATAAACTGAGAAAACTGTGCTCTGAGTTCCAGCTAGCCTCCAATCAGTTTCAGATAATTTTACATATTACTATAAGGAATTATCTTCCTCTTTCTCAGAACAGACCTGAACCATCCAAGAACCGTCAATAGCACATGAGATCAGATCTAAAACTACTCCTCAAAAACCAGACTTAGAGCACCTAAAAGTCAATAGAAAACTCAGGGGTAAACAGGGCCACAGCTGCAGTACTGACTGCAGAGCCAAAGAATAGAAAACACCTGGGACTCCAATTAGCAGAAAATTTCAACATCTGTTTTCATCAAGGATATTAAGCATGCTCCTAAATACTCTGAAAAACACTAAGATAAGACAACCAACAGTCTAAGGTAGACAGACTAATTCCACAACCCAAGGTTTAACTCCTCCTCTGAGCAAGGTCGTTTAAAAAAAAAAAAAAAGAAAGAAAGTAAAAGGCTCAAACTACCACAATTTTCAGTCCTTCCCATTCAGATTTCAGGACCAAGCTTGATTTTTGTTACATCAGTCTACAACCTTTTTTATTAATCAGTAATGTAGGATGGTGAAATTAACCTCACTGTTGAAGAAGCTGGACACAAATGGACAAGTTTTACATCAAAGGCATAATAATAAACATAAATCTTCCAGTACAAAGCAGTTTTAACCTCATTTTCTTCAAATTCTTTACAGATAAACCTATAAATCTATCACACAATCAAATTATTTCTTCTAAATGCTGAGAAAGCAGAAGTTAGAGATCATTTTTATGACATTTATGGTTTGGGTTTTGACAACAAAGAGAATATAGGGTACAGAATTCCCATTATTTATTTTCTTTCTAAGGATAAGATCTTCTAAATTAGCTAAGTATTGGGTATAGTTAACCAATACTCAGATAGCCCAGGAGTAACATGGGAAGACAGAGAAGAAAGTTGCTGTGAATAAACAGAATAAGAATTTATTTTTTTTTAAATTATGTAAGAACTTTTCCGGTTTTCCAAATAAAGTAAAATATAATATAGGCTTAGGGAAAACTGAGTGATTCCATCCAGCTGGAAATAATTTTATTCCAGTGATTTTTTTAATAATAAGAACTAGGTTTAGAATTAAAGTGGAATTATCATTTACATCACTGAGATACGAATAAATGTTGTTAGTGGTTTTGACCAATATATTCCAGTGGCTGAGGGTACTCACCTGAACTGAATTTTCTCACTGCCTGAATCAATACATATATTGGAAGCATATCCTACAAAAAAGTTGTAAGTAACAGGTAAAAAAATAAAATACTTTGAAGGCAATGGGATTATAGGGACAAGTCCTCCCTAGTAAAATCATCCATTTTTAACACATTAACTAAAATGTCCAGTGAACCCAAGACTTATACTTCAAAAGGGCATTTATCTTCAGTTTTGTACATGATCTCCAAGTCCCCCTGACTCCAGTCTAGCCCCAAATGATCAAAATGTTGTTTTAGAATGCTGAAATGCTTCACCATTCAAGAATGTTTCTTTTTCCATTTTTGTGCCAGCCAAAGCTAATTTTACTAATACTGGTAGCAATTAGAAGCTGCATTTTTAGGTGCATAAATGTCTTGCCAAAACAGATGTCACTCAACTCCATATAGAATACTGGTTTCAAAATGTGATCCCTCTTCAACAGTACACGGGGCACCAGTGTGGCACTATGTACCCAGCCCATCAGACGGTCCCCGTCTTGTTCCCAATTCAGAACTTACATGCTGCTCAGAGCCTAATTTAATTTCTTGACACTTCTAGTAAATGTCACCCCTAGTTGAAATCAAGACCACCTGGCTTTTTAATTATTTTTTTTTTTAACCCCAAATGAACTACAAATAGTTCATTTGTTACACCTGTTAAGAGAGAGGCTTGGTCAGATCTCTCTCTCATAGAGTTTGGAGCAAGAAGCTTTTGAAATGCGTGATATAGTTAATTTTTAAAGTGACCAGAGTAAAGATACTCTAAATCAAAGAGAAAAAACAAGAGGGAAATGAGTGTCACTTTCACAAATCCAGCTACAATAGATATTCACAGTATTTAAACTGAAGGCGAAAGATGACTAGATTAAGTGAGTACTTCTAGGTTTCCCTCATTTTCTTTAAATTTGCCACCAATGTTTACTTTAGAGTATTCCTGTTTAACTAAACTTCACAATAAACTGACTTTGTTCATCTATGAGATGTATGCGTTTCTTCGTGCTGAAATGACCTCATGTCGCTATTGTGTATTTAGTGATAAGAAGGTCTCATTCCAGCAATAAAGCCATGTGGAATGTATTACTCAAAGGCCTATTAAGTATAAAACATTCAGCATTTATTTACCACATTGAGAGAACAGAGTCCTTAAAAGGTTATTTAGATTATAGCATGGAGACTAAAATATACCCAGCATCCCACTGATTTGACAGCCTGCCATAACTGTCTCGTATAGTCTTAATTAGAACACAATACATACACACATACTCTCTTCTAGGAAAACATTCCCAATTACAAAAAGCCACAACAAGAATAGCACTGCTTCTGACAGCCGGTATGCATATATTGTCATAATCCTGCTGGATACCTACTGTAAGTGAAAGGTATGCATCTTCCTGAATCTCTGAAAGGTAATGTCAGATTGAATAAAAATCAGTGTCATAGCCCCATCCACCTGTGTGACACATTGCTGACTCCAGCTTTTGCTGAGGGGGAGGAAGATTGATTGCCATATTTCTTTACCAACATAACCTATACATCTATGCAAATCAGAAACAGGATTTGGGGGAAGAAAAGAAAATGCTTTTCAGGTCTTTGTCTCCATTGAAAATATAACAGCTCCACCTTGAGGCAGGACCCAGTGAATGTTAGTAGAAGGTGAAGTCAAACTGAGGATATATTGCAGCATACAATCAGCCACAACCATCTAAAATACAGGTTGACATCTCCCAATGTCCCCTTCTGCTTTTCTTAGCATAAAAGAAGGCATGTGTGTACATGTGTGCAGACAAATTTACTGCCCAAAACTAAATGTATATCAAATAAACACCAATTTTAAAAAGCAGCTGCCAAAGATGATACAAGTCAAGCATAACGAGGCCTGACAGCAAGTACTCCTTCAGGAGAGGGAAGTATTCAATTTTCTCTCCAAGTAGTCCACACAAACAAATTTCAGACCATTATTTTCTTCATTACTGTATTCTTCCTAAATGAACCGTAAAAAAGATGAATACATTTCAATGTTTCATTTCAATCAATATTCAAATATTTTGAGATAATCAATGATTTCAATATGTTGCTAAGCATTGCCAGTAAGTAATCTGCTCTTCAAGTATTGATGAAATTAATTATTTTTAAATGGGTTATTTTAAAAACTTAAGTGCAAAATATCAACTTGTATATTCTTCAGGCTACTTCAGGAGGTTTATTTTTAAATAACAATGTAACAAAATTTGGAACCTTTCTAATAAATCTAAATTATGTCAGTTAGATTGGTAAGTCAAGACAGACATAAGAAAACCTCTGTCACATTTAAATGGATGGTGATTAGGGTACTGAGACAGAGTTGTTATGGCACTTTTAATAGATTTGGTTGAAGACTACCAGTAAGTGGAAACAGTATATGCGGCAGGAAAACAGAATGAGCTATACCTGTAGAAGAAAATGATGCTAGAGAAGTGGGAAAAATTAATCATCAATGCAGTTCACAGCTATAAAGTAAAGGCGGCACATGAACAGTCAACTTGAGTAAAGAGTGGAATTAACTGTTCTGGAAAAAAGAGAAAGAAAAATTATTGGGGACTGACAGCAGGACAACTTTGAAAACACATTAGGAAAGTTACTTTGCAGGTAAGAAACAAAAGAGATGAAGAGAAGCTGAAATTCTGTCTTGTTTAAGTGAATGAGAGTTCTGCCATTAAGATTTAAGGAAACAATCTCACCACTGGGACACGCGTATGACTCATTCTCAAGTGTATAGAAACTCTTGTCATGACCTTACCAGCATTGATAAGAGCTCTCTAAGACTGTAAGTAAGTATTGTAAAACAATTAGCAATTTATAAATTAATTGCATCTAATATCCATTGAAGCCAGTGAGGAGCTTCATTTAAAAGCCCTTTGGCTAGTTCCAAGGTGAGAGGAACATGAAAGAAACTTTCAACTTGGATAAACAGGAGATTGTTTGCTAATGTTTTTTAAAATGAAGATTAATATACAAAATGTATTCTAAATCTCTTAATCATTGATAGCCCAAATTTTGACTCTTCACAAAAGCTGCAGGGTAAGCCTATTAACTTTCTTTGCCAAATTACTTAATTTCTAACTTTATTAAGGGAAATACAATGTTATCATGATGTGAAAATGCAGTACAAAATATGCATTTAGTTTGATTTTAAAATTCAGCCAGCATCTATAATTTGCAATGCAATCCCTTTTATGATTTATTAAAATAAGTGTTAGTGAAACATAATTTTAGTTCTATACAGCTGAACAGCCTCATATAAATTTATGAGTGCAACAGATGTTTCTACTGGCTCATTTAGACCACTTCTCCTTACATTCCCCTCAGCTGATGAGGTGCCCTTCTATGTTACATGGAATTCCTTTTACATCACAGTGGTACAGCTGGTTAAAAACACCATCTGCACTCATAAATGCCTGGACTGTATTTAGACACACTATATAGAACTCAAGAATGCCTACTGAAATGTGGAGATGAAGTTTTACATTATACTGGATCATATTTGCATATATCCAGTGATTAAGTCCCTAAATACTGTTTATGCTGTCAAAATAATTCGAAGTACGATTTCACCACCATTTGTTTTGTGGTGGCCATTTGGACCAACGCACATTCAGCCTGTGATTTAGTCACTTTTTTCTAATCATTGTAGCTTGCTTTTTCTATAGGGCACATCACTGTAGTGCTCATAAGCAAACGGGAGAATTCTACCCTCTTAAAATCAAATTTATTTGTTTAGTTATTGTTTTCAAAAACAGTTACATTGATAAATTCTGTTAATAAGAGTGTAGTAATTCACATATAAAGTCTATAATGTTATTTCTATTGCCACAGTGCAGTGAAGCCCTAACCCACATGCTGGGCTCCCACTGCCTGGCAAACAGCATTCACAACTTACTTCTAGAAATAGGTTTTAGGAGCCCTGATCCTTATGGCTCAGTTAACTGCACTGTTAAACATGCAGCTATTTCAGTAGTATAGCCAGTTAGCCAAAACATATTAAAATCTGTTTTGTCTTACCTCTACAACCCCAGTACTCACTTCTCTTGACTACTTCACTACCTCTAACTAGAGCAGATCAAATGATAGATTTCTACTCCTTGACTGCATGAGCCCAAGCACTTGCTTTCTCATAAATGTTCAGCTTTTTTTTTTCTTCTCAAAACTAATTTACTTTGGCAAACATTATGGCCAGTAAAATTGCTTCTATATCATTTAAATATGGAAAAAAAGTGTTTATAGAAGCAGTTGCACTGAAACACTACACAAAATTTAAACGACATTCAGACATATTTTTTATTGATCCGGTACTGATTTGTTATTGATCAAGAGACAGAAGTTAAATCTTTAAACTAATCTGTAGCCTGAAAGCTGCTTTACTTATATTTTAAGGAAGAAACAACTCATCTAAGAAAATCTGATATATATAATTTTACCCTTACTCCTGCAAACAGGTTGTTGAAGCAGTTGTTCACATGTACCATTCACACTGTCATTTTAGGTATCAAAAAATCTGCCACAAGGAGAGTAGATAAAGTGAGATGTTAAGAAGTTTGCTGCAGAAAATCCTGTGCTCTGACAACTAATAAAGATCATTCATGTCACAAAATATTACCATGTTTTGAAGCACTAATATGTTGTTTACCTTCTTGTAAATATTGCATCTGTTCTGCAGCTTCTGCAGACATAAAAAAGCTAAACGTCAAATATAATAATTTAAAAAAATTAAGTGGTTCTTCTATTCAAATGTAATACCGCATCATTTCAATACCAACCTTTACTTCTATAAACTAAAAAGAATTTTAAAAACACAACATATGGATGATTCAGTGATTCACCTTTGCAATAACAGTCAGTTTTGAAGGAAACACACGTCTAGAACTTACAGTTTCTAGGAGCCCTATTTCACCACTGGTAGGTAATCACACAATTATCACAGAGAAATGCCACTTTAGGAGGATCTACGTACCCGTAGTTTTGTTTGCTGTTTGTTGTTTGGTTGGTTTTGTTTTTAACAATTAACTGCACTGAAGTTAGAACCTTCAAGTCTAGAATATTAATTGTTTCATACTGAAGAGTGAGATTTACACTATTGAAATAACCAGGAGTACTAGTTTGTCATCCAGCCTGCTCCACTAATGGGAGACTTTATTAATCAAAAGCATGATATGTAGAAGCAGAAGGAAAAAATATGTATCAATAAGGCATTTGCTTTCCATTGTTCAGAAATGACACTATAAGCAGCTATAACAACATTCTTTTTGTTTCCCTTTGTTTACTAGTAGGTTTTAATTTGGAAATCATTATAAGAAGAGAGAGAAATTTATGGCAATAATTAAACATTAAAAAACTACTTTTAAAAAAGCTTATCCAGAAGTCTTGTAGATGTTTATTTGTTACCATCTGATGCACTTCACATAACTTCTAAGTCAACGCAGAATCTTAGAGCTGTGCTCTGGTCACTGCTGGTCACTCACTTGAGCTACATGATTTAGCATCAAGTCATAAAGGGAGAAGAAAACAACTATCACATCTGTTTGGAGTTACATGCTTCAGTCAAAGAAATGTGCCCTCAGACAGGGAATTACAGTAGTTTTGTTAATTCCAGGAGTCTGATCTACTTAAATAAGTACTATTGGTGAATAAGTGTCTGACAAGGCTATCAAAACAAAGAGAGCTAACATGTTAAACGTTAGTTTACAGTAGTGTCAAGATGTTGAGTCTACCTGTCAGATGGTAGTCTTGTCTAAGATGGATGCTTAAAACAAATCTACTTGTTCCCCAACCCCTTTTTTGGAGGGTGACACAATGTACTTCTGAGCAAAGAACCGCCTATCCTATACAAAGTCATACCTTGCATTTTATTTTACTAACCCAAAGAAAGCAGACTACACTTTTGTTATAAAGCAGTTTCACTGCCAGCTTTGAAAGATTTGTTTCCAGCACAAATTCACCTTTTCAGAAATCAAGTGTTCAGAAAAAAACCCCACAGAAAATAAATAATCACAAGATTTCCAGCAACTCTTTCAGAGTGTCATCATTGTCAGTATACAGAATATTTCCACTGAAAATACACATTTGATTCTTAGGTGGAACAGCTTCGACCCTGTCTTGTCCATCTCTTCATAAATATGGCTGATGGTTTTATTTAGCAAAGTTACTTATGTCTGCCAGCTTACTTGTAATGTTATTTTGGGGACATTGATATTATTCATGATAGTAATAGAATTAGGAAGAAAGATTCCTTTTCTTTTAAGAAATGCTATTTTGCATACAGAGATTAATTCAGAGATTATGTGAGAAGGATTGCTCAATTCTGAGGTATTTTAACAGTTAGCATTCAGGCCACAAGATGTATCACATGCTCAGAGGCTTGTATGGTCAACTTTATACACAGGTGAAACCTTAAAACATATTCAGATTGTCCCAAATTTAAGATTTACTTCACATAAAACTAATGAAATTCACATTCTGATTATGTTTACATAATAGCTAACAAACTGTGGTCTAAATAATGCAACAGATTCTCTTTCTGGGTCTGCCAACAGACTGAATAAAGCTATAAGCCTTACTACCACATTAAATCTAAAACCCAATTATGACACACTGAAGGCTTAGGTTCTAATCCCTGAAAACTTTACTCTAAATGTGCAAAATGAAGTTGGCACAATACAGTAGAACACACAATGCAGAACAGGGTGGATCTTCTAAACTGGAGTATTTATATTGATGGGATTCAGACCAATAGCAACTTAATAAAAACCTCAAAAAAAACTGTGGTCAAGAAAATAAGTATTTTATCACATTTCATGAGAACCTTCCAATGCATCCTTAAAGTCCATAAAATCTGAACACCTCTTCACTAAGTGCATTTTCTTTTAAATCCAGGAGAATGCTGCAGCAGAGTTAGAATGGGAGATCAGTCCTATTTTCAAACATCTTACCTATTTCACTAACGGACGGTACAATGAAAAGTGAACAGAAATTCTGCTTGCAGTTTTTGTCTTATTAGTCCCAGATTTAAATGTGGAGTTAATTAGTTAAATTTTTGAAGGGTCTTGAAACAGTAAACTAAGTTTAAAAAGAAAAAAATCAGAGAATAAGTTTCTCTGAAAAGAACTATCATAATATAAAAAGACCCTGCTCTAATATCCTGCATTTAAAACATTAATAAAATATTAATAACACAGCACTACAGGAAGAATGATAATTTAATAATTTTGAATTACATTTTAATAATTATCATGTACCTACATTTTAGTTAAAGCCTCTGTAAGAGAAAAACGAGCCTGAAGAAGAATGCATGCATCCTTAGTGAATTACTAGAGCCCCAGCAAATTACTGTGGATATCCAGGCAACCATTCACCTGCTGCTATCAAACTAAGAAAGAACAGTTACCTTGGCAACTGCTGTATCTCATGTCACACTGTGTTACTTCAAAGACAAAAACATGGTCTTAGGAGAGAGTTGTGGAGGCCATGTGGGTCTTACATTTTCATTGGCAATTTCCTCAGGGACATCACAGCAGACTTACAAAGCTATTCTAGTTCTCCATTAGAAAGAAAATAAACATATTTTCATTATACAAAATGAAATGACATCTAGATATAGTCTCCATCTTAGTTAATATATGCACCACAAAATTTGTATGTAGGATTCTATTTTGTTACCTTATTATTAAAAATATACAACTAAACTATACACTATATAGCAAAAACTATCTATGGAAAGAAGGAAATGTGTTCAGTGACTTTAGAACATGTGTGTTTCACACTCTGCAATGTTCCAAGAAGATGCAATATCCCAATGCCTGAAGATGTTCTTGGCATTCCTTACGTAGACCTTGTACATAGGCAGAATACACCCGCCACCTTGGCCGGCCCTGTAGCTGTAGGAACTTCCACCAGGTTTTCCAGGCTGCAGACTAAAGTGTAACCAGCTCTGCCCTTCCCGCAGACAGCACTTTCCTGACACGCTCCAGGGTGTCCACTGGGAACCTGGGAGAGCTCGAGGTCCTCCTACACCCTGCTCCTTCCTCTGCCTGCACCCCAGTCACCTACAGCAACGACCAAGCTTTCCAGCCAGGTTAGGTATTCTAGCCACTTCCACGAGTCTTCAGCAGCAGGGTAATATAGCTCTTACCCGAGACCTGCCCTTGTAGGCACTACACCAAACACCCAACTTGCAACTACAGGCACTGTTTTTGACAGACATCACTTTAACACATGCACTTGAAATAGGGAATTGAAGAATTGGTGCTTCTAAAATGAGGAAATAAACCAGGCTGATCTGAACTCAAACTTCATGGCTTATTAATTTTATTTTATTTTTTTGCTGATGCGTTTATACATATTCTTCAATCACTACTCACATGCCGGAACGGGAATTGTGAAACATCAGCCCAGCTACAGCTAGCTCAAATCACCTAAGCTACTTTTGCCCGATTACAGCAGAATAATGCTGCTCAAATTTAATTTACATAGGGAAAAAACTATTCATCAAAATCCTCTGGAGATTCATGTAATACCACCCATATTTTATAAAAAATATAGATAATGAAGATAAGTTTCATTTCTGCATTAAAAGGCTCAGAGTGGTGGTGAGGTCACATGCAAGGGCAAGTCTAGCACACAGTGAAAAGCAAATGTTCTTCTTATACATTCAATCCCATATTTTTGTATTTATCTTCCCCCAGATATCAGCAAAAATTTTCAGCAAGGACTGCACCAAGAACAAGGGTTTCTTAAAAAAGTAACGGGTAGAAGGCATCGGCTTCTCGATAGCTGCTGTTTCTTACATTCACCTTAG
>JAVJGH010000050.1:7771677-7785207 GCA_035590175.1 Aviceda leuphotes
GGGAACTAACTGGGCATCAGTCAGCGAGTGGTGAGCAATTGCATTGTGCATCACTTGTTTTGTATATTCCAATCCTTCTATTAGTAACATTGTCATTTTATTGTTATCATTATTATTTTCTTCCTCTATGTCCTATTAAACTCTCTTTATCTCAACCCACGATTTTTGCTTTTTTTCCTGATTCTCTCCCCCATCCCACAGTGTGGAAGGGGAGCGAGCAAGTGGCTGCGTGGTGCTTGGTTGCTGGCTGGTGTTAAACCACAATAGCAGTACAAACAGATTTAGAAACAAAACTGCTATTGCGACAACTGATTGAAAGTCTTTGAGACCATGCAGGCAAACCATTAATGCCAGTGTTGTTACATATTACTTCCTGCATAGTAGAAGACTTTACTAAACCATTCAAACAAACCTGCCAATCAAGTATGACCACCTTAGCTTATTAAGGTTGTCACCATAGTTCACAGGTTTTTGGGGGGATTTGGGGTTTTTTCCCCCCTTTAAAAAAAAAAAAAAAAAAAGAGAGAGAGAGAAAGAAAGAAGAAAAACTGTTACCTTGGGCTAGGTTTAAACCACTTTGTTTCTCAGTCTCTCTTTCCAATTACTACTTTTATCCTAAATCTGTTTTTCACATTGCCAGGTTAACAGAAATGAAATCTGCATGCAAAGCATGCAGTTGTCACCTTTCCAAAGAAAAGCCAGAGATGTATCCATGATGTGCAAAAGTGAAGAGCCCAGCCCAGGTCCGTGGATGCTGCACTGGATGCCAAAACTTCTATGCACCAAAACAGCTAAACTCTTATGAACTGAAATGTTGTTGTTTCTCTCAATTTAACTCTACGTGAAGTTCAATTCAGAATTCAGTGAAACTTAAGAACTTAAAATATCACTAATACACAAAAAACAGTGACAGCAAATAAATGGAATCTAGTGCATTTGATTTCAAACAAAGCAGAAAAAGTTTCACAAAGAAATACACAACTTGGAGAAGTGCTTACTTTAGGACTCTGCAAGCCCATTTTTGTTATAATCGATTCTTCTTGAAAAGAATGCTCAGGGTTAAAAAACATATTTGCAACCTTTTCTACAATATGGCTCTATTTGTTTAAGTGCCATAGGTAGAATCCATCTGCAGTCTTAGTATTTAACTGTAAGTGGATGATATTTATTTAGCTAGTACATTTTTTCTGACATTTATATTACCTCAAAGGACAACACTGCCTTTGGAAATTCTATTTCAGATTGAGCTAATTGAATTTTTAAAGGCATGGTAATCTTGTCATGAATCAGCAGCGTTGGTTATGACTTTGAAGGGGCAACGTATCATAGAAATTGATTTTTTTTTTCAGCCTCACTGAAAAGGAATCAAGTTGCATAAGAAAATAAATTAACTTTAAGTGAACCAGACCCCTAAAGGTATAATCTCTAGATGCCCTACTACCACAACGCATGTACATACACACACTTTGAAGACAGCTTGTCTTTATGAATAAGACTAAAGCTATTCTAGACTTAAGTTTACTGCTTTTATTGAATATCTCAAGCTACCAGTAAAAGCATTTGAAGAACTAGAACAATATATTACAATGTATACATTATATACTGAAGGTAAATAATTTACTCTGAAGTAATCATTAGCTCTGGAGATTCTTTGGTGAAAACAACTGTGGAATTTAAACCTAATTACTTGTAACTGATAAAGTTTCTTATTTAGAGGTCATTAATCTAAACCCAGGTCATGTGATGTAGCAAACCACCACTACAGTTTTCTATCTCAAAAGAATTGGTGTTCTCAGATGGGAACCATGGAGATACAACAAATCCACTTCTCCTGCAAACAATACAATCCATCCCCCTAACTGCCTCTAAAAGTCCACACTATACAGAGAAAAGCAAGTTCTTACACGCTGTACAACACTATTAATGTGAATTTTCTAGAGAGGCCCATACACTAAAGAAAAAAGTTGAAAATAACTGATCTAGAATAAAACCTACCTATTGGATATTCATAAGAGTTTTTGTCACTCAGGAAGAACATTACTCACTGCAGCAGCCCAAAATCTCCCAACCACATGGGAAGGAATGTAAGCAGGGGAAGAGTTGCAGGAAGATGATTAAAAAAAAAAAAAAAAAAAAAAAAATTTAAAAGAACTCCTGCTCTGAAGACTTGATTTGTGCTTTCAGTAAAACAAATGTCTATTCTAAAAGGACTTTGTCTCGAAGTACAAGTTGAAGAACAGGCCTCTTTAGAATTCCCAAATCCATTCATATAGTTTTGTTCACTTTTTTTCTGCTCCAATAATTATTTGGTTGTTCATGGCACAGTGGAATAGTTTCAGTAAAAGGATGGAAAGTGCCTCTAAACAAATTAGCCAAAGCCTCCAGCTCTGACATTCACTGAAGTAGAAAACGTACAAGAAACTCCCTCACACTCAGAAAGACAGTGGATTTTAGACTACCATACCTTAACAAAAAGGAGTTACATTATTGAACAAAAGGTATTTGAGCACATCCCTGTGCTGTGTCAAAGAACAGGTTTATTGAATGCAGCCTCTCCCAACAAACTGTTGGAGGACCCTTTTCTGAGGCTTTGAAGTAGGCTTGGGCACAAAATGCGTGCTGAGTCATTTAACTGTGATACGATGGAGGCAAACTTTCTGTACGTTCTTAGATGCCTAGAGAACTTTAACTGAAGGCGAGTTTAGCCACCACCAGGTCAGGGAGTAATTACAGTTGGGCACTCTACCCCACAGCTGGGACCCAAGTCCTTTTGAGGCTCTGGATCTAAGAAAGTATGCTATTTCACTGCATACGAGCTTGACACATGAGATTAAGCTTTCCATGGCATGCAACAACAATATATTAAATCATGTGCTCTACCTGTTCTACAGGAAAAGATTACCTTAAAGCTATTTGGGACCAAATACAAATGTCTACTGGACCAAGTCCTGATTCCTAGTATTTCAGGGAGAACTGGCCAAAGCCCAGATAATTGCAAATTAAAATTCTCATTTTATGGCTCAACCTGGTCTGCGAATTTGTCTTTTACATGTGTTAAAAAGGTAAGCATTATTAGAAGTAAACGATGTGTTTTCATTCAAAGATGGACATTTTGTGTAAAAACAGTCTGAAAGTTATCACCAGGGACAACCTGCCGGAAAACAAACAAACAATCTGAAAGCAACTGCTATATAAACAATGAAAGAACCTTAAAAACTTACCACAGTTTGAGAAGACAGATTTATATTATATCCTATTTACTAGGATGTAAACCAATGCTTAATTATTTCTAGTAATTCATGATTAAATAACAAGTATGACCTTTTCTGAACAAATGCTTAAGCCTACAAGAAGATGACAAATGAATATGCTCTCACCCCACAGGGTCATCACTCAACAATCAGCATGCTTCTAGAAGCTATACTTGCAAGACTCAACACAGGCTATTTCCTTAGAATTGCATTGAAGCATAAGCTGAGAAAACAATACTATCAAAGATCTCTGACCACATCTTACTGTCTAAATTAATCCTTCTCCACAATAATAGGTAACTCTTTTTGAAAGTGAATATTAATAAAGGAAAAATACTGAAAAATAGTTTAATTATTTGGCTTAAAGGTTACTTACTGCATTACGTGTTTTCTAAATGAAGCATCAGTGTCCCTTCCGTTAACACTGACACCCCATCATGCCTAAGCAAAATTCTGCTTCCTATAGCAGCAGAGCGCAGCAACAATGAACACACAGGACAATTCCATGCACCTTGTACGAGGGCAAGATGTCATCAATGACACCTTGTTAACAGTTATTCCTGGAAATGAAGGAGAGGGAGACCCTGAATGAAGCAAAACAATATCTGATGCCAGAGATAATTAGTCAGCCAAAAAACTCTATCAGGTTATGATGAGCACTTAATAGGAGGAGATAGATGAGATAATAGTGACATAGGCCATTAAATTTTCTCACAACAGCTCTCAGCAAAACTGCTGTAAGTCTTCCAGGACTAAGTTATTTAATGCAAAGGCAGTGCCAGTGTCTCTGTCCAGGCTGTAATTAACTACACAGGGTACAATCTGCCCACGAAGAAACAAATGTTGAAAGTAGGCTGTTTCCTTTAACCTTTCCTTTTTCTCCTTTCTGACTTTATTGAATATAGATATACTAGACCAGACCTACACAACATTTGAGTCTGGAACCTACTGGTACATGTCATATTGACAGTAACAATGAGTGGCTGTAGGTATTTCACAGCAAAATATTTTTCCTGAGCATCACAATATATAATACGAGAAACAGTCAAGATTCAGTTATGTCTTTCATTAAATAGGTAGTTTCTCTCGATCACTTTTTTCTTTGTCGTTTTCTCATTTTTTCAAGAGATATGCTCTTGAGAAAAGTTATCTTCCTTTTAGTAGAAACTACTTTTACTGCTAGCACTGGAGCTTAACAATAAAGCTAGTATGTTATTTACTCTTGCAGATAATCACAGTCTCTCCTTTTAACAATATAAAAAGTCTCAATAACACGTTTCACTCCCAGAAAAGTCAAGTAAGTTACACACCTCACTGTTTGGAAGAGTACAGTCCAAAATTTCCTATGCTCTCATGGACCTTTCTCACACTTAGCATTTGAATGTCACAATATCTTTCATCAGTTTATTAAGGGACTTAGTTAAAAGATAGTTTGATTCTCTCATCCTGACTTCAGAGCAAGAAACATATGCAGTCAAGTGTTTTATTATAGTAAACTGTATACATTTATATATGTATGTTTATTTTTACAGACATATTTAGGTTTCTGCTATCTTATAAGGATTTGCACTGTGCCAGTTTAATTTCAAGATTATCAAACTCCACACCTAAAAAAAAAAAAACCAACACAAAATGAAATAGGGAAATCTACTCCTATATTAAATACATAGAGAACATATTTACATTTAATAATTTTGCTTGGTTTACCTTGAATGCCAGTGATCTATTTTAATGAAATAGCAGGAAATTTACTTTAATATCACACATAAATGCCCGATTCTTTACTGGACAAATTACTGAGATAAAAAAACATTATTCTCCATTGCTTTATACCTTAGTCACTCACAGTGAACATGAGAAGCTTCCACAACGGAAACACACAATAGAAACCAACGTACAGCCATGACAAACTCAGACTAGGAGTGAATTCCCATAGCCAGAAGGTTATTGACAAGAACTTTTAGTGGGAACTGTAAAAGCAATTGAGAAACCCAAAATATTTTCCAACATTTAAGTAAAATTCCTCCCAAGAATGTGCAGCAATTCATCTGATCAGTTAAAAGACAGTGTCTTTAAGTTCTTATAATGCATAGAAAGTAAAAAAAAGTTTAAAAAAGTAAAAAAAAACACAAAAAAGAAAAAAAACCAAAAAAACAAACAAACAAACCCACCACTCCACCACCCCTAAAACCACTCCCAAAAACCAAAACAAAACAAAACAGCCCAAAACAAACCAAAACCCAGTTTTCTAAGCCTTTCCTGTAGGAAGCAATAAAGCTCTATGTTCCTGCCAAACATAATTTCCCTCTAATTTTTTAGCTTGCCTTTGCTTTTATGTTTTATTGGAACTTTAAAAAGACAACTGGAGACTACTGCCATTTCTGCATAGACTGTATGCATGTGTTTCAGTTGGAAATTGTTTTCTCTTAGCCAAAATACAAAAAAGTGATTGGAGACAGAAGAACAGACAAGCTGCCTGTTGGTTCTTTTATAAATCCTACTCTCTCAATTTGCTACTGCTGTTCCGAGAGTGGACTGACACCACTCTAAGGGAAATGTTTTCTTTGGGAAAAAAAAAAATCCTCTCTAGGCTTCTAGTGCAAGTAAAGTAAGTATTTTTTCTGTCAAATCAAAATAAGTTCTCTTTAAAAGAAAGAAAAAAAGAGATCATCTTGTTAATCGCAGAGTCTTTAGCAGTACAAGCTTTCACAGGAAACTAATAAAAGTGAGAAATTGTAAAGTGCCATCATTTAAATTAGGTTGCTGCATGCAGTGATTCTGATTGCTACTTATTAGAAGTTTACACTGACATTTTCATTTAATATAATCAACCAGCACTGTTCTACTTCAAATGGACAGAAAAAAGGATGAATGCTAGTTTTGCATAATATAAACCTGGTATACAAATCACATATGATGACCTGCAGAGGAGGAAGGTGGAAAAGAGCTACTTAAGCTCAGAGAAAGGAAGAAAAGGCAATGGATCCTTGGTCTTCCCCATCCTAATGGCTGAGAAGGCTTCAATAAGTCTGCTGGAGCAACTTCTATTGAGCAGCTCAATCACTTTCTGGGTAGAAAAGCCCTCATCCCTTTCCCCTTAATTTTCTAACCACCAGCCTCCATCATGAACTGTTCTGACCTTCATGGAGGGAATTTAGCCAAATGATTTCTTAACATAATGTTCTGCTCAGAGCTAATGCTTTGGGTTTAGAACAGAAGTATCTCCTTACCTTTAAAATTTTTACTTATTTTACTGAAAGATAAACAAGCATTTCCAATAGACCCAAGCTGTTCAGACTCCTCCACTGGAACTCTAGCTAGCTGCCTCACATGAACAGGACAATGAAATATTTATGTTCAGTTTTCAATATCTGCTGAGGAAAACTGCCAGAAATTGAAGCATTCTTTGTAATATTCTAAATAAAGGAAATTTAAAATCTCCTTAGATTCCTCATCTTTCTCAAGTACATAATATTTTTAGTTTGATGAGACTTTGACAGGTGTTAGAAGAGAAAATGTTGGTTTAATTTTTAAAAAAATTAGTAAAACTGCTTGACTAGAATTAAGAATGTAAAAAATATTCCATTGTGTCATTCTATGCTCCATCTAGCAAAAGTCTGTCTCAAACTCTGGCACTCCACAACTTCCTGGAGTGAGAAATTCCAGAATTTCTACCTGCTGCATCAAAAAGTATTTTCTTTTATCTCTTTTAAACTGACTTCCTAGTTGTTTCAGGGACTGCCACTTAGTTCCAGAACTGTGGAATTTGGTGAGTTGCAGTTCTGCTTGTCATAACCTTCCTCCTAAGCTACCACTTTTATGATTTTGTAGACCTTTATCATATACCCTTTTAGCCCTTTCCTATCAAACTGGAGTCACCTTCATAAGGGCTAGTATTCCATCTCTCCTGCAGATTTCCAGGTCAAGTAGCCTGATCACACAGGTTTTTTTATTCCAAAGACTTAAAACCATCATGAATTTCTGAAACACCATCGAGCTATGTTTTAAGCAATAAAACTGAGATAGTTAAACTCTTGCACACTTTGATGATGTCATGAGCTTCATCATTCCAGCCACATTACAAAATCTGCCTGTAAAACAGACACATGATGTGAAATTACATTCTGCATTTGCTAAATATGCAAGCGTGATTCTTCTTCCTCCACACAGAGAAGAAAATATATTTGTTTCTATATCAGATGCTATAGTGAAAGAAAATATTCTTTGTTAAAGTTTCATCTTCAAGATAAAGATGTAGTTAGACTTGTTTTTAAAATAAGTGTGACAGCAATATTCGCTGAAGTCACGAGACCACTTCTTCCCTGAAGTGAAACGTAGGAGTGCTTACATCCTTGTTATGCACAACAGTTCTGAATGCATCATGAATGCAACATCTACAAAATTAGGTATTTCAATTACTTTGAGAGACTATAGCAGTTGCAGAATAGAGGGCAATCTTTTTTACACACAGTCTTTACACAGACTTTTAGATACTACATTTGTTCATCTGAAAGAGCTTAGACAGATCTTTCCATTTGTTCCAAACCATAAAAGTAACTATATCCCCTCAGTATGAATTTTAGCATAAACTAAAATATGTAAGAACAAGTATCTGAGAAGATTAATACTAACAGCCTGCCTTTTCAGAATAGAGCATATGATTTTGCAGCACATTCAGCATAAGGATGAAAGACTGCTACATTTTCCTAAAAGATTAGAAGTTGCCAAACACACTCTTGTAAAATATCATTAAGGCCTGCAATTAGTCTTAGGGTTAAGGTTTGGAAACAAAGAAAGCCTAAAGCTGCCCAAAAGGGGCTGCCAAAGCAAGGGGTGGGCTGCAGAAAATTCTCCTTATAGCTCTTGGTCTTGGCTTAAGGCTCAGATGAGGGCTGAGTTAGGGTTGAGAAGAAAGGTAGATCCTAGAGCTGCAGCATAAGTATGGCTAAAAGGCCTGCTAAACAAAGGGAAAGGCTGACAAAATAAATTTCCCTTGAACACCTCTCTTTCTGGGTCATGGCTGTTCGTCCCAGGTAAAGACTTATCTGAGGATCGAGAGTCAGGTTTGGCAGAGCTACAGCATGTGTAGGGCCAGAGAGGGGCTGCCAAAGTAAGTGGAGGCTGCCAAAGGAAATCTCCACCAACAATTTCTTCCTCTGGGCAATGCTTGTTGGTCTCGGGTTAAAGTTCAACTGAGGGCACTGGTTGTCAGACAGGTAAGACCTAAGATCTGCAAATAATACTTATGACACTACTTTGTCCCAAATTTTGTTGCCTGTTCTCCAATAAGCTGTACACTCATAGACGCTTCTGAGAAAGGGGGGTCTTACCATCATAATGTGGTTGTATAAGTTATTGTACTAATCTCAATTCTGGCAGAATTCACAGGATTTTTCTGTTGTTCCCTTGAATCTTCAGTGACGTCTCAGTTTTGTTAAATACCTGTCCACATAAAAATGAACGAGCCCATTCACAATTACACATTTGAGAGACGAGTAACCTTGGACTATGTCCCCCTATAAACCTGCATTGTTCTCAAGACCTGCAGATTATCTTTTTCCTAGCCATTCTTACTTGGGCTTCACCTAAGATCGGAAGGAAAAAAAAAACCTCTGAAGAATCTGAACTAGCTGCCAATTATTTTTTTTTCATTTTGTTTTATTTTTAATTTTTTTTTCCAGAAACATCCTGATTCTCTCTTAAGAGACTCACAGTTCTACTTTTCTCTCCCTTACGTCTCTGTAGACCAGGAATATTTCCCAGAGAATGTGGAACCCAAACCAGGCTGAAAATAAAAGAAGATACTATTATACCCACATCAAGGCTAAAGCACAGAGAACAAATGAGATCTGGAAAGTAATGCCCTGCCAGCTGGCATTTTACCGAACCTGTACAGAGGGTAACAACCTCCTACTTGTTCATTCTTGTACGTTTTACAAGCAATTAGATTTCAAAAAAGGACTCATAATTAGACTTCTAATCAACATAAATTTCCTCTACATGGATTTTGATGGATCAGAGCAGACCAATGAAGCCAGTAAAGTCTCTCTTTTTATATCCCTTAACATCTGGGTTGTCAATATATTTAAAAAAACAAACAAACAAAAAAATCTTAGGAAGTTCGCATTTTTCTACCAGACCTTCTGTTAATTATTAAAAAATACCTCTGACATCTTGAAATTCTTAAAGAAATGCTGGTTCTGGTGGATCAGAATATTGTCCTAGAATTGACACTATAGTAAGTGGTATAAGGAAAGTCTAACAAAAGATCACTTACAAAAATATGCCTAGAAAACTTAACAATTGTAAGTATTTCAACATATATTGATGTATCTATATGAACTAGTTTCTATTCTCATGTACAGTTACATTGTCTTACAGTTGGCATCATCATCTTATGGCCAGTCATCTGCTTTATACAGCACATATATACACACACACATGCATATATTAAAAGCAGTGGCCATATATATAAAAATATAAAAAAATACCACCATTCAGGACAACAGGAAAAACATAAGAAGTTAAGTAAGAAAATTATATACAATTGATATTTCCTCTTGGTAAGCTTCCAATTTCTAAATCATTTCTGTATTTCCTCTGTTTTTAATCATCTATTTTTATTTCTTTACTTTCTGGAATGTGATTCTGTAAACATACCTATCATTTATTGCACACAGAAACTGAATCTAAGTCAGCAATGCAAATCATTATAGATTAAGCTAAAATTTCTAAATGTTTTATCATTAATAGACTGCCTCATTTTTTCCCAGTTGTCAGCTGTAATTCATTTATTTTCAAAAGAAAAAAAAAAATGTACTTTTCAGACCTCAAAACCCTGAAGTCATCTGCCATTTTAAACATTCTCTGACCTTCATAAAGTCATTGCTTTATGTTCAATTTTCTAGCATGCATTCAGCATACTAAAATACTTCAAAATTCTTGTGCAAGTTACAGAAGCAAGGAATATTGTGAAGATAAATCAGAAAAAAACAGCACAAAACACACATGTTAAAGCACTGCTCCTACACTTACACCATATTTAAGTATATTTACACAGATAGACCTAGAGGCTGGGTAGGACTTTTAAGGTAGGGTTCTTGAAATTTATGGCTATCTGATAAAACCATTAATTCTCTTATGCCTGCCTGCCTGAATATACAGGCTTTTGCTTTAGAGCTTTAATGTAGAGTTCTGCAAGGCCAGATTTAGGATCCACGCAAAACAGATGAGAAATTGGTTGTCCATCAACCTCTCTACAGATTCTTAATAAATTACAATAACATTGCAACAATAAATATCATGTTTAATCTATCTTAGCTCGAGAGTTTATCAGCCCTTTAAACATCTGCTGTCAACAGACATTTCTACCTACTCCTGGAAGAAGGCTCTTGTATTTTCATTAAAAGGTCTTTCAGCAGCTCAGGAATAATAAAAAAACCTTGTATTCAGGGTTAACGGCAACCATCAAGACTCTGTACCAGAGTGCTACTGAAAAATCACAGCAAATAATCTTCAAGAAAATAACCTTGTTCATGTTGTGATCTATTGCATGTTGTCCTTTCTTCTGTGACAAAAATCACACTAAAAGATTAAACTGAAACATGACCCAGAGTAAGGTAACATTCTCACAACAAATAGCAGGGTGGGGAAACACACAACAAAACAACACCACCTTAAAAGACTTTTTAACAGGATTTTTTCCTTTCACATCAAAGAATAGCACACAGTGACTCTCAATGACAAAGGTGCTAAAAAAAGTATTTTTAAAAAAATTGATTCTTCAAAGTGAATGACAGGTTCAGCTTGGCATAGTTTCAATTCCTCAACAGAATAAAAACAGAAAAAAAAAAAATCTGTATTCTTGATCTAGCTGAATTTTATTACTAATCAGAATAAAATTTTCATTATAATGAGGCCTGCTTATATTTCTGCAGTCTGTCAGTGTTTCTATTATAAGCCCTTATTCACAGGAGTTTAATTTCGTATTTTAGCAAAAAAGTCTGATTTTGCACAAAAGGCTTGGATTTGGGACATTTAAACCATATCTAGATTAAATTGCTTCACTGTAAGATATGTAAGTGCACAGTATGTATTTCAAAGTCATTTCTCATGTATTTCAAAGTCATTTATTTTTAGGTTGACCAACTCATCCATTCTTCTTGACAGCCTTCCTTTTTACATTTATCCCTGTTCCTATGATTTCCTCCGCTGAAGTTTGCCAGTTTTCTGCCTTTGAAAGAGCTTTGCTATGGGTTCTGTACAGTTGTTTCAGTTATAGGGAGGGAAAATTGTGATTAAAGAAGCAGTGATCCTCCATACCTTCGGGCTGCACATGTCCACCAGGGATCTAGACTGACAGAATAGCTGTTCAGCTGCACCAGTAAAAGAACTTGTATATGCTTACTTTATGGTTGGCAAGGTAACAGGTATCCTGGATCCATCTCAACACATCTCTCCAAGAAGAGCAGCAAAACCAAATCAAATAACAGCCTTATTCCCGTTTCAATTTCCTTCTCCCTCTTTCCCTAGAAAATATTAATAATGAGAGCAACAGTACCTCGAGAAAAGACAGTGGTAGCATATCAGAGGGAAAAGACCTAAAGTGCCAGTGGTAATACCAGTTAAGCATTTGGGTTTTTTAATTTGTTTTTAAGATATTGGTTTCTTCTTTCATAAGAAAGAATAAAAGTTGGTATATGTATTTGTAGTCTTCAAGAAAGACTGTAAGTACACTCTTGCTACAAATAATTTCTGTACCCTAACAATAAGAAATTTTGCATTCCTTCTATCTCTTGCTAATAGCTGACTGATAAGACATTTTCTCCTACTGTTAAAACAACGTATTTGTAGCCTTGGAAGTGGGTCACAAGTTGGCAAGAAACAGAATTAAAAAATTTGCTACTGCATGAATTGAATGAACTAGAACATTCATAATTAAGATGACAGTCAACTAGCACTATTCTTTCTGGTCCATTTCAGGTACCTTCAAAATGGAAAAAGAGTGATGTAAAATACAAATCAAATATTTAAAAGGCCAGAATAAACATATTATATAGATCTGAGAACAATTTTATATGACTTGAATTAGCTTTTTACAGTTTGTCTTTTTAACAGTTTATTTTCATCATGATTTAAAATCAAACCCTTAAGCCTGCTCAAATGCTCATTATTAATGACAGTTCATTAGACATAACGCTCCAAAGTAAGTTATAACTTTAAACCTAAAGAAGTTAAGAAACTTCAGATACTATCTTGCATCCATGTGATGGAGGATTATGCAAACCATAATCTTTTCCTTGTCCAAATGTATTTATTCATACAGAGAAAATATCCTACAGGCTCTTTAATTTTTTCAACCTCTACCTCTGATTTTGGTGATTTCGCTCTAAAACAAAGTAATTCCAAACACTATATAGGGCAAGTCACTAATTTTTTTCTTCTGCAAATCTTGTAGAGTGGACCAAATAAAAACAATTAATAGGAATAAAGGTTGCATGATGAGCCTCTGATTAGACATGACCATTACTATTAAATATTATTCTATGTCCAAACAGCTTGGTGACTTACAACTACTGTTGCCTTTGTAGTTTATCTAGCTTTGTTTCTGATCAATAGCATCACCTTCATGCTCACTTTTTTCTCTATTAGCTGTAGAATTTATTGTACTTTTGAAACAAACAAATGAAATTAAAAACCTACTATAGATTTTAAAGCTAAGATTAGCATGACACACATAAGAAAGGGAAATGCAGTTACAGTTGTGAAAATGCATTCTAAGGAATAACCCACACAGGCAGCAGTTCAGTGACTTGTAAGATACACTAGGCACAGTAATAGCACTGTCACCAGCCTGTAACTCCTGTGTTCTTCAGTTACTTCATTTTACTGCACAATAAACAACAGAATAACTCACTAACCCAGAATGTGCCTGCAAGACTCTGCTAACTGCTCTGCCCAAAAAGGGAGGGGGGATCATTCTGTATCAAAATTTAAACGTTGCTCATTAAGCATATACAACATATGGTTCATATGCCATATTTCATATAAAATAGAAATTGTTTCTTAAACTAGTAATATTTTTATTGGTGTAGTAAAACTTAGCTCATTAGCTCCATGTTAATAAATGAAGATTGTCTCCAGGAACCACTTGTTTACCACAGTTCGGGTACCACTATACTGTACTAGATTACACATCCTCAGAAATATTAATGTTTCTTGGTTAGCTGATCCTCAATGCATCCAACAAACATACTTGAGAGTTAGACTGAAAAAGAAA
>JAVJGH010000050.1:7786497-7798763 GCA_035590175.1 Aviceda leuphotes
GGGTCAGCTGCCCTGGCTGTGCCCCCTCCCAACTGCTTGTGCCCCTCCAGCCTTCTTGCTGGCTGGGCAGGAGAAGCCAGAAAATCCTTGACTTAGTCTAAACACTGCTTGGCAACAACTGAAAACATGAGGGTGTTATCAACATTCTTCTCATACTAAATCCAAAACACAACACTATACCAGCTACTAGAAAGAAAATTAACTGTATCCCAGCCGAAACCAGGACACACTGTAACAGATACAAGCTGAGTCTAGGTCAGTAATATGGTTAAATATAGTTAAAGAGGTAAACATGAACGATACAGATCAGAGATTTTAAAGTATTGCTGCTTTTATATGCAACTGCTTCTTGCTTAACAGCAAAGATTCACTCTTTTAGATAGGCTTATCATTTGTATGACCACAACTTTCCTAAAAAATCCATCATTTTTACTGCAGTGCCAAGTAAAAGATTCTCAGTGGCTCAGAGAGATTTCAGAAAGACAAGACACTGACAGAAATTTTAGATTTAACTACACAAATCATTATTCACATTCTGAAGTAAAAAACATCTATAGCAAATTTTCCCTTGTGCCTAGGACCTCACACCAGGAAAAGAAATCAAATGCAAAGACATGGAGAAACTATGAATCTAAGATAAAAGGTACAAGGGTCAACAGTCCTTTACAGGTCTTCAAAATGCTTTCATTTGTGTTTCCAACATACACCACAGTTCCTCTGAAATTACTCCCTAGTATAATAGCTTGACAAAACTGTCACATTTCATGCACTTGAGAAGTTATTCAGCCTTCATATTGCTCAGTATGTGCCAAGTTTGGTGACTGAGAACAGGCAGCATGGATTTACTAATGGTAAATCATGCCTGACCAAGCTGATTGCCTTTTATGATAAAATGACCAGATTTGCGGATGAGGGGAGAGCAGTGGATGTCCTTTATCCCAGCAAGGCTTTCAGTGCTGTCTCCCACAATGTTCTCTCCTAGGACCAGTTACGTTGTTTAACATCTTCGTCGGTGGCCTGGAAGAGGCAGGGTGCTTGCTCATCCAGTTTTCCGATAGCACAAAACGGAGGGGGCATCCCAGTTGATATGCCAGAGGGCAGCTGTCCTGTGAGGAGAGGCTGAGGGTCCAGTACTTGTTCACCTGGGAGAAGGGATGGCTTTGGGGATGCCCAACAGCAGCACCCCAGTGCCCGTGGCAAGGCTACCAAGAAGACAGCTACAACAGTCCACGGGGAGGGCAAAAGCTAACAGGCAAACTGAAGACCACCCACTGGTTACAAGGAAAGACACTTTTTCACTATTAGGACAGTGAGACAGTGGAACAGGCTGCCCAAAGAGGCTGTGCAGTCTCCAGCCTTGGAGGCTTTCAGGATCCAGCTGTATCAAGCCCTGAGCAGCCTGGGCTGGCCTCAGGACTGACCCTGCTTGGAGCAGCAGGTTGGACTAGAAACCTCCTGAGATCTCTTCCAAACTGAATTATTCTATGATTCTACTAAATCAATATTCAGTGTATCACTTCTACATGTTTTCCACTGCAGGTGACAGCTTACAAAATGCCCTACAGATGAATCAATTATCAGTATGAATATAAATCGGGTATCAGTACACTACAAGGAATAATACAGACAAAACAGATCCCAGAGCATTTTAGATTTCTTAGAATCCACTGCAAAGAAGAACAAGAGAAGCTAGAAAAGAGACTGCCAAAGGGGGGAATTTTTGAACTCCAGTCTTTCTGTACCCATTCATGTTTAACGAGTCACCATGAAAAATTAAAAGCAGCGCTTAAATTTTATATCCCACGTTCTACTTTCTACTGTTTAATGAAATGATTTTTCCCCTTTTTAAACAGAAAATAAAGGTTGATAGCTGCTATAAAAACTTTGTTTTGTCATCTAACCGTAACTATAATACACTAAATGCCTGCTGGGAAGTACAAGACTTTCCAACAGACTGAAACAATTACAGGTCAGCTTAGCCCTCCTTCTCCCCCTTCCACACCAAATCATTCTCCATACATCTCTGAGAGATTAATTACACTTTTTTCTTAAATAAAGGGTATCAGGAAAAGCAGCAAGTCTTGGAAGTTCTCATGTGTTGGGTCTATTTGCAAAATGCCTGACACAGGGGCTCAATGTCATACTTCAGATAGGGAATGCAGGACATCCACAGGAGCACTCCTTTAGGAAAAGCCCATAAACCCAAGCTGTTTGACAACCAGATGACTCTTCTTTTTTCACACAGTTATTTGTCTTATGTTAAAGGGAAATATCCCATAACAACAACAACAACAACAACAAAATCAACCCAGAAAACAATAAAAACTAAGACAACTTCCCAGAAAATCACACATTCTCCAAACCAAGACCACTATCAAGGCAAATCTTTCTTGCTAATTACAAATACAGACCCCCAAATGAACAATGCATCCTTCAGAGAAAAGTTCAGCAATGATATTGCATCTCTGTTTACACGATTTAGATTCAAAGAAGAGACTTTTACTGTTTTTACTAAGTTGATACACAACCAGCTGCATGATGTTAGTGTAACAACTGCATTCTACACTTCTATAACTGTGTCATACATGGATTGTGCTATACAACCCAGGTTTCTTTGCATATTACTAAAACAGACTGTTTGCATTTTAAATCTCTTACCTTGACAGAAGTTCCAGACTCCACACATATACCCTATACGACATGGATAAGGTAAGAGGTCTAGTTTCTACTGATCAGTTCTTGTCCTACTGAACACCATTAGGACAAAAATATTTGCAGAACACTTGCCCACTTTAATTGACATGTCAACATGGTTCTGTACGCAGAAAACTGAAACGTGGTTGCATTTCATAGAGCTTGAAGAGAACTGGCTTTCATGATCCATGATGTATTTTGAAATGTAAGCAATTCCTACACAATTCCATAACGGACCTAAGACGTTTTGAGATTTTCATACAGCAAACAAAATACAACAGCCAGACAGAAAGGAGTCCTTTCCAGTCTATCCGCCCATTTTAATCTCATTTATACCTATTGAGACAGGCAATATGGCCCCTATTTTGACTTTCAGATACTTTTTACTGGTCATTTATGTACGAAATCAGCCTTGAATAGGTCAACATATGATTCCTGAGACAGGATAGCATTTTCAGATAAACTTTTACAGACTGCTGTATTTCTATGCAAGTTCTGTGCATTTTCCAGTGGAAAAAAAAACCCAAAAAACAACAAAACCACAATGATTTGTCAAAAAAAAAAAAAAAACAACAACAACCTCTAGGAGCTCAAATAATTTATTATCACAAAAACACTATTTGATGCACAGAAAGGGTAAGTGGTGCTTAAGGAATGAAACAGGGATGTGTAATGAACAAAAATCTAAGACCCCTGCTTTATTTTCTGCAAGGGTTGAGAATGCAATGGACTGCATTCTCCGAAAACATAAAAGAAGTAGTACAGGATGACCAAATGGAAATGGTCTTTGCATACTGACTTGAAAAACTGTATTCTACCCTTAATACAAAGGGTACATGATGCTTTCCAAACCATTTAAATATTCTTTGTGTGCTGCACCACCACCTGTGAAGCACAATACTACACAAATCACACCAACTGTAGTAGTTGTACATTTTGCATATCACTCAACTACTTTTTTTAAATTTTAGAACAAAACAGTACAAAAAATAACCATTTTGAGTCAAAAGAGGACTATAGCAGATATAGCAAATAATGTAATAAATCTCCTTCCAATGAGGTAGTTAAGAAAAATACTGAACAACATTTTAGTTAGCAAAATCCATCTCACCTGGACAATCATATAGGATTTCCTCTGTGGTCCTTAAGCAATCTCTGACCTGGACAGAAGATATACACAAGAAAAGCAACCATGTCCTCAGCAACTCACTTAAGGCATTCCCAAATATCTGAGCATTTGCTTTTGCAAGCCTCTGCAAAATTATGGTAATGAATTATATGTTCCCACAGGTCAGCTGAAATGTCAAAATAGACAATATTTGAGTGCTGCATTTCCATTAAGACTAATACTCGAAATTGACTGAAATTTTCCCATTGGCCTCAGTGGTATTGACTCAGACATCAAACTTTTTATTTGTCTTTGCTCACTACCACTGTGTGCTTATCATAAATTTGAATAAATTATTGCATTCTCAGTATTCCACATCACATTTACAGGGTGAACTTCTACCAAGCACGAGTAATAGCAGGAATCCCTGCATAGTATTTTCTCCTGCATATTAGTCTATCAGAAATTTTGACATTTTCAAAAATGAAAACAAACCCAAAACCCTCAGTAAGTGACAGAATTAGGCTAACAGCTGGATTTTTATTAAAAAAAAACAACCAAACAAACAAACAAAAAAAACCAAACCAAAACCAAAACCAAAAAACAACCCACACAAAATAGTTCATCCTTTGCAAGGTTTAGCAAAACAATACCAAGTGAAATAAAATAAAGCTACTGATGTTGACACTACAGGAAATAAAACAAGATGAAAAGGATGAATTAGTGAGTAAGTCTCAACGGAATCATGGAGTAAAACATGAAATATGCCAGCATGTCTTTGAAGATACTTACAAGACAAAAAAAATAATGTCTAAGACAGCATTTAGTGCAAAAAGTAATAAACCATTAGAAAACAGTAATAAACTATTATTGCACAGTGCAGCTAATAATTTAAAAAATGGGGGAAAATCAATTATTTAAAATAAAATACATTCAGAGTATTAAGGTTGGTACAGATGCACTGCAAGAAAGTAATTAAGATTCCTAAAGTTTATAAAATACGCAATACTTTATAACTATAGGATAATCTCAACAAATGTGGAGAAACAGATAAAATCTGTGTGCCCAGAGAGGTTGTGGAGTCTCCCTTGGAGATACTCAAAAGCCATCTGGACATGATCCTGGGCAACCTGCTCTAGGTTGGGGGTTGGACTGGATGACCTCAGGAGGTCTCTTCCAACTTCTACCATTTTGTGATTCTGTATGAAGTCATTAGCATAGAATAACAACAACAAAAATAACCCTAATTTACATTTCCATGACAGCCTCTTTACATTATTTTAGTATTGTGAAGAATAAAATTGTAAAATTCAGTGAGGTTTGCTTTTTTTCTAAGCCTTCATTCCACTGACAGAACAATGTAAAAGGTACTTTACTGAACATATAAAACAAGATGGTGTAGTCCAGAAAGACAACTACATTTATTTCTCAGAGGAAAATATTTCACTTACTCAACTAACAAACCAATAAAAAATTCTAGAAAAGGAAAGGAATCAAAGATCTCATACAGATATAGTCAGCAGTCTTTACTTCAATAATAGTGTAATCATCATTTTGACCACAAGTCAGCTCCCAGCTCCATTGACATTATATTAGTTAAAAATGATCATTATTCATATGAAGTTAGTAAAGACTATACAGCTGTAGTCCTCCCTAGGAGAACATGACACACTTATCTATTCTTTTATACAGACTTTTCTCTAAAAATATCAGGACAACATGTACACATCTTCTACAGAAATGTTTTTGGTTTTGGGGGTTTTTTTGTTTTTAAAAAAAAGAAGAGTTATTATCATGTAGACGTCCATTTTCTCCTACTGAATCATGACACGCAAAGGAATCTATAATTAGTAAAGACAATTTAAAAAAAGAAAAAAGAAAAAAAAAGTAATTTCTTTATATTTGATACCACGTGGCAATTAAAAGCTGTTGAAACAAGGCAGCACTCACTACCTGAAAACTGGGAATGGTACTCTCAGAATGACGTTATAAATTAAGGCAATGAATGCTGCATTATTTACACACCAGTATTCAAATTGATTCAATGTGACGCCATAATGAAGAAAGTTTAAAAACAAAGCAAAACAAAACAATCACAGCCTTTATGGGAGCACACATGGAATTACTGTATTTCCTCAGCAAAGCCTGTGGAAGTATCAGTAACTGTTGTCCTTTCAAGGCTTTATTATGACTTCTTGTTGTATACTATTGCTTTAAAGTTATGACCAAAAATAGTTATCCTTTGCCACTAAATTAATTCAGAGGATATTTAGGGGATGCACTGTATCTTTAACAGTTAACAGCATCTCAACGCATGTTGCTCATGGTATTACCACTGCAACATTTTGTTTTAATAAAGGCTCTTGTGACTGAATCTAGATGCATATGTTCTCACTTACTTTATGTCTGGTGGAGCTATCAGCTCATTACCATTCACTACCTCCCTTAAATCATTCCCTTAGGTATAAAACCCATCAGACTTATTTCCATTCAAAATTACAATATAAGGCAATGTTTTAGAAATCTGTGAGAGGTGAGGGGGAACTTGCCTTTAATCTGTAATTACAGCAAGGAATGTGAATATGAACTATGGAACGCTTTGAAGGAATACTGCTTTATAGATATAAATCCTTAGTTTTACTAGATACAGAAAACAACAGTTCAACATTGCAGCAAAGGAGTAGGAGGTGGGGTAGGGGGTTAAACGTGACAGACTTTCTCCTCCCTCGCACTGTGGACAACAATAACATTTGTTGTTTATTTACAACAAATAAATTACAATACCTTTAATCCTTACATGTACAAAATGGGACTTCATATTAAGGTAGAGTGAATAGGTCACAAGACAGACCTTAAAAACTTCCCTCGCATGAAGTCTGCCAGTGCTTAAGCACCATAACGGAATAGTCACCCTTACATGCACAGATTAAGGAAAATACATTGCTTTTTGACAGATTTATCATTAATTGCTAGAAAAATAATATGGTGCTCAATCCATTCAAGTATTCAGACACTTACTTTAAGTATATGTTTAAAGTCTAATTGAAAGTGCTGAGATTATTCATATGTAGAAAATCAATCATGTGTTCACTGTACATAGCTTTTGAGTTCTTAAAAAAAAAAAAAAGTAAATATGCTGGGCACCTAACTGAACTTGAACTTTGCAACTGCAAATGAGATCACATGCCACTCATACGTCCAAACAGCACTGAACGTTCTCCCAAATAATTAGTATTACAGTCTCAAATAATCAGCAATTCATTCAATCTACGTAGTCCTACTATTAAAAGGACTACAGACACAGGTTAAAAGTCACTTAAAAGTCGCCGTTTGCCATGGCCTTTGTCAGTGGAATCAGAGCACTGGGAATCCATCAAGTACTAGGAACACAAAAGCGCTCCTAGGACTGACTGGAGTGGCAGGTAAGGTGAACATGCGAGATACATGACTGTGTACACACATGCTGCAAAGAAGACAACACATCACTAGTAATAGACATAAGAGATTTGTCAGGAGACTTAGACTCATGTACTTATGACAGCATTTTAAAATACAAAGGTGGTATTTTACAATGATTTTAGACTTATTCTAAGCTTCGTACTGCCACTTTATATGATCTTTGCACTTGAAATGGGCACATGCATCTCCATGAGATTTTCCTGCGAGGTGAAAGAGATGAATGAGTAAAGAAAATGCACTACAGAAAGGCATTAGGCTAGCACGTGCTCAAGGAACCTGAAGCTACTGTAACCTCTGCTTTCATTTTTAAGGTAACATACAAATACACACATACTGTGTAAACAAGTCTTTATTTTGATCCACATTAACACTTACCAGATGCAAGGAGATCAAGGAAACACTCTTTGATGCTACTGTTGTGGCCAAGCCTAATGTCCCAGGAGACTGCCTGAGAAATCAAATACTTATGTTCATAAAATAAACGAGTTTGTGTGAACCTGTTCCTAGTAGCCACAGAATTTAACTGCTGTGCAATTCTCAACCACTGATAGTACAAACAAACTGAATACTGTTCCACCTTTAATTTTCACCCTTAAAATGATATCTAAATTTTCCTATGGCTATTTAAGTAAAAATAAGATAGTTTAGCATATTTGTGATGCATTACCATATTTATTAAGAATAATGGAGTGACTAGTGTTTTCTGAACGCTTATTCCACCTATTTCAGAAGTCAAACAGGCTTCTCTCTGCAGTGAGCTAAAAAAACGAAGACAACAACAAAATCCCCAGCACCCTCCAATTTTCAACCCTCTACTAATTTCCACACCAGTTCCATGAACCAGCATCGACTCACAGACTTAACTGTTCGCCACAGTCACATGCTCAGAGTCGGCATAGGGCCAAAAGAGAACAAAATGTCAGTATCTGCACTGAAATGTGTCCTGCCCAAACATAAGATAACAGATAACCAATGTTCTTGAGCCTCTGTAAATCTGAAACCATGGAAACAAGGAGATCATCAAGGAGATGCATTAGCAGGCTGACACTTGTCATGTTATAACATGAACTAAAGGGAGCAGTTCTTCCCCCTTCAATTCAGTCCACATTTTATTTTATTTCTTAGCTACATTGCTGTGGTTGTCCTATTCAAATACTTTTGAACTGTTCTATTTCAGTACAGAATTATTTTACACTTAATATGCATCGCTAGATGATAAAGTAGAATTCTTAACTTCCATCAGAAAGAGAAAATTATACATGGACAAATCAAGCAACTCTGGGAAATACTAGTAGTGAATGCAAAGAACCATCTCTAGGTTAGCCAATACAGGACAATATAAGGCACTTAGATAACCAAGTACTGCAAAGAAAAGCTCAAAGCTTGTGTGATCCTGTGTGCATGATTCCAACATATAGCAGGGAAGCCAGCAAAGAAAGAAGCTTAGACAACAGTACAACCTTCGTGCAAATAATAAACGTTTTTAGTTTAGCATTTTTACCTGACAATTGCTTAATGGCCCACTTAATTTTACTTCCTATGTAAAGAATATCTGAATAATAAGAGGCAACTTTAAAAATGGAATACTACATATTCATGTTATTGTTCCACAGGCTAAAGTTAAAAACAATTTTAACAAAAACTGAAAACAGAAGTGCCAAGTTCTGGTTTCAAAAAAAGGGCAGTGATCTTGAAATGCATACAGAATTACACACTAGAAAATAAGTAGAAATTCGCTAAATTCCTTCATCAAATGGTTTTTTCCATCTGGGATTAACAATTTCAAAAATCTGACTTGCTACCTTTGAAGTACACAGCCATTATACTTCTCTTTCTCAGCAGTGAGCCAATGTTCAACTCGGCTTTAGCAGACACCCACCTGCTTGAGTGATTGGCATTCAAAATACCTGCTCAACCGGAGCTTGTATAATCGTTTGCTTTACAGTACATTTCCTTTCCTCTCCCCACACACATATGAACCATATCAGGGGAATAAATGGGGAACAGCAGCTGTAAGACAGCTGAAAACAAAACATTTGCAGGTTAAGTCTTACCTGAACTTTCCACTTCAGAATAATCACAAGGCTTTTTCATTCTAACTGTGCTTATTTTCAAAGAAATGCTTTCTGAAAACAATCACAATGGTTTCTTCAGTTAGAAACAACAGAAAACTGAGTCGCTGTTTATTGTAAAACAGTCTCAGGCCAGCCCCTAATTCACTGTGCTATCAAGAGGAATGAAAGGATTCTTCTAATAAGGAATACATAGTTTTGACTAAATATAGACAATTGCACACAAGATAAGTAATGCTCTAAGGTTGGTTTTATGAAATCAAATATCCTGAGTAGTCTTTCAGTAAAAGTCTATTTGTTCTCAAGAAGTTCCACATCTATAGCCTTCAATCTATAATAGAATTGCTATCTTTGCCATGTGAGGAGGTGAGTATTCTTCACCACTATGAGACCCCTATTTGCACACAATATCTATGAGCCACAAAAGCTGTTTCAGTATGCAGCCTCTCAACCAGTACTTCTCCAAAAGGGATCCTACAGTACATTACATCTGACAGGAGATTTGGGCCCACATGCTGAATTTGCTTGAAACATTCCTCGTTGACATACTCTGTTATCATAAGCCTTCTCTAATCATCCCTCCATCAGTTCCACCTTCAATCCAGATACTGCTCCCATTGCATTTTCGGCACTAAAACATTAGTAAAGTGCATTTTCAGTTGACATGCAGTTGTATGATTATGCAACATCATTTTATGCAAGCTGACTGACATGTTGCACTAGAATGATTATCCAGGACTCTCACTGCAAAAGACTGGACACTGAATAGAAAACCAATACTTTCCTACTGTAGCCCTCTGGCTTCTCAGCATTCCTGTTTATAATAGTAGTAGGCAGCTGAAGTTTTGTTCTGTGCAGGCTTGACATTAGAAATCTCATTTTAGGTTTGTACCAGCAGATAAAATGTCAGAAGGTCTGGATTTATGGGTGAAAAATAGTAATAGAGCACCTAGTTGCACAATTACTGAGGAATTTTGTGCCCACTGCACACAGAATATTTTCCTAGAGAGTAAAGAATGGTGATTAATAGACTATTGATATACTAGTATCTTGAATGACCACTAAAAGGGAGAAAACAGTGGCCTAAGGATAAAAATCTGATTATCCAGAAAAAAAAAAAAACAGGACTCTCACTTTTCCTACACAATGTGGCTCCAGTAATGAATTTTAGGTTAAGTATTATTCAAGGATGTCTGCATTTTCTTGGCCTGTACGAAGATCCTAACAATTAAATATTTTGAGGAAAGGAAATTTTTCACTTGAAGGGACAAATAATGAAAATTAATTGTTTACCTTTGAATTGCATGTTTTGCCATAAAACAAAAAAACCTGTTTTTCCTTCTCAACATAATGGGAGAAGGATGAAAATATACTAATCCACAGACAGATTGGAATGAAACTGTGCTGTACCACTGAAACGAAGATGCTTGTCACAACTTCAAAAAATCCCAGATACTGGGTTCCACAAAGCAAAGGTAAGCAAAAGAAAAAACATTCACTCTGAAAGGCACAAATATTTCTGCAAGCACTGCTAGGTAAGAGAGTTTAAAGGAACATAAATACAGGGATCCTAAATAGGCCTATAATCTCACTTCAGAGTAAATTTGGGAGATTCTACAATAAATACAGACATGACATTTAAGTGATATGTTAAACCTACCCAATTTGCAGATTATGTAAACAAGTTAGGATGTTTGAACTATACTCCAAACACTGTTACAAATGCAAATACTCCCTGCAATCGCATCCACTGTCAAGTATACTGAAGGAAATCAGGCACCAAGTATGATTTTTAGAATAATAATCAGTATGGTAACATTAGTCCTTGTAAGACATTGCCCAGCATGTTAATGAACCACTCCTATTCTACAATATTTATTGCAAGAAGGATGCATACACGAGAAGCAATTTAATAAGGTATGAAAGAGCATCATAAATTAAATCTTTTTTCTCTTCAACCTTGTTTCCCAAGAAATAGTAATATATCTCACACTTCAGCATGAATTTCTTGTGTGCATTTCTCTATATTTAGTCAAAACTGTGTATTCCTTATTAGAAAAATCCTTTCATTCCTCTTGAAAGCACAGTGAATTAGGGGCTGGCCTGAGACTGTTTTACAATAAACAGCGACTCAGTTTTCTGTTGTTTCTAACTGAAGAAACCATTGTGATTGTTTTCAGAAAGCATTTCTTTGAAAACGAGCACAGTTAGAATGAAAAAGTCTTTCTAGTCAAAGGAGATTTTTTGCATTTATTTAGAAAAAGGAGCCAGGCAATGAGCAACAAATACAGTTTTGACAGAACTTCAGAAGTATCTGAGACTGCAGCAAGACTGCCACAGCAGTCTTTATTCATCAGAATGATGGTCTCTCCACAGGTCCCTTCAGGAGACCATCTCTTTCCCATACAGTTCAAGCCTAGACACAAGAAACTTTGCAGGCAGCTTATGAGGCATTTCTTGCTCTTATATCTGTATTTTCAGGAAGGCAGCTGTTGCCTTCCATTCTTCAGGTTTGGCCTAGGAACTTCTTTTCGTGGATCAAAACCCTGTGAACCCGCTTGCTAGCTTTTCATCCCACTGTTGACCACTTCCTTACCTGTTATTATACAAAGAACTGTTAATAGCAGTAGCTCTAAACCAACAATCCCCACCCCTTCCTCACAAAGGCAGAACTTTATTTACACATGACAAGAGAGTGGTGCTTGGTGGCACCAAGTGCTCTAAATCCTCAGATCTCTCTCCAGAACCTCTGTTCTGCAACACTACTTCTCTTCCTTTACCCACCCTCCCCACCCTATCTCAGGTTGTAAGAGACTGAATTCTTATCTTGAACCATTCTGTCTCAAAGATTGTTAGGTGTGAAGGCTTATCTCGAGCGCTTTGTCTCTGGGATGGCCCATTTAAGCAGGACACTCCCCTGTCCATAAGGGCAA